>CM058239.1:81579632-81949412 GCA_030180135.1 Orychophragmus violaceus
AACAATTTCCAGACTAACCAAGGAGGGTACCAATAGAAACAAGGTTATGCTCCACAAAGATTTGTGGCTCGAGGTCACCCTACTACTTCTTCTACTACCTAACCAGATATGAAGAACTTGAATGCTACTCTCCAGCAGATTCTTCAAGGACAAGTCAGTGGGGGAAATGGATGTTAGTAAGAAATTCACTGAGATTCATATCAATTGATTTTTCCTTGTGTGATATCCACTCCCAACTTCAGGGCCTCACTTCTTGGGTCACTAACATGGAAAACAACATTGCATCTACTTCTCGACCTCAAAGTACTTTTCCAGGAAATCCAGAAAACAAAACACCAAGGATTACTGCAATGCAATCATCTCTAGTCTCGATCATGAGAAGTCCGACCATGATGAGAGAGAGGTGGGTGAGCTAGAAGCCCCTCTTTATGGTTTAAAAGTAAGACACGATGAGGCTTATATTATTACATAGAAGATGGCCACATTAGTAGGGTCTACTTATGATGTATGTGCTGAGATTTTGGGTGATCATACGCTTTTTGGAGAGGATATTACAACCAGTGTCAAGAACACACCTAAGGTGCTTCCAAAGCTTGGGAACCCTAGTAAATTCACCATTAGTTGTGTCCTTAGATACTTGGAGATTATGGATGCAATGTGTGACTCTGGCTCAATTTTGAGTGTTATATCTCTTGACATGGTATATACTCTAAGGATAAATATTATAGAAATGTACCCATCCTCTATAACATTTGGAGATTCTTACTCCAAGACTCCAATGAGAATAATCAAGGATTATCCACAGAGGATTGTAGATTGCACCATACAGGCTGACTTCATCGTCATGAAGATGAAGAAGAGTAACAAGATGTCTCTCTTACTTTGAACATATTTCCTCAATACCACAGGAGAATGCATGGATTTCAAGACAAAAGAGAAGTGCTGAGAAATGTAAACAACAAGGTCTACTATCCTATGAAGATTTCCTCACTCTAAACTTGTGGTCACTACAAGAAATCAGCGATATAGCCACAATTTTTTTTTGTGGATATGGGCCACAATTTGTACTGTTTATGGAGGTGTGGAACGTGATCTCGTAACGATGTACGAGAAGTCATGGCGAAATCAAGGAGCTTTCAAATTCTGGGTGAGTAGTTCTTATTCTTATCACGACGACATCTTGCTAGAGAAGCTCTACATTCTCGGATATGTTCTGTTATTTGAGCGTTTGGAGTTAGTCTATTGGAAAACCATCCTCGCCGAACATAATCCAAGTAGTCAGGGTGGTGTAGCAGACGTTTGTTGAAGAAAAATAGTTTCATGTGATTTTTTTGTTGATATGATGCATGTACAATCATTGGCCGATGATCAGATCTAGCAGTTGGTAAAAACTCAACTTCAAAAGAAAGGAAATTCGCCAACCATTCAGAATTAACCAAAACGCGATCAAGACATTCATCTATTGTTTCATTATTATGAATGTCAATCCAAGAGTATTTTGTTCCTATTGGTATCAAATCCGTTAAATCACAAGATTGGTATACATTCTGCAGTCGACAAAATGTCCACTCGTCTCTCATCGCACCTCCAATCGTTTCTTCATTCGATAAGATTTCATTAAAATCACCAAGTAACATCCATGGTCCATCCCGATAAGTCCCAATTTTCAGAAGACGATCCCACAATTATTGTCTTCTCTGTTGAATAGGATGGCCATACACATACGATAAATAAAACACCATTTCATTAAACTGAACTTTTACATCGATAAGACGAACATCTTCCACAATCCTAGAAATTGAAACTGACTGCTTCCATAGTAATGTAAGACCTCAACTGCGACCCAAAGGAGGAACAAAAAATAAATTACAGTACTCTAAAGAGACCGCGATAGACCTAATTAATGGTGATGTGTTCATGGTCTCTACTAAGAAAATTATCTTTGGAGTGTACTTACTAACTAGCTCCTTCAATTTTGGTTTGGTCAGTGACCCGCAAAAGCCCTGACAGTTCTGGAGAGGATTTTCATTGGAACAGTGGGGGTACTAGGTCCACACGGGCCGAATTCCCGTTGAAGTCCAAATTGAATACTGACCCCAGTTGACTTACGATAAAGTCGATTGTTTCTCAGGAGAGGAACTCTAGAGGGATACCTCTGATCAGAATCCAAAAAGGTATTATTTTCATGGATTCATAAGAGAGATTTGGGTACCACCTACAAATTGTAACCATCCATTCAACGAAGGACCAAGGAGAGCTACAGAGAACCATGTTCATTCCCTTCTCAAATTGAAAAAAGAGTTGATTTTTTTTTGGTGCGATTATCCTGCCTGTGACCGAGTCTTCGATACCCCAAATGTAAGGCAGTTGAGTGATCATGGCTCTCAGATTCTGCTTCTTGGGGTTAACGGGGACGACCACCAAAGAGAAACAGCTGACATTTGCGGCATGTTGACAAACGGCTTGAGGCAGAGCAATGGCGACTTCTTAAATGCCCAGATTAATGTTTTGCACTTGGCGGCGTATATTGTCAGACATGTTTGATTTTTGGATTGTGTAAGGGATTGAGATGATGGATATGTTGATGATGCCATAATTGTTGGAGATTTTAAAGCGACATCTTGGCGGTTTTCGTCGGAACATAGTGGGTAGTTTCCCACGATTGTACTCCGTGAACGTGTGTAAATCATTGGGAAAACCGCTACGTTGATCGAAACCGTTGGACGAAACAAGTGGAAAGAAACTAGCACTCTGTCGGATAATGTTACAGTTCGCCAAAAAGATGATCACAAAAAACCGTGATAAATGTCTGGTAGGGAAGATGATCACAAAAAACGTGATAAATGTCTGGTCGGATCGCACTTTTCATCGCACTTTTGTCGGACCCAATTTTGGGTTTCTTAATGACATTCATTATGTCCAAATCTCATTATTTGTAAGAATGTTTACGAGTTTTTATGGGGGAAAAAAACAATGAATTTCCTTCGAAGTTCTCATAATTAGAGATGTCAAAATGGACTATAACCCGCGGGTTGAGCCCAAATAGATCCGCTGCGGGCGGGCTTGGGTCATAAGATTTTAGACCGCAGCCCGCGCGGATCAACCCGCCAGATCCGAGAAAAAATTGAAATCGCATTGGATTCGGCTAATTGAGCTTGGGTTAGCCCGCAGACATTTCTAAATTTATTGGAAAGAACATTAATGTTCAACCTTCTAGTGCTCTTTAGTCTTTATTAGAATTTTTTTTGTTTAAGAATATTAACAACATATTTGTCAATCATTAACCCTAATTCTCTCTCGTTCTCCCTCACAGCCGCCTAACAAGTTTCTGAGATTCTCTTGACGGACAGTGCGCATCGGCTCTGTTAGCGTCGGCGCCGTCCCCTCTCTCTCTTCTTTTCATCCTTTTTTCTTTTTTCTCAACTTGGGTTTTGTGTCTGTGACGGTGGTCCTTGGAAATCTCTAGCGATGATAATAACTCCGGCATATATCTCCTCCTTCCCTCTCCGGCAGAGACGCTCGGTGGTATGGGTGGGAGATCTTGGCTTTCTACTTAGTGGTCCTTTCTCTGGTTTGGTCTAAAATGTCAGGATCTTCTCGGTATTGGGTGACGCAACGGTTTGGGGTAGCGCACCGTGTTGGAATTGTGTCCAGTAATCTCGGTACTGTCTCTAGAAAGTAAGAGTATGTCAATGATCAGACATAAGTCATATAATACTGGGGGTCATGATGGCTTGCTAGAGTCCGCTCATGATCTATAAGTCTTGGACTTATTGCCTCTATTATATGATCCCATATGGGTCACACGCCTAAGCTAACAGGAAAATGTGTAGGAACGGCTTAGCAGAAGTACGGTAAAAGTGCCAGGCATTTACTGTACTTAGAGAGAATAAAAGGGTTTAGCCACTGTGTGTCGATCGATGCACATGATGTGTCGATCGACACAGTGCGCGAACGGCCAAATGGCCCAAGATGAACCGGACGAGTTTTATAAATAAAACTCGAGTCTGTTTTCCTCTTTAACCTAAAACCTAGCCGCCAACTCTCTCTCTCCTGCGACGCCTCCTCAGCTCGGTCTAGCAGCCTCTCTTCCTGCTTGGTGTGCGTGTGTGAACCTCTGGAGGAGTTATCCCTCGGTGGCTCTCTGATCTCTGACCATACCATCCCTTTCCGCTGCACAAAACAGGTAAAAGGTGAGATCAACATTTGTTTCTAATCAAGAGAACCTAGATCCGCATGTTTAGGATAATCTGAATCAGAGAATTGAATCAGGATTCATCTAAACATTCCTTCACACCGGTACCCTTCTTTGTCGTCGGGTCCATCGTTGGTAACGACGTGTCTTCATCTATCTTGTTCTACTATGTTTGTTAACAGTCATAGCCTTGGTTGAGTTTGAATTGGTGTCCCTTCCAATAGCGTCTCCTTCCGGCTTTGCTTTCAAAACCGGCAGTTCTTTTTGCTTGCTTTGCATCCGTCTTAAGGTGACGGTATAATATTTTATGGAGATCTTTTCTTAGTTTGTGTTTTGCGTTTTAATGGGAAGTGCAGCCAATTCTACATATCTCTGGTTTGTAATTGTTGTTCAAGCTTTTCCGACGGTAGTTCTAAAGAACCTAATCCGGAAAAAGTTGATAAAGACGATTGAAGAAGAAGACTTATCTGACTTGCGAGAATTCTCGTTGATAAAAGTATTGGAAGTAAAGATATTGGAAGGCCGCCTGCTAATGTAAGATTGGGAACATCCTAATTTTACTTTGTCTCAAAAAATCCTTTATGTATGGTATCACTATTGTGTCATCGTATTATTGTCTTCACCTAATTAGTGTTTGTTGCTATTTTTTAATATTGCTTTCGGATTTTTTGCTTTTCTTACCTTTTAGGATTTTCTAATATTTCTTTAATATTATTGTTTTTTTGGATTGTTGAATGTTGTTTTAAAATTTTATCTTTGTTTTATCAATGTTTTTAATATATTTGTTTTTTTTAGAATATGTAGTAAAAAATTAAAAAAACAAGTCTATTTATAGTTAATTATAAAGCAGAAATCGAAATGAAACAAGTTTGTACAGGAACCCGCGGGTCAACCCGCTAATCCGTAAAATACATGCGGATTGGGCTTGGGTCATTGGATTTTATACTGCAGCCCGCGCGGACCAACCCGCCAAATCCGAGAAAAATTTAAAACGGCATTGGATTGGACTATTTGAGTTTGGGTTAACCTGTCTGACATCTCTACTCATAATCGATTGGATTTTTACAAATTTAGGCTGAAATTTGCGGCCCACTAGGCCCATATAAACTAACCCTAGTCTCTTTATAAGTTGTGTTCTTGTTTCTTCTCCATCTTCTCTTAGGGTTTCCGCCACCACAGAGAGAGAGGAAACATGCCGGCGGGTCACGGAGTGAGAGCGAGAACTAGGGATCTCTTCGCGAGGGGATTCAGGAAAAAGGGTGTTATCCCACTCTCCACCTACCTCAGGACCTTCAAGGTCGGCGATTACGTGGATGTGAAAGTTAATGGAGCGATTCACAAGGGTATGCCTCACAAGTTCTACCATGGTCGTACTGGTCGCGTCTGGAACGTAACCAAGCGTGCTATTGGTGTTGAGGTCAACAAACAGGTATAAATTTGTTTATTGTTGAAACTTTGATATGTTTGAACGAGTGTTGATTGTTGAATTAGGGTTGAAACAGACTTTGATTCATGACTATGAATAGAGATTGGTTTTTGAGCTCTCGGTTAAAGTTAGAATTGTACGATTGTGTATTTGTACCATTATTCATGACTATTTGAAAGATTGTGATTATTTGCTATGTGTATCTAAGTGTTTGTTTAACTATCGATTTAAAATGTTGAAATGTGCGATCTTTTTTGGTTCATAGTGTTGGGATTTCAGTGGATGCTAGAGTATCTCTTGTGTCCTTTTGCTGCGATTCGATTTTGCTATTTGTATGGATTTTAATCAGTACACGATTATTCTAGTGATGTTTTGATTCCGGCTTGAGATTTTACCTTATATTGTATCAGTCTTTTGAATTTTAAAAGTCTGTATGGTAATATAATCTCTCTTATGGCTAACTTTATTGTTGTGGTGGTTTTAAGATTGGGAACAGAATCATAAGGAAGAGGTTACATGTGCGTGTGGAGCACGTGCAGCAGTCAAGATGTGCTGAAGAGTTCAAACTCAGGAAGAAGAAGAACGATGAGCTCAAGGCTGCAGCTAAAGCCAAAGGAGAGACAATCAGCACCAAGAGACAGCCTAAAGGTCCCAAACCAGGTTTCATGGTCGAAGGTATGACACTGGAGACCGTCACCCCAATCCCTTACGATGTTGTCAACGATCTCAAGGGTGGCTACTAAGTTTTCCATTTTCCCCTGTTTCTTCTCGTTTCTTTTTGCACTTGTATTGTTTACTCGACATTATCATTTTCATATGTTTTTCTGTGAACAAGACTGATTTTGTTAGGAGAGACAGTTTATCATAATTATTTGCTTATTGAATCCATTTGTTAGTAAAATCATTTCTGAAGTACTTGACCTTCATTCTCCCAAATCAAAAAAAAAATGAACCGTCAAGAAAATAATTATGCGGTACGGATTAGTGCGGATTGAGCGGATAACTGTATGCGGTACGGTTTAAGTGCGGTTTTAGAGAGAAACCGCATACTGCGGAATATGATGAATGGTGACAAAAAATTAAAACCGCTATGCGTTCCAACTGACCCGCACTTCCCATTCATAACCCTGCATACAATACGCACTTCATAATACTCCCTCTGTTTCATAAAGAATGTCATTCTAGCATTTTTCACACATATTAAGAAAATTATGTAAATTTCTACTTTACCCTTTATTAATACACTAAAAAAATTTCTCTCTCTAATTAATAAGCTAAAATACTAGGGATAAAATAGAGATTTATTTTAAAAATATGCATTGGAAATGTAGAATGACACTCTTTGTGAAACAAAAATAAAGACGTAGAATGACACTCTTTGTGAAACGGAGGGAGTACAATACTATAAGTTGTCTCATCTTCACTCAATTGTTTACTAACTGAATGATGGCTAAAAGACTTTCACCAGTTGTCTCATCTTCACTCAATTGTTTACTAACTGAATGATGGCTAAAAGACTTTCACCAGTTCCTTAATGACCTTGTTGATAAACTTTTTTTCTTTTATTTTTTTGTCAACTGAAAGGAAGTTTAGATAAACTGAGAAAACCTTATATATAAAAAAGTTTAGTTGTTTCATCCTAATGTGTTATTTTAATACTTTTCATTTTGTGCATAATAGATATATTACAGTGTATGCCAAAAATAAAGGAGTGATTAACATAAAAGGACACATTGTCTTTTGAAAGTAACAAATTAAGACACATTGGTGATAGAGAGGGGTTTTTCAACTGTTCATTTTATTTAGTGGTCAACTTGCCCTTTAAATCAGTTACTTTTTGGTTTGTGTGTGACTAAAAGAAAAAGTAGTTTTGTTAGGAGGAATTAGATTCTGACCATTGAACTTGTCATTAAATCATGTCCATTCATTTATTTATTAAATCTAGTCCATTAATCTGAAAATGTCTTCATCCTGGCCTTTGATTCATAACTCCCGCCCAAGCTTGTTTCTTCTCATCTCCATATTGCTTTTTTGTATTTATTTATTTATTTATATAATGTGGGACCATAAGACTTTATAATAATTATTTAGGATTTTATTGGTTTTGTAAAACAAAAAATTATTTTAATTGATACTATAAATTATAAAAAAAATTTCTCTATAATTTGACATCCATTTTGATATACTTTTGTATATTTTTATAAAAACTTGCGGACGTTAAAAAATTATAGTCTCAATCCATTCGCAAAGTATGGATAAGAGTTTTTGTACAAATCGACATGAACATTATTTTGGCAACACCGTCATTCATTTGTGTATGTGTCCATGTATGTGGATAGTTTGATTTGGAACTTGTTGTTTTTTAACTAACTTCATGGACATGTTCATTTAAAAATAGTCTGCATGGACGAAATAAATGAGAATTATGGTGGAATATATAGATTCATATGTCCATTAGAACTTGTCCACGTTAATGAATTTTAAAATGCTGATATTTTTAAACGAAATATAAATCAAATCTCCATTTGCATGTGCTCATACAAACATAATAAATGAACACTTTAATAAGATATATAGGTATCGAGTGTCAACTGGACAACAAGTGCCTAAATGGTTATCTAAACGTAATAAAAGTAAACCTGTGTCCAATAACATATGCCCATGAAGATGATATACAATTTCCAATACATAATGTCCACACGGACTCATGCATACTAATCTTGACTAACATTTTGTAAATCAGTTGTCCATTTGAACTTGTCTACATAGAAAATAATAAACGATAAGTTCTAGTAAGTTATTTATAATAGTTATTTAGGATTTTATTGGTTTTGTAAAACAAAAAAAAATATTTTAATTGATACTATAAATTATAAAAAAAAAATTTCTCTATAATTTGACATCCATTTTGATATACTTTTGTATATTTTTATAAAAACTTGCGGACGTTAAGAAATTATAGTCTCAATCCATTCGCAAAGTATGGATAAGATTTTTTGGACAAATCGACATGAACATTATTTTGGCAACACCGTCATTCATTTGTGTATGTGTCCATGTATGTGGATGGTTTGGTTTGGAACTTGTTGTTTTTTAACTAACTTCATGGACATGTTCATTTAAAAATAGTCCTCATGGACGAAATAACCGAGAATTATGGTGGAATATATAGATTCATATGTCCATTAGAACTTGTCCACGTTAATGAATTTTAAAATGCTGATATTTTTAAACGAAATATAAATCAAATCTCCATTTGCATGTGCTCATACAAACATAATAAATGAACACTTTAATAAGATATATAGGTATCGAGTGTCAACTGGACAACAAGTGCCTAAATGGTTATCTAGACGTAATAAAAGTAAACCTGTGTCCAATAACCTATGCCCATGAAGATGATATACAATTTCCACTACATAATGTCCACACGGACTCTTGCATACTAATCTTGACTAACATTTTATAAATCAGTTGTCCATTTGAACTTGTCCACACAGAAAATAATAAACGATAAGTTCTAGTAAGTTATTTATATTAATCTAATTTCTATAAAAGAACACATGTTTAAATGTCCATCAAACCATGTCCATACGGACATTTAGGATGAACACGAAGACGATTATACGGTATAGCCATCATTATATTTTCAATAATGTCCATTATAGTTTGTCCATACGAGTGTGGTGCCCAAATATATATTCCCTTTACATTATCCATTATACTTATACATTGATCTGAAAACTTGGTCCATTGATCCAAAAACTTCTTGTGAAGGAATATACATAACAGCTTAAAGTCCATAAAACGTATAACAACAATGATGTTTATAAAAGTTGTGTACACGAGAAGACGTATAGGAAAACAAATGGGTGTCCATTAAAACATTTCCACACAAATATAAACGAAAGGATAAAACAATATATAAATATATGTCCATCTTACAATGTCTACGAGACTTTATGTAATACTACGAAAAGTTGGTATTTCAAAGTTGGTACTTCAAAGTTCTAATAAACTATGATGCGTCCATGGAAAATGTATTAATAACAGAAAATGTGCAAAACTTTGTCTACATGGAAGTAATCAACATAATAAACTAATAAGACAAAACTTATGTCCACCAAACGATGTCTTGAATGATTCTGAACTCACCAGTCTCTAAGGGTGTAATGAATGAATGTGAGAAGGTCCATATATGACTATACATCTAGCCTCTTTCTGGGGTATTTGTTTGTAGTAAGCAGACTCTGAGAAAGCCGAATGTCTGTAAAAAAGAAAACAATACATTAGAATATGTAGTGGATTACTTTTGCATCTACAACATATATGTCCGTAATGTAATGTCCACGAAGACAATAAGTAAAATGCTCATGTGGTTTGTCCACATGGAAAAAGAAGATATATTAATCTATAATAACATATATAGCTCAAATGTCCATTTACACTTGTCCACATGGACAAACTAAACGATAGGCTTTAAACTTTAAACCATATATTTAAAGATGTCCATATAATCGTGTCCACACGTTCGTTTAGGAGGGTTCTAAACGAAAAGTCTGTATAGGTCATCCTAAATCATGTAGATGTACATGTCCATCTTTGTTTTTCCACACCAACGTAATGTCCTAGGTCTAAAGGGTACTATATGCTATGGTTCTATATATTATTAGATGTCCATTTTCAGTGTCCATTAGATCTATAACAAACTCAACCCTAAAATCAATCAACGAAACCCTAAATTGTGAAAACTATCAATTCATCTAATGACATACAATGGGAAAAAACTAGGAAAGTCACATGCTTTATCTCATCCCTAAATCAAAAGTCAAAACGAAAACCCTAAAATAGATTAAAAGATAAGACCTTTTCACGCACTCACAGATATCTAAGCATATTGGACAGCCTCCAGAAACATAGAAGAATGACCTACAGAGAGAATGGTGAGACACAAAAGAAAAGTTGTATAGGTATTATTTGTGGGAGATTTTATGAGTTTTCTAGAAATTATTATGAAAATTATTAGTGAAATAAGGTGATACAGAGAAGTAAGAAGAAAAAATCAGATCCGAGGAGAGAGTAGGAAGAAGAAGACGGCTATGGGAGACAGAGAGGCAAAAAAGTTAGGGTTTTAAGAGTTTCTGATTTTTTATGAAGTGAAAATGTTAAAATAAAAAGATAAAAAGTAAATGGATGTGAAGAAGAGAAGTAAGGCTTAGTTAGGATTAGTTAGGGGTAAAATTATATTCTCCAAAGATGAAAGTGCCCTATCACAAGTAAGTGACTTTTAGTGTAATAGATAAGTTACTCAAAAAAGATACATTGCAAGATATGAATAAATTAAAGAATTGACACTAAACCACTTAGTGCCATTTTTTTCTCCATTGAAATTATTTATATATTACGCATTCAACGAAACATAGGAGAAATACAAAGCCGGATATACCAAAAACGGTGTCCACAAGATTTACAAGAGACTATAGCCCTAAAGTTTTAAGGGAGACAAAAGCCGGTAGGAATTAATTCTACCGAGCAAAACGATCAAAAACCCAAAAAACTAAACAAGGCTTAAGACATGAAAATGAGAAAGCAAACAACTACTAACGCACGAGAATGAATGAGACTCTCGACAACAGAGGAAGAAACATGAAAGAATTGAAGAGGCGGGACAACAAAACTCACTAATTCGCCACCAAATGATTTTCACCTCAAACGGAGAGGACGAGAGCTAGATGAAACCACAATAAAAAAAAACTAAATCCCTGAGAAGCAAAGACCATAAACCACAAACGAGAATTTAAAACCCCATCCACCTAATTTTGATCCTAAATGGTATAAATCAAAAGCTTTCCGTCGCCACAAGAGAGAACAAGAGTTTAACCATACAAGAACTGACCAAGAAGACCTAGGAGAAAACTGCTTATTCTTCTAACCTAAAGGCGACGGAAGGCGCCTAAATTAAAGATTCACCGAATAAAAGACAATTTTAAACATGGAAGATCCTAGTCCGACCAAATGAAAAGCACACACAACCCAAGCAAACGAGAGCTAAAACCACCTCATAAGCAATTGAGAGCTAACTACACCAAGATCCACCAAACTAAACCGAAAACCCATACTAACCTGGATTGAACCCTAACCACGCTAAACCAGAAACCTAAACTGGTAGTCAAAACTAGAGACCACAATGAAGAAAAAACGAAGCGCAAACCAAATCGAATCAGATATGCCGATAATCAAACAAAATGACCCAAACCGTCAAAGCTTCAGGAAGCCCAAAACACCGAGAAAACATGAGGCAACCTTACCCTCGCGAAGATCAAAGGAGTAGAGCCTAACAAACCTAATGCCATATCTGGGAGCAAGACCATGACTGAAGCCGAGGAAAACACATCCAAGACACACGCCACCTCTGGACCAATCGGAGGGACCAAACCACCATAGACTATGGCCGAGAGAAGAAGGCAATCCTAAACTCCCAGAAAGGAAGGAACGTCGGCAGGAAGGAGATGCAAAGAAAGATGGAACATGAATATCCTATCTTGACGGCGACAATGTGGATCGTCGGCTGCTTGAGAGGAAACGAGAGCAATCAGAGAATAGCGGTTGTGCCTCAGGATACGCGCATGGGCGTTCTTATCTAGGGTGAACTCCAATCTAGATATATACCTAGTGCCATTATGTAACTTAACTAACTTAATCAATCTCAAACTATGCATTAATTTTTTTTCTCACAGGGGCCCTAATAATATTGTGCCGCCGTTGAAACCACCAGCATTAATCCTGAGTTTTAGAAAACAAGAAACAAAAGAAAAAATGGGTTAGTTTGCACATATAATATATAATGCCTCAGTTCTCTCTCCCCTAGAGCAGCCACATCACCTTTTTGTCAATATGTTATTGGGCCTCAAAAAGATACTGACCCCATACCAACATCTTATTCCTAGCATAAACATGGCGAAAAAAGTAAAAACCCAAAACCATATGTTTGCCTCGTTCTTCTTCATGCCTCTCTGCCTTCTTCATCATGCCTAAACAGCCACCGCCTTCGCATTCATATGGAGACACCGTTACAAAACCTTAATAAATTCCCCAATTTCTTTAATACTATAAAACTTTCTCAAAATCTTTTTGTCTTTGCTTCTCTCTCCTCCTCATCATCTTCCTTTCCCATTTACCTTTCTCACGTAGGTATCTTCTTCATTACGACATAATTTTCACTTATTTGTTCTTATGTAGTCTAGACCTTAATTTCTTTCTCTGTTTTCTATTGTCGTCCACAGATGCAGAACCGTTCATCAAGTAAACTACAGCCAATTACCTTATAATCCCTCTCCACCTTTGGAAACCGTCAAGCTCGTCTAGTCCACTTCGATTCAGAAGGTTAAGCTCTAGGGAGCCGATCCCACTATCATCCAAGCTTTGGCCGGAACCGGTGTAGGCATCGTAATCGGCATCGCTAACGGAGACCTTCCTTCTCTCACCCTGATCCTAACGCTGCCTCTCATTTTTTTAACTCCAGTGTCCTCCCTTTTTACCCCGCTTCCAAAATCGTTCTCATCACCGTCGACAACGAGGTTCGGTCCAGCTATAAATTCAATTCAACTTTTTTAATTTAGAAATTGTTCACCGGTTTGGACGTCAAATGAGTCCTGATGATCAAACTTTAGGCCACCGAATTTGTTGATGCAGAGTCCGTGGAAGGCTATGAGCAAAGACAAGTGGATGTTAAGAGAGTAGAGATATATTGATGTGGTCGTCACAGCTGTATAGTAATTTGGAATGAAGTGATTCAACATCTGGTCAATGAAGCACGAGGAATCCAACGGAAGATGCTTGGGGTGTTGTCCACATTGACATAGTAACCTCCAAACACGATGAAAACTGTCATGAGAGATGAACTCGTATGGGCCGCTACATCCACACATAAAATTGGACACGCCCGAATCCCACCTCGTACGTGACCCACACACACAATTGGACACTCCGGAATCCCATCTCGTATGTGCCCTACACAGACACTACACGCCGGAATCCCACCTCGTACGTGTCTTACACAAACAATCTCCTACCGCAACTACTCCACACATAACCATCAAACACAATAAACGTTTTCGGTTTAGTGATAACCTATCTTCTAGGTGCTTTCAATCACATCAACACAAATTATCCGCTAGATCTACACTACCTAGGAAAGGCACTATTAACAAAGACTCATGTCCCGATGTTGCGATAACTTAAGGGAGAGATCACGACCAGTCCTCACCTTGGCCAAAGAAGGGCAAAAGCGTAATTTAGGAACTTCTGACGCCCAAACGGACTTCAGATCTGGCTAGAGGGCGGAAAATTGAGTGAGAGAGGATTTCGTTTCGCTCAAATCGGATAAGGGACCAGTTAGTTATGATCAATTGAAAATGTTGACTGAAAAGTTAACGGTCCAAATCAATCCGGTCAAAGTCAACCCAGATCAAACCAAGCCCAATTGCATAACTATTCCAAATCAGTTAAACCGATCTAAACCAAAACTAAACCGGATTGAAATTGAATTAAACCAGAAATTGGAATTGAACCGAACCAAACCAAACCGATCAACCGAGTACACTCGGCCACCGGCGAGTTGACTGGGTGGACGAAGGTGGCTCTCCGGTGAGTAACGGCGGCTCCGCTCGGCGGCGACAGCGCGTGGCGGCGGCGGCAACGGCGCGTGACGGCGGCGGCAACGGCGCGTGACCTCATATGGATCTCATGCGCCGATCTTCCATGGGCGCATGTGCGGCGGTTTTTGGAGGTGCGGTTGGTGGCGTTGGCTTTGTCCCGTCGAGCTGAACGCGTTGGTGGCTTTGTATTTGCGAGATTCCGCACGATTTGAAAGTTATGGAGGTTTTAGTGCTCTGGTTAAGGAAAAACAGTTCAGAAAATGGGCTTTCGGAATTACCTTCGATTTTAAACGATAGAGGATTGATAGATTTGGTCTCGGAGGGTGGTGGCTGCGACAGAACACGAGCAGGACTTCGCCGGAGGCTCTCTTCTTCTCATTTCTCAAGGATGGCTGTCTCTTTAAATATGAGAAATAAGAAGAGATCTTAGAGTTTTATAAATAGAATGTGGACTTTTGGACTTAGTGGGCTAAGTTCTTGAAAAATTTAATTCAAACACAAAAACAAAATTTTGGACCATTACAAGAGAGATGAAAAAGAGTTGCTTAGTTGTTTAAGTGTACTTGCCGGGAAACACTTTGTTTTCTACATACGAGTCACCCGTACAATTTCACACCAAAACACTGCACTTTTCCGTCTCGAAAATGACAGAGCAGTCCATTAACAAAAAGCTTCAAAGTACAAGAAAAAATGATTTTCTTAACATCATATTAACCCAAAATGTCAAATATAATACTTACAACTTTTCCTCCATTTCACAATCAGAGTCAAATGCACAACAAATGAAAATGAAAGTGAACACACCCACACTTCGAACAACTGCCAACCAGAAAGACCACCAAACCACATAAAAGACCAGACAACAGAAAACGAAAGACAAAGAAATGGAAATCACTCGCAAACATAATATAGTAGCGAGTAATCTCTCCGAATGAAACACACCCGACTCCCTGAAGTCATCTCTTATTCTGGGCATGATTGGTAATAGTTATAGCTTTCGTTTTTTGGCTATAGATTTTAAGCTGTAGACTTAAGTGTTGTAATTTTTTTTTTTTTTAATTAAACTGTATAATTTTAGCTGTGACTTTTAAAAATAAAATAAAAGCACGATTGGTATATGCGATGTAAATTATTATTTATCTATAGAAAAAAAATTAATAATAGAAATAGGTATAAACTAATAAAAAATATTAGTCACAGAAATATTATAATTTTTTATGTAAATAATATTTATAATATTAAATATATATGAAATACATAGAATTACGATATAATCCCTTAAAATATAGTTTTGGGAAAAATTTAAAAAGATATTTTTGGAACAAATAATTATTGATATTTTAAGGTATTTCTCTAGATAAAAAGATTAAGTTTAATATTAAAAATATGTAATAAATAATCAATTTGTTTACTTAAAAGATATTATACGTAAATAATCAATTTGTAAATACATGTACTTACAATTAAAAATTTTTGGTAAACATTATTTAATACACACATATTATGTATGAACACAATATGTATGTGGTGAAATGGAAAGAATTTATAATCATATTTAATATATAATTAAATAAGTGACAAAAATGTGACGATGGCTAGTAAAAAGTTTTCACAGCACCATTTTTTGAGCTGTAGAAAAGTGCTCAACTACAGCAAATAAAAAAATAAAAATAAAAGATTGTGCTGTGAATTCTCAAATGTAAAGTAAAGCATGATTGGTTTTTATATGTGGCTGTAGAATTATTTTTGGTTGTCCACAGCCCCTACAGCAGCAACCAATCAACCCCTCGCATTTTCAATTCAAGTTCGTCATCTTTGTTTTCCAAAAGTTTGTACGTCTCTGTATTTATCATTAAAGTGAGTTGAGACTGAAACTGGAATGCCTTCACTTTCGAATATACGAGATATGCACCCTCCCAGTACAAGAAAACTTCGTCATAACCGACGGATTTTCCGACAGAAAATATGCCGTCGGAAATTCCGACAGTTTACCGACGGATAACCGATAGGAAAAAAGTTGTCGGAATTCCGTCGGTTTATACCGACGGAAAAACAAACCATCGGAAATTTTCCGACAGTTTCCCGATAGGACGCGTAATCTGTCGATAATCTGTCGGTTTGCCGTCGGTTACTAAAAATCCTAAAAATCCAGTGGAAGAACTGGCTCGAACACGAGACCTCTGGACATATAACTCAGTTACCAAACCACTGTGATACGTTGTGTTATTCGTTTATGTAATTAAACGTTAGTTATATATCTTACAATTAGTATATTATTTAAAAAAACAACACTACAAGAAAAATCAACATTCATAGCACACGATACAAGCTATCGTATGTAATAGATAGCGTTTTCACAAACGCTCTGACAGCGGCAGCTATAATAGACCCCCCCCTCTACCATAGCATTTTGTTCGTGCTATGTTAGTAGTGCAAATAGATAGCGTTAATTTTTTTTTTGCTATGTTTGGTACAATCTATGATAGCATGGATTTAATGCTATATTTTGTTATCGAGCCGAGCCGAGCCGAGCCGAGCCGTATTAAATTATTAGTATTATTATTATATATATATATATTTTATATCAATTGCATTTATATAAAAAAAATTGATTTAGAAGACAATTTATTAATAAACAAAAACATCTTTACATGCTAAGTTAACCGTAATAGTCTTAAACTAAAGATAAAGAAACTTAGTCTAACTTAGTTTAAACAAAACCAACCCATCCCCATGAATGAAGTCTTCTTCTCTTCCACCTTAACCAAAATCTCAGAAACTCTAGCTACCACATCAGTTAAGGGCTTAACACCAGCTGCTGTAGACTCTTTCTTCATTTCCTCTCTGAATTTTTTATCCTTGTGAAGCAAGACACCACCGGTGGCTTTGAAGAGTGGCATAACAAGCATAAACACTGTAACTGATACCAATCCCAAACATAGAACCTCTGCATTTTCAACCCTGAAAACACAAGGAGCACAAGAAAAATGTCAATGACCTTTTCTCCAAAACTGTCTAGGATTAAGCTCATGAACAGAAAGTTTGGGCACATCGTCCACCACTTTATTGAGCTGGAATTTGTCACAATGAATTAGCCCATGCTCAGACCATCGTGACCATCAGATGAGTATGGATCCAGAGAATGCAACCTATCAGTGAATGTAAACAAGAAACAAAGAGAAAGGGGGTTCACTTGCCTTGGTGTCAACGTGGTCGTTGTTATTAGTACTTTGCCCATGGCCACTGACAGTGTTATGCTGCAGATATTGCACATAACATGAACTCTCCTCGTGAACATTCTCATCAGCTTTACGCCTTAATGAACTCTCCTCGTGCATTTTCAATCTGTAAACGAAAGTAAAAAATCTCAGAACACAGCACAAAGATTACTTGTTTGCTTCTACAAAACATAAGAAGCTTCACTTTATCGATTGGTAATAGCAATAGCATAAGAATCAAAAGTAATTCAAAAACAAAAGCATTTGGAAGAAGAAATCAGAACCTTGATGTTAGTTCCATAAAACAAAAGTATTACATGAAGTAAACCAAAACAATCACATACGACTTGAAAGACATCGGTAAGAAATCAAATCACAACCAAGTTCAATATAATGAAATTAAAGTCAGAACTCTGGATTCAGAAATCCAACTGAAATCTATAGTCAGTCAGACCATACACCTCAAAAACAGCAGTGAGAGTGTGTGATCACAACATCAAAATATAAACGTAGAAACAGAAGAGCGTTCAATGCAAAACCAGAAAGGCTATCGAAGTATAACTAGTAGAGATTGTTTCAAAAACTAACAACGAACCTCACCAGTACCCTTCCTTGCTTCCAACGTGGCAACAACCTCTAAGCACTTCTCAATATCTGGGATTTTAGCCTGCCCATTTATCAAGACTGTTAAGATATCACACCACAAGGAACCTCTCAACATGTACACTCATATACGTGTTAAGAAAAAAAGTGTTCCAATTTACACAGATAATGAGAAGAGCATACCTGAAGATCCCTTTGCTGGGCAAGAAGCTTCATCTCAACAACTTTATATTGCTGAAGCCTAAACAGAGGAATCCCATGGAAAACAAATCACTAAAGAGTACAAAGCTCAAGCATATACGACTCTACTATATGAGCGTGAAGTAATGATTCAGGAAGTAATTATAAGAAAACAAAAAACGAAGCTAATGAAATTGATCATAAATATGCTCATAGAGTTTGTAATACAGAAGATCTGGGATTGAGCTAAGAAGAAGAAGAAGCAAAGATAAATGAAAGTAAAATGAGAATGGAGGAATGAACGGAGAAACCTTTCTTGATGGAAAGCGAGAGCAGAGTTGGAATCGAGGCCGGACTGAGAGAGATAAGTCTCGACATCTTGAATGAATTTAGCGGCAGAAATCCCTCTTCTCTCAGTCAAATCGCCACCGCTACCACTCGGAGAAGACGACGACATCTGCGATATCGGAATCGGATCGAACCGAGATCTTTGTTTCTTCTATTGGAGCATGTTCCTGATTCTGCTTCGACTCTACCATATTCTCAACGCTTTGCTCAGTGGACTTCTGAGCCAAGTGATATGCATATATGTTTTCGTATGCAACATCGAAAGCTTCTTCTACCGCGGAGTCGAGCTGCGAAAAGAAATTTGCTTAATACACATGAAAGAGCATTTCAAAGCTTTGTATACATTGTAAATACCTCAGGAACAGAAGTCTTGTTCTTGACCCCTCGTCGGCCTTGGAAACTTCACCGGATGGAGATATTCAGACGGAGATCTAATTCTTCGCTAACTCCTTCCCCGCGTTCTTCCTCGCCATTTTCATCTGAATCCTTGATTAAGTAAACCCTAGATTTAATTTTGACGAGAGTAGATAAGAGGATGGCTGGAATGAATCTTTGTCGACGAGAGCAGAGAGCTCTTCTCAAGGGATGGAGTTAGCGCTAGGGTTTTGCAGACGAGAAGGAGAAGGTCGGAAGGAGAATTATGGTTTGGGTGAGGAGGAGGACGGCGGAATTTGAGGAGGAAGAGAGGAAAGCGGTGGTTGCGGTGAAGGAGATGGGCCAGTGAAGTTTAGAGCCATGGTTTTGAGGAGTTAGAGAGGAGAGACGAGAGAACTGAGAGGAAAAATTGGGGAAAATTTTTTCTTTTTTTTTTTACAGATGAATCTGTGTTTTAAGGAAAGAGGGGGAAAAATTGGGGAAAATTTTTCACCAAAATCCTAAAAATCCTAAGTGTTACCGCTCAAAGCAAAATATTTGGCTCCAAGTAATTTTTTGCTCCCGCTTAATGAATTTTGGCATAGAATTTTGGCATAGCGTTTTTAAAATGCTATAACAGAGTCTCCCAGTCAAGCATATCATCTTTTATAGCACTTGTGAAAACCGTGCTATCCTAAAGTGCTATCAATGCCACTTTTTTTTGTAGTGCAAATTTTATATATGAATTAAAAAAACACTTGTTCATTATTAAATATAATAAAAATTACATTCTTAATTTTTTTTAATTGTTATTATTGTGTGATTGGTTCCCGAACCAATCCCCGACGTTTGTCTCCCTCCATTGGTTGACCATAATGTTCCATTCTCCCGCCGGAATCCATGCCGGTCTTCCTTCACCCCGTTGCCATCGGAGCTTGAGCCGCCGCATCTTTGTCTGGAAAACTTTCCTTGCCGTCCGGTGAAACTCCCGCCAAACAATGAAAACATTATCTGGAGAGAATGTAAAGTATTCCTGAAAAGAAAAAAATTAGTTAGTAACTTAAAATTTGAAATTAAAATAATATTTATAAAACAAAAATAACTTACCAGAAAATCAATGAACCATGAAGTTTTCAGGGTCGTTAGGACGTTATAGTACGTCAGGTATCTCCCAGACCAGCGATTCTCGATGATGTCGCTGATTACGGACGGGATGACCACATTGGATCCAAACCATACGGCCTGATGAGCTGGACGAGATGGGTCGAGATTTGGCAATGCCTCCCGACCAGGTTCTGCGATCATTTGCAGAATAGTTGTGCGGGCTTCGGCAGAAAGAAAGACGTAATTCATATTTGTTTTTGTTGTTTTGTTTACTGTTGATGGAAAAATGAGAGAAACGTGGTTGATATATATACAAAAATTTATGACGGCAAAACTCTCGGAAACCCGTCGGAATATGGTTTTATTACCGAAGAGACAATTACCGAACCGATGCCTTGGTAAGAGAAGAGAGTTAATTCTCTTTTTGACCGTTTACCAATTTTCCGATGGATTACCGACGATTTAGGGATAATCCGTTGGTTTTCTGTCGGTTTTCTATACCGTCGGGAATCCGTCGGAAATCATTAATATGAACGTTGGGCCGACATAGCCGTTATCTTTGACTGTTGGGCTGACATAATTTCCGACGGTTTACCGACGCTAACGGCTAGTTCCGTCGGTTTTACCTCGGTTTTCCGTCGGAATATTTCAATTATATACCAAGCATTCCTCCATTCTTCTCTACACCATTCTCTCTCTCTCTCTCTCTCTCTCTCTCTCTCTCTCTCTCTCTCTCTCTCTCTCTCTCTCTCTCTCTCTCTCTCTCTCTCTCTCTCTCTCTCTCTCTACGAGATCAAAATGTCTTTGTCTAATTATTTTAGATCTTGGATGGACGGACCGAGGGTTGATGAGACGACGGATTTAGTGTATAAACCATATGCACTCGGTATTGTGGAATTCATGACGATGGCTTGCAATAAACCTCATACGCAGAAAACCGGTAAGATGAAATGCCCATGTACTCACTGTCGAAATGTTAGAAATCCTACGATTGCCGAGGTATGACATCACTTGTACTCAGTTGGGTTTATGGCTGGTTATAAGATTTGGTATCTTCACGGGGAAACATTTGATGATGCAAGTGGTAGTAGAGATCCTTTTGGTAGTACTAGTACGCGGGAACCTATTGGTAGTACTAGCGAACATTATAATATCGCGGATGAAGATGTTGGTGTAGGTACCGTTCAGATGGTTAATGATGCATTTAGAGAAAATATACAGGATGTAGGTGAATATCAAATTCCTAGAGTAGAGGAGGAACCTAATGTAGAAACTAGGAGATTTTTTGATATGTTAGATGCAGCGAAGCATCCGCTTTATGATGGTTGCAAAGACGGGCATTCGCCATTATCATCTGCAACTAGACTAATGGGAATAAAGACGGACTATAATTTGGCGGAGCCATGTGTGGATGCATTTTGGGAATTCCTAAAAGATGTTCTTCCTGAAGATAACTTGCCCCAGGTTCATACTGTTGGGAATGTCCTGAAATCTACTGTACTATCTCTAGAAAGTATGATAAATGTCGAGATCAGACATAAGTCATAAATACTGGGTGATCATGATGACTTGCTAGAGCCCGCTCATGATCTATAAGTTTAGGACTTATTACCAGTATTGTATGATCCCGAAGGGTCACATACCATAGCTAACGGGAAAGTTAAATGGAATTAATACGGTAAGATGCAATGGCATTTACTGTATTGGATCAGAGAATTGGGCCAGACAAAATGCAGGCTTTTGTCTGATTTGTGTCTTGGGCCCAAATAATAAATGAGTCATTAGTCATTAGACTTGGGCCCATTAGAGAGTTAATGAGGATTAAGAAATCGAAACCCTAAGGGATTAGAGCAAGGTTTGCGATTTCTCTAGGGCAGCCTCGAGTGTGTGTCTTTCTCTAACTCTCTCTTTCTGATCTGATCCATCTCTTTGGTCTAGCAGCCATCCCGGCTTGTAAGAGTGTGGATACCAAAGGAGGAGCAGGTTGTTCATCTGTTCTAACTGATCTCATCATTACCATCAATTATCCGCTGCAATCTGAAAGGTAATGATCCAGGTTTGGTTGGTTTTATGATTCGTTTTGCAAGAACCTAGATCTGTTTAAGATTATGTGTTAGGTTGTAATTTGGGAATTAAACCTTGAATAAACACCATAATCCTTCAGTGGTATCAGAGCTAAGGTCATTAGTTTCTTGTAATATGGATCATAGGTTGTTTAATAGTTTTTGAATCAATTGAATGAATTAAAATTGATTAAAGTTATTAAAAACCTAATCGTTTGATATGGTCTCGTATGATCATGTAATGATTGGCCGATATTAACGTGTGATGCATGAGATCGTGTGATGCCCTAAGCCGATATCGATCAATCCGATCGTGAGGCAAGGTATGCGATCGTGACCGTGATGATCACATGGGCCGTGATGCGTGATCGGTATGTGATGCGTGTGCCGTGATGCCGAGAGCTGTGCGTGATCGTGTGTTGCGATGATCGATCGTTTGCGATCGTGAGCAGCCGCAAGGTCTCGGATGGATCATGGGCCACAAATTGCGTTAATGGGCCGAGTTGGATCATGGATCCGATCATTTGGCCCGTTAAAATTTTACGTCCCGCGAATAGTCAATCGGTTAAACCGAGCTTCGCGGTTCGTTGCCCAAAACCACACAGATTTAACCGGTCCATTTAATTGGCGGTTAATTGTGTGTTTAAAGCCTTAAACCGCAAGTTAAATCAAATTGGCTAAAACACTAGGTGTTTCTTCCCGGTTTTGGATTTAACTGAACCGATCCAATTTAATTGGTGGTTCAAGCGGTTAACCCGAATCGCGGTTTGCTGGAAATTATTTAATACATGGTATTATTTAATTTCTGGTTAAACCGGATTGAAATTCAAAAATTGAATTTTAACCTAAACCGAAGGCTGGTCTAAGTTTGATTTGGTTGGACCAAATAATTTAGAGTTGGTCTGGTTTAGTAAATAACCGATGGTTTTGATAGTTAATTTGGTCTTGGACCAGAATTAATAAACCGAATCGGTTATGTCAAATTATTGGGCCAACTGGAATTCTATGGTCTTGGGCCAAGAATTGGGCCTATAATTTGTGATCCAACCCAAAATATTTAATAAAATATTAAATTAGAAATTTCTATTTTTAGTATGTTACTAAATTTAGAAAGTTTCTAATATAAGAAAGTTTCCCAAAATAGTAATCTTCTATTTTTGGAAATAAAACTTAAAATCCTCAAAAACAATATCAAGCTTGGATGTCTTTCCAATCTTGTCAGCTACTTAACGCTTATTCGATTACAGATATGGCTTACAGTGTGAGGTGTCTGTTTTCGCGTAAGTAAAGTAGTATATAGTCACTAATTTCATTGGGAGTCCCAGACTTTAGTGATTATTTGACTGTAAGAGATTGATTTCCTTGACTGGGCCATCGGGAGTCCCGGGCCTTGAGACATCTGGTGAATTTGGGCCTCGGGTCCAATTCACAACCGAGAGTTATATGAGATATAACTAGCTGTGTGTATGCTTACCAAGTAAAGCTAATTCCGGGTGACGGCCAGTGGCCCACTTTGGATTTAGCTGAACATGGGTCTCGGAATCATTGCATTCTTATGAGGTTAAACAAATAAATTTTGAATGCAATGCGAGTTTTCTTATAAGTTTTTAAGATTACTCTTTTATGAACATAATAACTAAATCTCTATTGTCTCATATTTTCAGCTATGTCAAGCACAACAACTCAAAACACTTTCTCGATCCGGTCTGCCCTTGAGAAGGACAAACTGAACGGATCAAACTTCCTGAACTGGTCCAGGAACCTGAGACTTGTGCTCAGGCAGGAGAAGAAGGCTTATGTCCTTGAAAGAGTTCTCCAACCTAGACCTGCGAATAATGCCGCACAAGCTGTGAAAAATGCTTGGGATACGCATTCTTCAGATGCTAATGACGTGATTTGCCTGATGTTGGCGACAATGGCTCCCGAACTGCAGATGCAGTGGGAAGGCCTGACTTGTCCCATGGAGCTGATGGCAAATCTGAAAGCGTTGTTTCAGGAGCAGGCTCGTACAGAGAGATTCCAAACTATTAAGAATCTCTTGGACTGTAAAATGGCTAAGGATACAGCAGTGAGTCCACATGTTATGAAAATGATGGGTTATCTCGATCATTTGACTAGGCTCGACTGTCCTATAAGCCAAGAGCTTGCTTGTGATATCGTTCTGCAGTCTCTTACTCCTGCATATGACCAGTTCATTTTGAACTATAATATGCATGGGTTGATAAAGACGTTGCCTGAGCTACATGGTATGCTCAAGACTGCAGAACCGAATCTGAAGAAGACCAAGGAGTCGTCTGTACTCATGGTGCAGAAGGGCAAGGGTTTCAAGAAATCCGCTGCAGACAAGGGAAAGGGCAAGGTAGTCAGCAATGAAAACGCCAAGCCCAAGCCCGTGTCCAAAGCTGGGCCTTCTGACATCTGTCACTTTTGTAAAGAGGCAGGGCATTACCGCAGGGACTGTAAGAAATACCAGGAAAGTCTGAAGAAGAAGAAGTCCTTGGAGACTAAATCTTCAGGTATTTTTGTTATTGAAGTAAATACTACTACTTCTGATAATACCACTTGGGTATTAGATACTGGATGTGGGGCTCATATTTGTACTAATATGCAGGCGCTCAACAACAATAGAAGGTTGAAGCAAGGGCAAGTAGAGTTGCGGGTTGGCAATGGAGCGAAGGTTCCAGCACTGGCCGTTGGCACTTACTTGTTGTCTTTACCTTCTGGATTGATTTTAGAACTTGAGAATTGTTATTTTGTACCTGCTATAAGCAGAAATATCATTTCAGTTTCATTGTTGGATTTGCAAGGATTTGATTTTTCTATTAAGAATAAATTGTGTTCCTTTAATCTCAATGATATGTTCTATGGCTGTGCCCCTCTTATAAATGGGCTGTACATGCTGGATCAATCTGCTCCAGTGTATAACATAAATACAAAACGGTTCAAATCTAACGAAGAAAATGAAACGTTTCTCTGGCATTGTCGTTTGGGGCACATTAGTGAGAAACGCGTCAAGAGGCTCCATTCAAATGGACTCTTGGGCTCATTTGACTTTGAGTCTTGTGAGCAATGCGAATCTTGCCTAATGGGCAAAATGACACGGGCCCCTTTCAATAAACCCACAGAAAGGGCCAGTGAACTATTGGGCCTGATACATACTGACGTGTGTGGCCCAATGTCCACAAGTGCTAGAGGAAACTTTCAGTACTTCATTACATTCACTGATGATTTCAGTAGATATGGATATGTCTACTTGATGAAACATAAGTCGGAAACCTTTGAAAAGTTCAAAGAATTCCAGAATGAAGTACAGAACCAGCTTGGTAAAAGTATTAAGGCTCTTCGGTCGGACCGAGGAGGAGAATACTTGAGCCAGGAATTTCGTGATCATCTGAGTGAGTGTGGGATTATCTCCCAACTCACACCTCCTGGAACACCTCAGTGGAATGGTGTGTCTGAGAGAAGGAATCGGACATTGTTAGATATGGTCCGATCCATGATGAGTCACACAGACCTTCCTATATCCCTTTGGGGATATGCTTTGCTCACCGCAACGTTCACACTGAACAGAGTGCCATCAAAGGCAGTAGCAAAGACACCATATGAGATATGGACTGGAAAAGCTCCAGCAATGTCTTTTCTCAGAATTTGGGGTTGTGAAGCCTATGTCAAAAGATTAATCTCAGACAAGCTTACACCAAAATCTGACAAATGCTACTTCATTGGTTATCCTAGGGATACCAAGGCTTATTACTTCTATCTGCGATCCGAGAACAAAATCTTTGTTGCTCGGGATTGTACTTTTCTTGAAAGGGAGTTTCTCTCTAGAAAAGATAGTGGGAGTAAGGTACAACTTGATGAAATTCAAGAAGGACAGGAACCTGTTCAACCTAATGAGGAAGAACAGCAGGATGAATTACATGAAGTTGTAATAGAACCTGAACCTGCAGTACCTGAAGTTCGAAGATCCGGAAGGATCCGTCAGGAACCTGATAGATACCAGGGATTCCTTGTGACTAATTGCCATGATCTTTTGATCATTGACGGTGATGAACCCTCGAACTTTGAAGAAGCCATGATGGGCCCTGACTCCTTAAAGTGGCGTGAAGCCACTGAATCCGAGATGGACTCCATGTCTACTAACCGAGTGTTTTCACTGGTTGATTTACCTGCTGGTGCAAAAGCCATCGAGTGTAAATGGATCTTCAAGAAGAAGATTGACATGGATGGAAATGTCCAGATTTACAAGGCCAGGTTGGTGGCAAAAGGTTTCAAGCAAATTCATGGTATAGACTATGATGAAACCTATTCACCAGTGGCAATGATGAAATCAATTCGGATTCTCCTAGCGACTGCCGCTTATTATGACTATGAGATTTGGCAGATGGATGTGAAAACCGCCTTCCTGAATGGAATCTTGGAGGAGGATGTGTATATGACACAACCTGACGGTTACATTGATCCTAAGAATGCTGGGAAAGTATGTAAGCTTCACAAATCCATTTATGGATTGAAGCAAGCATCGAGGAGTTGGAATCTTCGTTTTGATGAAGCAATAAAGAACTTTGACTTCATCAGAAACCAAGAGGAACAATGTGTGTATAAGAAAACTAGTGGGAGCAAAGTGGCGTTTCTTATCCTATATGTCGATGACATATTGCTTCTTGGAAATGATATTCCAATGCTGAAGTCTGTTAAAGACTGGCTGGGGAGTTGTTTTTCCATGAAGGACATGGGTGAAGCCGCGTATGTTCTTGGAATCCGAATTTTTAGAGACAGATCTAAAAAGCTGATTGGACTTTGTCAAGATGCTTATATAGATAAAGTCTTGCATCGATTCGGAATGGATAAATCCAAGAAGGGGTTCACGCCAATGATACATGGTGCTACACTAAGCAAGGATCAGTGTCCTAAGACACCTGATGAGCTTAAGTGCATGAGTAGGATTCCTTATGCTTCGGCTATAGGATCTATCATGTATGCCATGATCTGTACTCGTCCTGATGTTGCTTATGCACTAAGCATGACGAGTAGGTACCAGTCTAATCCAGGTGAGAGTCACTGGATTGCCGTAAAGAATATCCTGAAGTATTTGAGGAATACTAAGGATAAGTTCTTGGTTTACGGAGGAAGTGAAGTGCTTGAAATGAGTGGATTCACGGATGCAAGTTTTCAGACAGATAAGGATGATTTCCGGTCACAGTCTGGCTACATCTTCTGTCTGAATGGCGGTGCAGTAAGTTGGAAGAGTTCCAAGCAGAGCACCGTGGCAGATTCCACAACTGAAGCTGAATACATCGCTGCTTCAGAAGCTGCGAAGGAAGGAGTTTGG
The DNA here is from genome assembly GCA_030180135.1 of Orychophragmus violaceus. Taxonomy (NCBI): domain Eukaryota; kingdom Viridiplantae; phylum Streptophyta; class Magnoliopsida; order Brassicales; family Brassicaceae; genus Orychophragmus; species Orychophragmus violaceus. Next base: position 81,607,113 of record CM058239.1, read on the forward strand.
ATAAGGAACTTCTTGATTGAACTCGGTGTATTCCCAAATGCCACTGAGCCTCTAGCACTGTATTGTGACAACAATGGTGCAATTGCTCAAGCCAAGGAACCGAGACATCATCAGAAATCCAAACATATTATGAGAAGGTATCACCTGATTCGTGATATAGTGAATAGAGGTGAAGTGATGGTCAGCAGAGTTCCCACTGATGAGAACGTGGCTGACCCGTTGACAAAGCCACTCCCGAGACCTAAGCACGAGTTGCATACTGCTGCTGTAGGAATTAAAGATATTCATATGTAATCTCTTTTTGAGTGGGAGTTGTGAGGGCTTTTGTTTTAGTTATTTTGATTGGTTCATGTAAACATTTTAAATGTTAATGAAATTTTATTTCTGGATTATTTTTAACTGTGATATAAAATAATCGTTCCAAAATGATTCATGTCATTATATATGGGTCATCGAAGTACATGAGTTGACTTGATCCTGAAACCCCATATTTAACGAAGTGACATGAATCATAGTGTCCATAGTCGAAGGTTGTTGAATTGGAACACCAACAACCACTTGAGACTAGATTGTGTTGAGACTTATGACCAAGTTTCGAGGGGTCATAGATGCGCGGCATCAAAGTCGACACATAGGTATATGTAGGGGAGCATATGACCGGACATGGCCCGCTGATGAGAACTCTACAAGATATTAATATCTGTGTCATAAGAGGTTCTCATATACGACTATAGAGTATAGTCCTTAGACCTGAGTTCGCATGCATGTGGCTGCACATGGAGTAATACGCTTTGATCATTGTCTAACGCTGTTTCGTAACTGGGAGCTATACGGACCTTGGTTGGGTGTATTATGAAATGTGTAGTTCATAGTGATGGAACAAGATGGGATTTGTCCCTGCCGTTTAACGGAGGTAATATCTCTAGGCCAATCGGAGATTTGATAGCTGGTAAGAGAATGGCCATTCCCAAACGGACTTGCCCAAGTCGTTTGCATTGTCAGTATCAAATCTGGTCCGATGAACATGGTCTGGCTATATAAGGATGACACGCATCTTGCCTTATGCCAGATCGAGATATTGAGACAAAAGGACTAGGGAATGTAGGATTCCAGTACAAGTGGGAGATTGTTGGGAATGTCCTGAAATCTACTGTACTATCTCTAGAAAGTATGATAAATGTCGAGATCAGACATAAGTCATAAATACTGGGTGATCATGATGACTTGCTAGAGCCCGCTCATGATCTATAAGTTTAGGACTTATTACCAGTATTGTATGATCCCGAAGGGTCACACACCATAGCTAACGGGAAAGTTAAATGGAATTAATACGGTAAGATGCAATGGCATTTACTGTATTGGATCAGAGAATTGGGCCAGACAAAATGCAGGCTTTTGTCTGATTTGTGTCTTGGGCCCAAATAATAAATGAGTCATTAGTCATTAGACTTGGGCCCATTAGAGAGTTAATGAGGATTAAGAAATCGAAACCCTAAGGGATTAGAGAAAGGTTTGCGATTTCTCTAGAGCAGCCGCGAGTGTGTCTCTCTCTCTAACTCTCTCTTTCTGATCTGATCCATCTCTTTGGTCTAGCAGCCATCCCGGCTTGTAAGAGTGTGGATACCAAAGGAGGAGCAGGTTGTTCATCTGTTCTAACTGATCTCATCATTACCATCAATTATCCGCTGCAATCTGAAAGGTAATGATCCAGGTTTGGTTGGTTTTATGATTCGTTTTGCAAGAACCTAGATCTGTTTAAGATTATGTGTTAGGTTATAATTTGGGAATTAAACCTTGAATAAACACCATAATCCTTCACATACAACGAGGTTGAGAAACTTGTTAAAAAGCTTGGTTTACCATATCAGATAATAGATGTGTGCATCGACAACTGTATGATATATTGGCGAGAAGACGAATACCGATTGGAATGTAAGTTCTGTAAGAAACCGCGGTTTGAGGATACAAGGGGAAGAGCTAGGGTTCCATTTAAGAGAATGTGGTATATTCCGTTAACCGATAGGCTGAGGCGCTTATACCAACCGGAGCGAACTGCAGGGGAAATGAGATGGCATGCTGATAATATTAGAGGAGCAGAGATTGCACATCCATCTGATGCTGAAGCGTGGCGACATTTTCAGAGTGTGTATCCAGATTTTGCATACGATCCACGTAACATATACCTCAGATTATGCACAAATGGTTTCAACCCGTTTGGAAGGCATGGGAGACCATATTCGTTGTGGCCAGTTATTTTAACTCCTTACAACCTACCGCCATCTATGTGTATACGGCGAGAGTTTCTTTTCTTGTCCGTACTCGTTCCCGGTCCAGAGCATCCTAGAAGATCACTAGACGTATTCTTGCAGCCATTGATACATGAGTTGCAAATGTTATGGTTGCCCGGTGTTGTAGCCTATGATGTCTCATGCAAGGAAATTTTTTTGATGAGGGCTGCATTAATGTGGACCATAAGCGATTTTCCGGCTTATGGTATGTTATCCGGATGGACAACGCATGGAAGGTTAGCATGTCCTTATTGTCAAGAAAAGACCGATGCATTTCAGCTGAAGCACAGACGCAAATCGTGTTGGTTTGATTGTCATAGGAGATTTCTACCGCAAGATCATCCATACCAGAAAAATACTAAACTTTTTACAAAGAAGAAGAAAGTGTTTGATGATCCTATTCTCCAAGACAGTGGGTCGTCTACTTTGGTTTTCTTAGAAGGATTTGGTGCATTAAGAACTCGTGAATGTGGTGGTAAAGGTCTTGAGAATGTATATGGAGCTGGTGTAGTCCAAAACCTACTAATTTTTTTATGTACTTGGTTGATTTTTGCAGGTTATACATGGAGTCACTAAAACTTCAACATCCTGAATTGTCCGAGGAAGAGTGTGAACAGTGGAAAGAGACATACTTTTGCGCTTGGTTACACTATTACGTGATTTTTTAACTTTAGATCACCCAAAATCCAATAAATTTGTTCATTTATAAAAACGTTTTTACATGTTATATACTTAGGTGCGAACCGAAGTAAAAAATGGTCGCACACCGGAAGATTGCTTAGTAGACATACTCAACGGTCTCCACTACAATACAAAGTCTTATCCACGATATTGCACGAGGGGATATGCTTTCAAAGTGCATAAAGAAGGGTCCTCTAGAACAACGGCCGACCACGGAGTTTCATCTACATCCGGTGAAGTTGTGTACTACGGTGTTCTTAAAGAAATACTTGAAGTTAAACACATAGGAAAGCTCGGCATGAGATGCGTTGTTTTTCTATGTGATTGGTACAACCCTATTATCGGGAAAGGTGTATCAGTAGATGAGTTTGGTGTGACGTCTATACATTCGAATAGAAAGCTGCAAAAATATGACCCGTTCATTATTGCATCTCAAGCAGATCAGATAATTACTTTTGTTTTACCCTTCATGTATTTTTCATGTTTCTATTATACTTTCATTGCATTGTAAGCTAATTTCACCTTCGTAATTTTAGGTGAGTTACATCCCTTATCCTCGGCTAACATACAAGAATGATCCATGGGTCACAGTTACAAAAATTTACCCGCGAGGAAGAGTTCAAGGGGTTGAACTCCAAGAACCACTACAAACTACGCAAAGTGATTACATAGCTCCGGTTGAAGAATCCCTTGAGGTTAATCTTGTTGTTGATTTTAGTCATTTCGAGAATGTTGTTCTCCATTCAGATTCCGAAGAGGAGAGATGTGAATTTGACGACGACGAAGATTCGATTTCAACTGATTACGATTCAGAAAGCGATTCAGACTAATGTGTATTATAATATATGTTTTCAAATTTTTAAACTCAAATTAATCATTCCAACATTTTGTTCATTAGTTGTAGTTATAAACTTTATTTTACCCATAATTAGAATGAAACTTATAATCCACAACAAAATTTGTAGATGTGGATAGATATGCTATCAATAAGAAATAAAAGTTTCAATGAAACAACAACGTCACAACTAGCTCATATGGTCCTCACTCTACTATAATAAACACTAGGTCCCGTGTTCGAGCACTAGCAGCTGCATTTTTGGAAAGTTAATAGACTTTTCCCGACGGCTTTCCGACAGGTTACAACGGCCGTCGGTAATCCGTCGGTAATTTCCGATGGATTTCCGACGGAGGGTATTTTTAGGGTTTAGGGTTTCAAAATCTAAACCTATTCTGTCGGTTTTCTCTCGGAAATTTCCGACGGATTTCCGACAGAAATCACAATAAGCGTCGGAAATCCGTCGAAAACGGGTCAAAGGCTGCAATTACGCATGCCTATTACCTCTGTCTCTTCACTATGCGTTTCATCGAAACGTCTCGTCGTGCAATTTCCTACGGACAGCCGTCGGAAAGGCCGTCGGAAAATTTTGTATAAAAGTGTTACCATTCTTACCATTTTCTCCACAACCTTCGACATCCAGAAATGAATTTTGTTTATATGTCCCCTCATAACCGCGATTCTTATTTGCGGAAAATTCGTAAGCGGGGTCGGGAACATCTCCCTGTTCTTAGCCGGTCACGAGAAAACCGTTCTATTTGGTTCGGTTACCATGCAAGAATCTTATACGCCATAAGCGAAACCATCGAGAATCATTGGTCGGGGAGTTATGTCATGTACTATGCGGTTCCCGACGACCTTAAAGCAAAATGGTTCAAGCATTTTCTGGTAGGTTGTAACTTGTTTTAGTAATTAATTGTAATTATAGCCACCATGATTTTATAACAATGTATTAACATGACATGATCACTTTACATTTGCTCCTGATAACCTCTTAAACGTATGGAGTGAATTTCATAAGACGGCTCGGCGAGTTTTCCAGACAAAAATGTCCTGGTTGAAGTCACTATGGGAAACTGGCAAAGATAAACCGGAATGGATTACAACACGGTCCTGGAGACGTATGATCCGCCAATGGAGACAGACGAACGCAGGGGATTGTTTCGATAACCAGTTTCCGAATTATAATAACTGAACTATCTAAGATGTAACCCTTTAATTAAAGATGTAACGCTTTAAATTAAAATGTAATGCTTTGTTTTTCAATTATGAATTAATAAATGTTGGTTTTCAAAATAGTTAATGTCCTCATATAATTATAGTTGTAAAGAGATTACAATCAGTAACATATGACATATTGGTTAAGGTACCACATAAACATCTTAAGGGGCTCAGGTTCGAAACCTCCTAACACCATTTTTAATTTTCCGACGGATTTCCGAGGGCAATTAATGGTCCGTCGGAATTCGAATTTTTACAAATTTTTTCGTTTATGCGCCAAACTGTTTGCATTTAACCGCCAAATAGTTGGACCGCCTAGGAACCGACGGATTTCCGACGGATCAGTAATTGCCCTCAGAAATCCGTCGGTTCCCAGGCAAATTATATCGATTAAACTTCTTCTTCCTCATTTCTTCTGCGATTTCTCTCTCTCTCTCTCTCCACCGCGAAACTCCGCCTTCTCTCTACCATTTCTCTACGATTCCGGCCACCGCTTAACAATTCCGACCGCCCAAAGCATTAAGAAGATGTAAGTTCCCTTTCTAACCGATTAAAAACGAAAAATTCTAGATTTTTAGGTTGTTAGAAGTTTGGATTTAGGTTGCATGTAGTGAATTAGGTGTATTAGATCTTAGTTAGGATGTTGCTTGATGAATGATTTTGGTTTCTTTAGTTAGATGTGCATAATTTTTTAAGTTTACAACAATTCCATTATCATATACAAGTAATTATTTTTTTTAATCTTAATTTGGTCCTAAAACAATTTTTTTTTAGTTTTTCATAATATTAAAAACGTTTTACAAATTATTTGAAAACAGTTTTGGATTTCTAAGCATTTTTCTATAATTACAAAAATGTTTTTGTTTATTTTAAAAACTTTAATTAAAGTTTTGAAAATTTTGGGATTTTAAAAACGTTTAATATAAAATTTAAAAACGTTTTTACATTTTTATGAATTTTATACTAATAATGAAAAGGTTTTTAATTTTAAACTTTAATCAAAGTTTTTAAAATTTTTTGAATTAAAAACTGTTATTTTATATTTTAAAACCTTTTTTGTATTTTTAAGATTATTATTATAATTATGAAAACATTTTTTAGTTTTTAAAAATTATCCTAAATATTTATAATATTTAGGATTTATAAACGTTTAATATATTTTTTTAAAACGTTTTCCTAATTTTTGTATTTTTAAATGATTATGAAAGGTTTTTTTAATCACATAAATATTATTAGAGTCTCTAAATATTTTTTGTATTTACAAACATTTAGTATATATTTTCAAAACGTTTTGTTATTTATAAGTATTTTTAACTAATTATAAAAACGCCTTGAATATTGTTAAAATGTTTTATTAGAGTTTTTATTGTTTTAATGAAATAAAAACTTTATTTTCGTGTATTATAGGTCATACGAGGATTTCGAGGTTTTTTTTGAACCAGACCGATGGGTTGCTGTCGGGGAGCACTTCTCATACTCCTGTGGCAACGGCTTCGCAGCCTCAGCCTCAGCCTGCTCCGACGGGATTGTCATCTCCACGCCGATCTCGGTCGACTCAGGTCAGACGGACGCAGTCCGGACCACAGCAGTCTACCCCTACAGGCAGCAACTCTATGTCCAACGTCTCGGCAACCCCGGACGACGATGCCCCGGCGACGATTGCACCGGAGATAGAGTTGATGGTCGAACAACCAGGGTGGGAGACGTTGAAACATCTCCATCTGGATCCGTTTAACAACCCGGGAACGTATTGGTAAGTTGTTTTTGACATTAACAATTATATTTTTTTAAAAAATTTAATTGTTAAACGTTTGTTTATTTGACAATTTTTTTAATATACTTGTTACAGGTTCAATATCACGTCTTCAAAGATCACCAAGTGTATTTTAGGGATGATGTGTAGCATGCTCCATCATCCGTACCCGCAATACGCGAAGATGCCCAGGTCCGAGCAGCATAACTGGTTCCGAGCATTTGCGGTATGTACCCCTTCATTCAGTTTCTATTGAGATTTTATTTTTTTTAAATCTATGCTAATGTTAATTTTTTTTTTTAAGCAAGAGTATAATTGGGACAAGAACCATACCACCATCGTAGAGAAGGCTTTCCACAAGAAGGCACGTTCCCACTACACTCACATCCTCAACGAGTGGAAGCAGAAGTGGATCGTAGGAGAAGACCCGAAGGGAGTGAACCCAACGCTGCTTGAAGGGTTCATCCGCCACTGGTCCAAGCCCACTACTGCAACGGATTCTTCGATGCATTCCCAGAACCGTAAGAGTGAGCGAAACGGTTTGGGAATGGCGACTCATAACGCGGGAGCTAAGAGCACTGCACAGCGAAAAATTGAATTTGTAAGTATTGGTTTTATTCATCAATGTTATTGATTCTATTCGGCTAACCGTTTTTAAAATATGCAGAAACAAAGAACAGGAAAGGATCCAACTTTTGTTGAGCTCACTGAGGAGGGCCACACTAACAATTTTACCCGCCAGATCCAGGATCCGCTCGCTCGGAGAATCGTCGAATCAGCAAAGAGGCGGGTTGACGAGGTCCAGACGCAATTGTCCGAGGAAGCCGGTTCAACGGAGGAGGTACCGTCACAAAGGATCAACGACATCTTTCTTGAGGTAAGTTTGTCTTTTCATCTAAAATTTACATGAAACTCTTGATTACTTGAATTTTTAACTAATATCTGTTAATATACTTTACAGGAAACGCAGCGCAGGAAGGGACGTGTTTTCGGTTTAGGAAACATGGGGGAAGCCTCGACTCCACATTCCCGCTTCCGACCTGAGAGAGACGTCTTCGCCGAAGCTCTGCGCGAGAAAGACGTGAAAATTGCAGCTCTGAAGACGAGTTTTGAAACTCAGTTGCAAGAGGAAAGGACGGAAAATGAAAGAAAGATGGCGGAGATGCATGATCGAATCATGCACTACATCCAGTTTGGCAGACATGCACCAGGAGGAGGATCGGGCGGGGCAACTCAAGTGATGGAACCGGGAGTAGGAACAGGAGCTTCGGGAACGGGGCCAGGGACGGGGACGGGATCGGTAGAGGGGACGGGGACGGGAACGGGATTGGGACCCGATGGGAATCACAATGTTATGTAGTTTAAATAAAAACTTTTAATAAATTTAATAAAATTTTATAAAATATTTCGTATATAATATTATTTTATAAATAATTTATTACAATAATTTATATATTAAATTTAATAAAATTATTTTTAAAAATAATCACCGTCGGTTTACCGTCGGTAATAACCGTCGGTAATCCGTCGGTTAATTACCGTCAGTAAACCGTCAGTTTTTTCCCATCGGTTAACGGTCGGTTAGTCCCCGACGGGTCACCGACAGTCTATTTCCGTCGGGCTCCATCGGTTAACATCCGTCGGTTCACCGTCGGTCTATTTCCGTCGGTAAATAACCATCGGTTCTCCGTCGGTTCACCGTCGGTTCATATCCGTCGGTTAACCGTCGGTTCATATCCGTCGGTTTACCGTCGGTAAATAACTGTCGGTTTAACGTCGGTTATTTACCTATCGGTATATTGTCGGTTAACCGTCGGTTTATAGACCGTCGATAAACCGTCGATAACCCGTCGGAATAATACGTGTCGGAAAACCGTCGGAAAATATTGACGGTTTTCCGACAGATATTTTTTTCCGACGACATAGAACCGACGGACTTGTTCTGTCGGAATTCCGTCCGGAAAGGTTTTTTCCGACGGTATACCGACAGTTATGTCCGTCGGTTCCCGGTTGTTTTCTTGTAGTGTCCGCCTTTTGGAACAAAGTCAAAGAGAACCTGCTGGACTGGACCAACGCAAATGAGGCGGAAAGCGTGGGTAACAGTTTCGCTCCCCCTGACATTACACACGTTCAAAATGCTATCCCTCAGTGGCAGAAATCTCCAATGGGTTTTCTCAAATGTAATGGGTTTTCTATGATCTCCCAAACACTTTACATCAATGAAATATCAGTGTTAAAAAAAAAACGTACTGGTACCAATTAGTCAAAACTACAATAGTTAAAATAAAATAACAATTTAGGATATATGTAATAAATTGAAATAATTAAATATAAATTAAAAACCACAAAAAGAGAAGCCAAAGGAATTTTCACCCCAAAAAACATACTTAACTATTTAACCATATATTCACACAAACAAAAACACAGTTAAAACTCTAAAACTATAGTCGTGAACACACACATTTCAACAAAAAAAAAAACTAGAACAAAGAAAACACAGAGAAAGGCCTAAAAATACAGAGATACTTACATAGTACATATATGATATTAAAACAATACATATAAATGAAATGGTATTTAGTAAAATAAGTAAGAATTAACAGAACGTGAAAATTAGAAAACATCTTAATCGTTATATTAGCGTCTCAAATCTTATATATGTAGTTAGCTAACTTTACATTATCACAATACCTACCAATTTTTTTTTTTCAATATCACCTATGATTTCTCAATTAACATCATTTATCCATTTTCCAAAAACGTAATAAATCTTAAGAACATAGATATCCATCCAAATAGTAATTATACATTTCAATTCTGAGTAGATAAAAACTGTTAAATTCATTACGCAAAATAAACTATATGATATTTTAGATAGAAGCGAATAAAATTTTCAAAGTCAAAAACAATTTTTTAAAAATGTATAAAAAAACAAAAATAATTAGGTTATATGGATGGCAACACGATTACGATAGAGTAACATTTTAGGAAAAACAACTAAAAATGAACTAATAAAAACCAATAAAAGCGGACCTATAAGAAAGAGAGATGAACTTTAGATATAGAACCATATAAAATAATTAAAATATTTCACACCGAAAATAAAAATAATAAACCTACTAATTGGACCATTAAAACAAATATTACAAATACGGTTTAAAAAGTTTTTTCCCTAAAAATATAATCAAGCCCGTAAAACAATATAAACTTAAGTCATATATAATACATTTGTCAAGTATGAATTACGACAAATACCTAAAATGTATAATATTCATTAAAATAAATAAAAAATAGAAACATATAAAGTATTTAAGAGTAGTTTACCGACGAAAGATATACAAACTCGAAAGAATATATTTGTATTACTAAAAAAAAACCAAGAATATAGATTAAAGAATGCATCAATTTTAAAATAAAATTCTAATATATAATGAGACATCGTTGAGGTACGAGAGAGCGGCCACGTCGGACAATGCAAGCATTCTACCCAAGCGCCACGTGGCTCCTCTTCATTCATCAGCAACGTCTCGCGCATGGTAATGGGGTTCGTAATGGGCTTCTTATTTTGTGCTCATAATCTGACGTAAGGTATTGGGCTTCACTGAAGGCCCATCTCTTCAGCCCAACCCAGCTCAAACCCTAAAAAAGACTAGACTCTTCTCCTTCTTCTTGCGAGACACCAAACCCCGTGGCCAGAAAGAAAACCGTCACCGCCGATCTCCGGTTCGCATACCCATTTCCGATTCAGCTTGCCAACTTCATGGCCACGCCTTCAATTAGCATTTAGGTTAACAGTTACAAGAAAAACCTAGGACCTCTAGCGTCTCGAATCCCCCAAGCTTTAATTCCAAGCCATTGCAATGTCTATAAATAATGTGCGAGCCCAGCAAAAAAAGCCACGATTATACCTGTTCCAAACCACAAACAAATTCTGGCGATGGCAGCTAATTCCAGTACCGCGACCAACAAATGCTTCGATGATCTCCACGGCGATTTCTGGAAAGGAGACATCATTGTGCGTGATGAGGACATCAGCTCGACCGACACTGAGCTGGACGAGCAAGACGGACCAGGCTCGACCAAGAAGCTAGCTGACCTGTTTCCAACCATGCGAGACGTGCCGAGGACACGTTCGGGAGAGCGAGAGATACATGCTGAATTCAACAATACCATGGAGCACCTGATCTCGAGGACAAGCCTAGAAGACATCACGACCCAGCTAGGCCAGCTCGATCAAGGACAACCTGTCCTGAACCAGTTGGCCCGGAGGATGATCCATACTGAAGCTGGCGGCCCATTTGATCAGACCACGTCCTGGCCCATACTCCGGACGCACGGACCGACCATGATCTTCTGCATCGAGCCAGATGATCCTTTGACCGGTCTGCCTCTGGGATAAAGATCACACTCTTTTTCCCTTGTGAAGTTTTTTCCCAAATGGGTTTTCTTCACAAGGTTTTTAACGAGGTGATCTGAGGCCCATTCATTAGAGAGAAACCCGGCATCTTCTCTATTTTCGACCAAGACTTTCCTTTCTCGTTTTAAGTCTTATTTCTCTTGCTTTTTTTAGCATTTTTGATGGCCCACTATTTTCTGGCCCATTTGCTTTCAGTTGTAGTTACTTAAACATTCTTTTGGTTTTATGAAACATTAAGCAAGTTTAAACCAAGAAAACCCTAAGGTTTCTCGATCTCCCTCTCTCTCTGCGCGGCTTCCCCTTAGAAGAGCAGATCTCTTGGCTTTTGCTTGCTGTCTCAATCATCCTAAGGGTTCCTAAAGTTCAGTAGCTCACAAATCATCATCCAACCATTCCTTGACGAGAAGAGAGTGCCTTCGGCCAGCTTCTTGTTCCATTCGATCATCTCCCGCGCCACCGTCCCATTCTCGGCCGGTCATTCGGTCCAGCTCTCACCATCACCCATATCATCTCACATCATCTGGTATCAGAGCTTTAAAGCTCCTGACCAGTCTGGTTATTTCTTCTCCCTTTGTTTAGTTTCAGTTTTTTTTTGCTTGTGTTCTTTTCAAAACCGAAAAAATGTTTCTTCTAGTTGCTTGAATCTCAGCCTGCCTAGTCTAAGTTGTCTTGATTTAATCTCTCTTAGAACCTGTGATTTGAGTTGTGATATTGCAATCATCCAGTAGGGAGAAGAGGTATAGAAATCGGCTGCTAGGAGTAACAACACCAAGCCGGCCGTTAGGTAGCATCTTGCGGTTTGATAGAATCTCGGTTTTCTTGGTTAGTTACTGGTCTGATTTAAGTTGAACTTTCCTTTTCTGCTATCGGTTTAGTAATTCCTTTTGTGGTTCTTAGTTAAAAAAAAACAGGTTGATAGAAGTTAAAAAAAAAAACCGGCTGCATTGTTCTTTCCCTATCCTGATTTTGCTTTGAGTATTGCGGTTTGTTTGCTTGGTTATTGATCTGATTTCAGTGAGATTTCCATTCTTGTTATTGGTTTAGTGTTACTTTGAGTTTATTAGTCAAAAAAAAAAAAACCGGCCTTGCTTTGTTTTCTTTCCGATTTGGTTGCATTTGTTTTGTTCCATAGTTCTGTCTGTTTCTCTTCTTTGTTGCGTTTGATTTGATTGTTGAGTGTGCATGCATAATGGCCGATGAGCAAGTCCATCACGGCGGCCCAACTGACCTCAGTAAGATTCTAGCTGCTATCCATACAATCGGAGCCCGACTGGACCGTTTGGAGCGTCCCGGCGAGCATCAACCTCGACCGGAAGATCAGCAGCCTCGACCCGGTGCCTTCCAGCCTCAACCAGGAGAGCGTCAGCACGGACCAGAGGCCCCACATCTTCGGAACGACCAGCAATGTCGACCTGGTCAGCACCATGGGCGAGTTGAGCGGCCCGGGCGCTTACAGGACGTCCGACTGGACGACACAGACGAAGAGACGGATGAGTTTGATGACGGACGCCACTGGCCTCGACCACCATACCAGCGTGACCCTATTCACCGAGGACGCATACGAGAACAAGAGGTACAACGTCCCTATTCTAATGATATCAAGCTAAAGCCTCCTACTTTTGCAGGAAAAGTGGACCCGGAAGCATATCTAGACTGGGAGCGGAGGATGGAGCATATATTCGACCATTATGGATATCACGAAGCCAGGAAGATATCTCTAGCAGTGGCCCAGTTCACAGGACATGCACTATCATGGTGGGACCGGGACGCTGCGGAACGAAGGCGCCACCGGTACGAACCGATCGCTACATGGACTGACTTAAAGTTCCAGTTAAGGCGCAAGTACGTTCCTGCCCATTTCCATAGAGATTTGCAGAAACGTTTTCGTAAGTTGATGCAGGGAACTAAGACGGTCGAAGAGTATTTCGAGGAGTTCGAGCAATTGCGGAATAGACTTGAGCTGGACGACTCCGAAGAGACCCTGATGGCCCAGTTCGTGGATGGACAGAATGAGAGGATCGCTCGAAAGGTAGAGATTCAACCTTATCACGATAAGCCCGAATTGTTGCATTTGTGTATACAGGTTGAGCATCACAACAAACGGAAGTCAGCGACCACCACCCGGCCTAGGACCAGCACGCCTTGGACCTCGCCAACTCCTCGGCCCATTGACAAAGGTAAGTCGGTTGAGGTCGAGTCCAGGTTCAAGAAGCCGACCATTGAGACGTCTAAACCCAACCGACCAGACCCAGGTAAGTTCACTAGTACGTCCCGTTCTAGAGATATCACATGTTTTAAGTGTCAGGGTAAAGGACATATTGCTCGAGACTGTCCGAACTGAAGAATTATGGTGTTTGTTCAAGGTTTAATTCTCGTATTACAACCTAACACATAATCTTAAAAGATCTAGGTTCTTGCATAACGAATCATAAAACCAACCAAACCTGGATCATTACCTTTCAGATTGCAGCGGATAATTGATGGTAATGATGAGATCAGTTAGAACAGATGAACAACCTGCTCCTCCTTCGGTATCCACACTCTTACAAGCCGGGATGGCTGCTAGGCCAAAAGAGATGGATCATATCAGAAAGAGAGAGTTAGAGAGAGAGATGGAAACTCGCGGCTACACCACCAGAAATCGCAAACCATGGACAATCCACTAGGGTTTCGATTTCTTCCTCTCTTATTAATGGGCCCAAGTCATTTGACTAATGGCTCATTAATCATTTGGGCCCAAGACACAAATCAGGCAAAAGCCTGCATTTTGTCTGGCCCAATTCTCTGATCCAATACAGTAAATGCCACTGCATCTTACAGTATTTATTCCATTTAACTTTCCCGTTAGCTATGGTGTGTGACCCTTCGGGATCATACAATACTGGTAATAAGTCCTAAACTTATAGATCATGAGCGGGCTCTAGCAAGTCATCATGATCACCCAGTATTTATGACTTATGTCTGATCTCGACACTTAGCATACTTTCTAGAGATAGTACGGTAGATTTCAGGACATTCCCAACAATCTCCCACTTGTACTGGAATCCTACACAGGTCATTCCCAACAATCTCCCGATTGTACTAGAATCCTACATTCCCTAGTCCTTTTGTCTTAATATCTCGATCTGGCATAAGGCAAGATGCGTGTCATCCTTATATAGCCAGACCATGTTTATCGGAACAGATTTGATACTGACAATTCAAACGACTTGGGCAAGTCCGTTTGGGAATGGCCATTCTCTTACCAGCTATCAAATCTCCGATTGGCCTAGAGATATTACCTCCGTTAAACGGCAGGGACAAATCCCATCTTGTTCCATCACTATGAACTACACAATTCATAATACGCCCAACCAAGGTCCGTATAGCTCCCAGTTACGAAACAGCGTTAGACAATGATCAAAGCGCATTACTCCATGTGCAGCCACATGCATGCGAACTCAGGTCTAAGGACTATACTCTATAGTCGTATATGAGAACCTCTTATGACACAGATATTAATATCTTGTAGAGTTCTCATCAGCGGGCCATGTCCGGTCATATGTTCCCCTACATATACCTATGTGTCGACTTTGATGCCGCGCATCTATGACCCCTCGAAACTTGGTCATAAGTCTCAACACAATCTAGTCTCAAGTGGTTGTTTGTGTTCCAATTCAACAACCTTCGACTATGGACACTATGATTTATGTCACTTCGTTAAATATGGGGTTTCAGGATCAAGTCAACTCATGTACTTCGATGACCCATATATAATGACATGAATCATTTTGGAACGATTATTTTAAATCACAGTTAAAAATAATCCAGAAATCATAGATTTCATAAACATAAAATATTATGTTTACATGAACCTTTCAAAACAACTAGAAAAGCCCTTTACAAACTCCCACTGAAATTAAGACTACATCTTAATTTCACTCATCCTACAGCTACAGTCCGCGACTCGTGCTTAGGCCTAAGGAGTGGCTTTGTTAATAGATTAGCAACATTCTCATTCGATGAAACTTGCTTATCTACTTAACACCTCTGTCATTTATCTCACGGAATAGGTTATACCTATCCTCAAGGTGTTTGGACCTCTGATGTGCAGTTAGTCTCAACTACGCTGGGAATCACATCAAGTTCAGTGATGAACTTTTCTTTCCAAACAACCTCTTTCGCCGCTTTACAAGCTGCGAAATGTTCAGCTTAAGTCATGGAGTCAGCAACAGTGCCTTGCACCGCCAGACAGACACAAGATATAGCCGGACTGTGACCAGGAATTATCTTTGTCTATTGGAAACTTGCCTTTCAGACTCTATCGACTTGTAGCACCTCACTTTCTCCGTAAACCAAGAACTTATCCTTAGTATTCCTCAAATACTTTAGGATATTCTTTACGGCAATCCAGTGATTCTTTACTGGATTTGACTGGTCGTTACTTGTCTTGCTTAACATTAAAGCAACATCAAAACAAGTACGTGTCATGGCATACATGATAGATCCAATTGCCGACGCATATGGAATCCTATCCATGCATTCAAGCTCAGCAGATATCGTAGGATACTGTTTCTTGCTTAACGTATTGCCATGTGACATTGGCATAAAACCCTTCTGGGATTGCTCAAAACGTGTAGGACTTTGTCAATGTAAGAATCCTGACTTTGTCCTACCAGCTCTTCTGGATCTTTATCTTTAGATCCAGAATCCAAGAACTTCGTGGCTTTACCCATGTCAATTACAAAACCAACTCCCAAGCCAGTCCTTTACCGACTGCAGTATTGGGACGTTATTTCCGAGAATCAGTATGTCATCGACATACATTATGAGAAATGCAATATCGCTCCCACTAATCTATTAGTAAACGCACAGTTCCGCTTCGTTCCTGTTCAAGTCAAAACCTTGACTACTTAAACAGAACGAAGATTCCAACTCCGATATGTTTGCTTCCATCCATGAATGGATCAATGAAGCTAACTTACACATAGTGTAATTTTCGGAGTCCGGGCTTACTTTCGCTTCTTTGAATTTCGCAGGTTCGTCGCTTTCAATGATCATCAGATCATGCGAACTTTAAATGATCATCAGGTTCAACTAATGACGAGAAATCACTCTCGGATTAGTGACTGATTTATTCAGATCTGCGAACTTCAGGCTTTACAGGTGTAGATTCTACAGAAATCTGTAAATCCATCCGCTGCTCTCCCTCAACAGGTTGAGCAGCCTCCTGTATTTCTCGAATTTCTTCGAGTTACGCTTTTACTCCCACTGTTCTTCTTGGAAAGTGACTTCCCCTCTTAGAAAACAGAATGGACGTAAAAAGTAACAAGCCTTGGTTTCCCTAGGACAACCAGCGAAGTAGCACAACTACAAATACTCAGTAAAGACGAATTTGGATCATTTCCAATCCACATTTATGTGGTGTCTTTCAACTGATATTAGTGGAACTATTTCAGCGTAAACTTAGATATTACTAGAGCGTTATTCTTAAAGAATATCATGGAAGATTCGTGTGACTCATCTTTAATCATTTCTAATAAGATCTGATTCTTTCTCACAGAAACACCTCCAGGTTTTTTAGGAGAAATGAGCTGTGAAACGACTTCACACTCATTCAGATGATCACACTATCAATGACTTAAGTATTCTCACTCTTGATTTAATCCAGAGTCTCAATACTTCTGTCACTTTGATTCTATACCTCACTTTGGAACTCTTTCGACCATGTCAAAGAATTCCGACTTGTGTCTCATCAAATGAACACAGTCACACTCACTGAAGTAATCAGTAGAGACAATGAAGTACAAGAAATTTTCTCTGGCATTACTGCTCATTGGACCACATACATGAGTATGTTCAATCTCCAATAAGCCTTTGGGCCTTTCTCTAGCTCGGCTAAGATGGGCCCTTTGTCTTTTGGTCCAGTAAGCAGAATTCAAGTCTCATAAGATATCCATTCAAATGAGCCCAAAAGTCCATAACTATGGGGTTTCTGAATCTGACTTACTCTATGTGACCAAAACATTTATGCCAAGAAAAATCAGGTTTAATTCATCAGATTTAAACCAATTGCGGTATTTATGTTACATTTTAGGCACTCTTTGGTTTAAGATATAAAACCCATTCCTTGAATAGGGTGCTACAATTAACATTTCATTAAGATCAAAAGAACAAAACTTGTCTTTATCAAAATGAAAAACATTCAAATTCTTTACAAGAAAATGAAAGACAACTCTGCTTAAAGCAGGTACATTGTAGCAATTATTAATACAAAACCAAGCCTCAAAGGCATCTACAAGTGAAAACCCTACGGCTGAGGCAGCATCCCAAGCTCCTTCCAGACTCGCAGTTCCACTTGCCCTTCCTTCAACGTTCTATTGTTGTTCAGGCTCTGCATATTATAACAAATATCAGTGCCACAATCAGTATCCAATACCTACAAGGTATAACTTGAAGTAATAACATGAATACCTGAGGAAGTAGTCTCATACATCAACTTTAACTCCTCATAATCTTCCATGAATTTAATGCAATCTCTTTTCCAATGCCCAGTCTCTTTACAGTAGCAGCACTTACCAACGTAAGAGGTATCTGACTCGGGCTCAGAAGACACACGCTTGCCATGATTCAAAATCTGGACAACTTTGTCTTCACCCTTGTCAGCATTAGGTTTAGTAAACCTACCCTTCTCATTCATGAGATTGTACAGGGTACTCTTCACGTTTGGCTCAACTATCTTGAGCATATCATGCAGTTCAGTCAACGTCTTCGTTAAGCCTTTCTTGATATAGTTCCTTACGAACTTATCATAGCTTGACGGCAGTGACTGCAGAATGATCTCAGTTGCCAATTCCTGGCTAACTGGATAATCCAGTTTCCTCAGGTTATCAATGTAACCCATCATTTTACTGACATGAGGACTTACTGGATGATCATTTGGTAGCTTGCAGCTAGTGAGAGATTTAACCAACTGGTATCTCTCCACTCTTACCTGCTCCTGAAATTTCAATTTCAGGCTGCTGATCATCTCTATTGGCGACTCCATGTTCTCATATTGCTTCAGCAAATCTGAGTCCATGGTAGCCAATATCAGACCACGCACATCTACCGCATCATTATAATGCTTATTCCAAGCATCATATACTGCATGAGAAGCATTGGACCCGATCCTCACGGGGAGAGCTTTCTCAAGGACATAGTCCTTTCTCTCCTGCCTGAGGACTAGCCTCAGGTTCCGCGACCAAGTCAAGAAATTTGATCCGTTCAGTTTGTCCATCTCAAGGACAGACCGGATCGAGAAAGTGTTTTGATTGTTTGTGCTCGTCATAGCTGAAATTTAGAGATAAATAGAGTTTTAGTTATTTAGTTCATAAAAGAGTAATCTTAATAACTTATAAGAAAACTCGCATTGCATTCAAAATTTCTTTGTTTAACCTCATAAAAATGCAATGATTCCGAGACCCATGTTCAGCTAAATCCAAAGTGGGCCACTGGCCGTCACCCGAAATTAGCTTTACTTGGTAAGCATACACACAGCTAGTTATAACCAATAACTCTCGGTTGTGAATTGGGCCCAAGGCCCAATACACCAGATGTCTCAAGGCCCGGGACTCCCGATGGCCAGTCAAGGAAACCAATCTCTTACAGTCAAATAATCACTAAAGTCTGGGACTCCCAATGAAATTAGTGACTATATACTACTTTACTTACGCGAAAACAGACACCTCACACTGTAAGCCATATCTGTAATCGAATAAGCGTTAAGTAGCTGACAAGATTGGAAAGACATCCGAGCTTGATATTGTTTTTGAGGATTTCAAGTTTTATTTCCAAAAATAGAAGATTACTATTTTGGGAAACCTACTTATTTTAGAAACTTTCTAAATTTAGTAACATACTGAAAATAGAAATTTCTAATTTAATATTTTATAAATATTTTCGGGTTGGGTCACAAATTATAGGCCCAATTCTTGGCCCAAGACCATAGAATTCCAGTTGGCCCAATAATTTGACATAACCGAGTCGGTTTATTAATTATGGTCCAAGACCAAATTAACTATCAAAACCATCGGTTATTTACTAAACCAGACCAGCTCTAAATTATTTGGTCCAACCAAATCAAACTTAGACCAGCCTTCGGTTTAGGTTAAAATTCAATTTTGAATTTCAATCCGGTTTAACCAGAAATTAAATAATACCAGTTGCATTAAATAATTTCCAGCAAACCGCGATTTGGGTTAACCGCTTGAACCACAATTAATTAAATAATTAAATAATTAATTATTAACAATTCGAATCGTTGACATCAATTAATTATCAAACACATGAAGACAAAAGTCAACGAGCTAAGCGTTTGATAAAAAACGATCGTTGGCTAATGAAAACTCATTGATCGATTAAACCTTTTTGATTCAATTAATGAATGAACAGAGTCAAAAGCGATTCATACTTAAGAAACACAAAGTCAACAGCGATGATCCTTGGGTGTATCAAACAAAGGACAAAATCCTTTACACATGATCATTCACTAAAGGACAAAATCCTTTACACATGATCGATTCACTAATCATTGTTACACGACAGTCACTTATATTTATCAAACAAAGTCAACTTCTTATTGTCTCATGATCAATAAAGCAAAATCATATAAAACGATTAACAACAAGCGATTGTCATCATGCGATTTCTTAAAGTCAACAAGCGAACAAACATTAGATCACTAAAAGACAAAACTAACAATCGATTATGACATGTCAATCAAGCGATCATGATACCAAAGAACACAAGTGATCAAGCGATTATCAAAATTCTTTATCAAATCGATTCTTTATCATTGTAAAACAAATCAAAATCGATTCAAACAAAACAAATCAAAATCGATTCATACAAAGATCCAAGAAGCAAAAACCTAACGACCTAGGCTCTGATACCACTGAAGAATTATGGTGTTTGTTCAAGGTTTAATTCTCGTATTACAACCTAACACATAATCTTAACAGATCTAGGTTCTTGCAGAACGAATCATAAAACCAACCAAACCTGGATCATTACCTTTCAGATTGCAGCGGATAATTGATGGTAATGATGAGATCAGTTAGAACAGATGAACAACCTGCTCCTCCTTCGGTATCCACACTCTTACAAGCCGGGATGGCTGCTAGACCAAAATAGATGGATCAGATCAGAAAGAGAGAGTTAGAGAGAGAGATGGAAACTCGCGGCTACACCACCAGAAATCGCAAACCATGGACAATCCACTAGGGTTTCGATTTCTTCCTCTCTTATTAATGGGCCCAAGTCATTTGACTAATGGCTCATTAATCATTTGGGCCCAAGACACAAATCAGGCAAAAGCCTGCATTTTGTCTGGCCCAATTCTCTGATCCAATACAGTAAATGCCACTGCATCTTACCGTATTTATTCTATTTAACTTTCCCGTTAGCTATGGTGTGTGACCCTTCGGGATCATACAATACTGGTAATAAGTCCTAAACTTATAGATCATGAGCGGGCTCTAGCAAGTCATCATGATCACCCAGTATTTATGACTTATGTCTGATCTCGACACTTATCATACTTTCTAGAGATAGTACGGTAGATTTCAGGACATTCCCAACACGAACTGGAGGATCATGATCATGAACGAAGCCGGTGAGTACGAGTCTTAGGATGAACAGGAGGATGAAGACATGGAGGAACTTGACGCAGGGACGCCCATAGAGTATCCTGACTCTGGAGAGCTATTGGTGATCAGGAGAGCTCTCAGTGCACTTGTTGATCCCGAGACGGTTCAATGCAAGAACATCTTCCACACTCGTTGTACTGTGAACAACAAGGTATGTAGTCTTATTATTGATGGTGGGTCTTGTACTAACGTGGCCAGCAGGAACATGGTTGATAAGCTCGGCCTGCAAGTGACTAAGCACCCGCGACCGTACCGACTTCGGTGGCTGAACGATGACACGGAGATCCGGATCGCAGATCAAGTAACCGTACGTTTCAGCATTGGGCGATACCACGATCATATAGTATGCGACGTGGTTCCTATGCAGGTTGGACACTTATTGCTCGGCCGACCATGGTAGTTCGATAAGGAGTCCTTGCACAACGGGCGGACCAATCATTACTCGTTCATGCACGACAAGCAAAAGTACCAGCTCGCGCCTCTTACACCGCAGGAAGTGCATGAGATGCAACTACACCTTGCCAAGGATAAGAAGAACCGTAAGACCAATCTTATTATTTCTTCACATTCTGTTTCTAGAGCTATTGTTCAGAACACGCAGGTGCTGCTAATGATCTTTAGGGAGGCTTTACATTCGTGTTCAAACGATGTTGAGCTGCCCCGGGAAGTTGTTTCTTTGTTGGACAGGTTTAAGGATGTCTTTCCGGACGAGATACCTGCCGGCCTACCACCCATATGAGGCATTGAGCATCAGATCGATCTCGTGCCAGGAGCGGCTCTGCCTAACCGGCCTGCATACCGGGTGTATCCGACCGAGTCCAAAGAACTGGAGAAACAAGTGCAGGACCTCATGTCCAAGGGTTACATTCGCGAGAACCTCAGTCCGTGTGCGGTACCAGTCTTGTTGGTTCCTAAGAAAGACGGATCTTGGAGGATGTGCGTCGACTGTCGGGCCATCAACAATATCACCATCAAGTACCGGCATCCTATACCCCGACTGAAAGACATGTTAGACGAGCTGCATGGAGCGTCCATGTTCTCTAAGATCGATCTACGGAGTGGATACCACCAGGTCCGAATGAAGGAAGGCGACGAATGGAAAACGGCCTTCAAGACCAAGCAAGGCCTGTATGAGTGGCTGGTCATGCCGTTCGGCCTTACAAATGCACCCAGTACGTTCATGCGCCTCATGAACCAGGTCTTAAGGGCCTACATCAGTAAGTTCGTTTTTGTTTACTTCGACGATATTTTGATTTATAGTCAATGTTTTGCTGACCATCTGGTGCACCTTGAGAAAGTGATAGATACTCTTCGACAGGAGGGTCTTTACGCGAACCTCAAGAAGTGCACCTTCTGCACTGATAAGCTTGTCTTTTTAGGGTTTGTTGTGAGTTCACAGGGCTTACGGGTTGATCAAGAAAAGATCAAAGCAATTGAGGAATGGCCGACCCCGACCACGATCGGTCATGTTAGGAGCTTCCACGGTTTGGCCAGCTTCTATAGGCGGTTTGTGAAGGATTTTAGCACTGTGGCCGCCCCACTTACAGCCATGATCAAGAAGGACGTCCCGTTCAAATGGGGCCAATCGCAGGAGACCGCATTTCAGAAACTCAAGGATTTGTTAACCCATGCTCCTATTTTAGTTTTGCCTAATTTTGATAAGACGTTTGAGATTGAGTGTGATGCTTCAGGTTTAGGGATTGGAGCTGTCCTAACGGAAGGTGGGCGACCGGTCGCCTACTTCAGCGAGAAGTTGAGTGGAGCCACGCTCAACTATCCTACCTATGATAAGGAGCTGTATGCGTTGGTTAGATCCTTGGAGACTTGGCAACATTACTTTCTGGCCAAGGAGTTTGTTATTCACACCGACCACGAGACGCTCAAGCATCTGAGAGGACAGAAGAATCTGAAGAGGAGACACGCCAAGTGGCTTGAGTTCGTGGAGATCTTTCCATACATCATCAAGTACAAGAAGGGAAAGGAGAACGTAGTAGCTGATGCACTGTCGAGGAGATACACACTGATCAACACCATGGAGGCCAAAGTCTTGGGGTTTGAACTTATTAAAGAGGATTATGATACTGACCCTGATTTTGGTGAAATTTTTCAGGAATGTAGCAAAGGACCGAAGGGAGTTTTCTATTTGCATAATGGATTCCTGTTCAAAGGGAAGCGGCTGTGCATTCCTCAAGGATCGATGAGGGAGCTTCTGATCCGAGAGTCCCATGGAGGAGGACTGATGGGACACTTTGGCGTGGACAAGACACTGAGTGTCCTAGTTGAGCACTTCTATTGGCCACATCCGAAACGAGACACGGAGGGTTTCTGTTCCAAGTGCATTACATGCCTTAAGTCCAAGTCCAGGTCACATCCTCACGGTCTTTACTTACCCTTGCCTATACCTAACCGACCATGGGTCGATATTTCTATGGATTTTGTGCTTGGTTTGCCTAAGATCAGGAACAAGGATGCGATCTTCGTTGAGGTCGACCGGTTTTCAAAGATGGCTCACTTCATACCGTGTTCTAAGACGAATGATGCGATCCATACAGCCGACCTCTTCTTCAAAGAAGTGGTCAGATTGCACGGACTGCCCCGGATTATCGTCTCAGATCGTGACCCGACCTTCCTAGGTCACTTCTGGAGGATGTTGTGGAGAAAGCTTTGTACCAAGCTACTGTTCTCGACCACATGTCATCCACAGACAGATGGGCAGACCGAGGTCGTGAACCGGACACTCTCAGCCCTTTTGAGGGCCACAGTTGGTAAACATTTGTCACACTGGTTGGATTGCATTCCTTTTGTTGAGTTTGCGTATAATGGTGCCAAACACTCTGCTACTAAGATGTCTCCTTTTGAGGTTGTTTATGGATTTAAGCCAGATACGCCACTTGACCTGAAGCCACTGCCAGCATTGGAGTTCATCAATCTTGATGGAGAGCGCAAGGCTGAGGCCGTCGCCAAGCTGCACCAGGCGGTCAAGGAGGACATCGAGAAGAGGACGGAGCAGTACAAGAAGCAAGCCGACAAACACAGAAAGGAGGTCGACATTAGGCCAGGCGAGTGGGTTTGGGTTCACATGCGACCTGAGCGGTTCAGAAACAAGAGGAAGTCCAAACTTTCCCCACGTGGAGACGGACCATTCCGGGTCCTGAAGAAGATCAACGATAACACATACCAATTGGAACTCCCAGGTGAGATGAGCATATCGTCGAGTTTCAATGTTTCTGATTTGTCTCCTTATTGTGCAGGTGATACCGTTTCGAGGCCAGAAGTTCTTCGAGAGGGTGGGAATGATGAGGACATCATCTCGACCGACACTGAGCTGGACGAGCAAGACGAACCAGGCTCGACCAAGAAGCTAGCTGACCTGTTTCCAACCATGCGAGACGTGCCGAGGACACGTTCGGGACAGCGACAGATACAAGCTGAATTCAACAATGCCATGGAGCATCAGATCTCGAGGACAAGCCTAGAAGACATCACGACCCTGTTGGAATTATGTCCAGTAATCTCTGTACTGTCTCTAGAAAGTAAGAGTATGTCAATGATCAGACATAAGTCATATAATACTGGGGGTCATGATGGCTTGCTAGAGTCCGCTCATGATCTATAAGTCTTGGACTTATTGCCTTTATTATATGATCCCATATGGGTCACACGCCTAAGCTAACAGGAAACTATGAAGGAACGGTTCAGCAGATGTACGGTAAAAGTGCTAGGCATTTACTGTGCTTGGAGAGATAGAAGGGCCTGATTAAATCCAAGGGATTTAATCAGACTGAGAATTGGGCCCAAAAGCCCAAAAGGAACTAGGCATAAGTTTTATGATTAAAACTTAACCTAGCCACTTTTTCTCCTAAGCTCTTCTGCGCCTCTCTCTCTCTCTCTCTGCGCCTCCCTCCCTGTGGTCTAGCAGCCAACTTCCTGAAGTGTGCGTGTGTGAACCTTTGGAGGAGCTGTCTCTTGGCGGTTTTGCTGATCTCTGACCCATACCTCTCCATTCCGCTGCATAACAAGGTATTATGTGAGATCTTTTATGATTCAGCAAGAGAACCTAGATCCAAGCATGTTTAGTAGGATCAATCAATTGAGAAATTGAATCAGGATAAACTAAACAATCCTTCAGACCCAGCTAAGCTAGCTCGATCAAGGACATCCTGTCATGAACCAGTTGGCCCGGAGGATGATCCATACTGAAGCTGGCGGACCATTTGATCAGACCACGCCCTGGCCCATACTCCGAACGCACGGACCGACCATGATCTTCTGCATCGAGCCAGATGATCCTTTGACCAGTCTGCCTCTGGGATAGAGATCACACTCTTTTTTCCCTTGTGAAGTTTTGTCCCAAATGATGTGATCCGAGGCCCATTCATTAGAGAGACAGACCGGCCTCTTCTCTATTTTCGACCAAGACTTTCCTTTCTTGTTTTAAGTCTTATTTCTCTTGATTTTTAGCATTTTCGATGGCCCACTGTTTTCTGGCCCATTTGCTTTCAGTTGTAGTTACTTAAACATTCTTTTGGTTTTATGAAACATTAAGCAAGTTTAAACCAAGAAAACCCTAAGGTTTCTCGATCTCCCTCTCTCTCTGCGCGGCTTCCCCTTAGAAGAGCAGATCTCTTGGTTTTTGCTTGCTGTCTCAATCATCCTAAGTGTTCCTAATGTTCAGTAGCTCACAAATCATCATCCAACCATTCCTTGACGAGAAGAGAGTGCCTTCGGCCAGCTTCTCGTTCCATTCATTCATCTCCCGCGCCACCGTCCCATTCTCGGCCGGTCATTCGGTCCAGCTCTCACCATCAACCATATCATCTCACATCATCTGGTATCAGAGCTTTAAAGCTCCTGACCAGTCTGGTTATTTATTCTCCCTTTGTTTAGTTTCAGTTTTTGTTTGCTTGTGTTCTTTTCAAAACCGAAAATCAAAAAATAAATAGTTTCTTCTAGTTGCTTGAATCTCAGCCTGCCTAGTCTAAGTTGTCTTGATTTAATCTCTCTTAGAACCTGTGATTTGAGTTGTGATATTGCAATCATCCAGTACGGAGAAGAGGTATATAAATCGGCTGCTAGGAGTAACAACACCAAGTCGGCCGTTAGCTAGCATTAGGGTTTCCTCTTGCGGTTTGATAGAATATCGGTTTGCTTGGTTAGTTACTGGTCTGATTTAAGTTGAACTTTCCTTTTCTGCTATCGGTTTAGTAATTCTTTTTGTGGTTCTTAGTTAAAAAAAAAAAGGTTGATAGAAGTTAAAAAAAAAAAATCGGCTGCATTGTTCTTTCCCTATCCTGATTTTGATTTGAGTATTGCGGTTTGTTTGCTTGGTTATTGATCTGATTTCAGTGAGATTTCCATTCTTGTTATTGGTTTAGTGTTACTTTCAGTTTATTAGTCAAAAAAAAAAAAAGAATCGGCCTTGCTTTGTTTTCTTTCCGATTTGGTTGCATTTGTTTTGTTCAATAGTTCTGTCCGTTTCTCTTCTTTGGTGCGTTTGATTTGTTTGTTGAGTGTGCAGGCATAATGGCCGATGAGCAAGTCCATCACGGCGGCCCAACTTACCTCACTCAGATTCTAGCTGCTATCCAGACGATCGGAGCCCGACTGAACCGTTTGGAGCGTTCCGCTTTTTCCATCGGATTGATTGATTTTTGAATTTGAGAAAGGAAACGCTCTGATTGAAGTCTATGGTTGATGCGAATTGAGATTAAATGTGTCTTATGAAGACGAGATGAAGGAAGGAAATCAGGAATTCATCCATACGTTTCACCTAGGTTTGATGATCAAATTCTGTTTGTCGGAACTAGCACCAGGAAAGTACAGGTTAGATCTCATTTACTTTTTGTTTATGCCCATTGCTCTATACTCTTAAGCCTCTGTGTACTGATAATTTAAGTTAATTTCAAAAAGGAAACCCAAATACAGTCCATATATATATTGTTTAATCATGCTGTAACTGTAGATTGTACAAGATATTTCATGCATTATATGGAATCTTGATCATGAGTGGAACAATATCAGGGGGTTATTACAATGATGTTATTCTTTATTGATAAGATATGCTCGAATGAAGCACCATCAAGGGTTTGTAGGTATTCAGACTGTCCTGAGGTAAGTCAAATCCTTCGTGGTTTAGATGCAAAGTATCTACAAGTATATAAGACCTAATGTGAAAGCTCCCTTTTTTTTCATTTAAGTTTCCCGTTCTTCTAAGTATTTACGATATTGATTTTATTAATTGGTTTTGGGAGATGATTTGTTTCACTTTGGTTACTAACCGAGTGTGTAGTTGACAAAAGTGGGATCTTGTGTCTTACATATACTTCTCTGTACTTTAAACCAGAATCCATTGTCTCGAGGGGTTGTAATAAAATTCAGAGATCAGAAGAAAAGCAAGGATTTTTGTGATTCATTTGAAGAATGGACAAAGGATGCTGTTAAAAAGGTTACTTATTGGAAACGTCTATATCTTTTCAGGTTGTTTCTATCAGAAAAGAAAAGTTTTTAGATGCAATTGACCTTATATAACTATGTTCTTATCTTTCCTAACGAATCAAATGTCTCTTAGTGGTATCGTTCCTCAAAACCTCTATTTATCGATCACAATATATTGATGATTGCTTATACTTAATCTTTGATGCCTTGTCATTCTTTCGTTTCTAGGCTCATATTTGCGAAATGGATCAGTTTCAGCTAATAAAAGCAAATTCGACGATAAAATAGAGGTGGCTTCCGTAAAAATGTATTTTCATTATTATGGACAGCTTCTACATCAGCAAACCATGCTACAGGATGTTGACAAAAAAAAAAACCATGCTACAGGATTTTTTGAGGACATGTAAGACGTCTGTCTGGCCTTTGTGCATAGCATTTCTTAGATTTGTTTTGAATTTTTTTTTGGTAGGTTTGGGAGGACGAGTGTCCACCAGAGGAAAAATTTCAGTACTTTCCTTCACACAGCTATTTGACTCATGATAGCTCTTTTTCTGTCATTACTGTCTTCAGTTACTCATCAAGCTGCATTCATGGAGAATCTTTCAGATTTTCTGGGCGTGTTGTAGTCGATGTGGGTGCTGGAAGTGGCATTATGTTGGCTGCACTGGTATGGAAATTTTAAGAAACTTCGGGCTCGAAGGTTTTAGACTGCCGCCGCGGAGCTCCGGAAAAAAAAATCCTAGCCAGCATTGGTATACCGGTGGTTCTTTTGGTCACCACAGTCAACCCTAAGAGGATTGGACGCCAGTCCACTCTATATTTAGTAATCCAAATCTACGAGGATTGGTGAAATAGTAGTCACTTCATTACACTGTTTTGTTTGCATCGTACGGCAAACAACCAAATTTTGATTTAATGATGATGTATGTGACTCACTTATGATCGTGGAGGTTTTATGATATATAGAGAGTGGATATAATAAAACCTTTTGTGAATAAGTTTTGTATCGGTACAATGTCATGCAATTTGTACTTGGTTGAGTTTAAGTTTGACTGGGTCAAGAATTTTGGTTACAAAAACATTCAAATATGAAAACAATACGTAATGATAACAAAAGTACGTGATTTTGGCTACTGATTCAGTATCGTCTTCTCTTTCCTCTCCTAGAAGTCACATTTATTGGTAATATACTAATATCTATGTAGTTAAACAAACTATGGTTCATTCGGTGCTCTTTGATTAGGTACAGGCGTCAAGCTAATTAAGTTTAACTTCCTCAAATATCCCTGTTTGTTCGTGCTAATAAAAACTAATAGTCACCTTCAGCTCCATGTCTAGGATACTTTTTCTATTATAGTGAATCGATTATTTCTTTTAAGCACCGTCTAAGACCTTGTACAATGAGGGTGTTGAAAACAATTTTCAACAGTTGAACATCCACAATGAGGTGTTGAATAATTCAGAAAAGATGAGGTGGATTCTTGTGTGTTGAATTAATTCAACTAGCTGAATTATGACAAGCTGGAGTGATAGGCGTTTGTGAGTGGATGAAAAACTGTCGGTGAACATTGTGGGACACACACATATGACAGAGAATGGACTCTTTAGTTTTTTTTTTTTTTTTTACAACTTCATTATTTCATTCAATTATTTCATATTAATTTATATTTTTAAAAAATATATATATATACTAAAATTTATCATTTTTCATACTCTATAAATAGATACTTCTTTCATTAGATTTGGACACCGAAAAAAACCATCTTCTTGACAATAATTTTCTATACCTCTCATAAATTCTCGTTTTTATCTTTTTAAGTCTTCTATGAGAAAATGGATTCAAACAATAACCCATCTAACACCCAAAATTCTTCTAATTATCCTTTTAACT
This sequence comes from Orychophragmus violaceus, assembly GCA_030180135.1. NCBI lineage: Eukaryota > Viridiplantae > Streptophyta > Magnoliopsida > Brassicales > Brassicaceae > Orychophragmus > Orychophragmus violaceus. The sequence goes on from CM058239.1 coordinate 81,636,302, forward strand.
ATCCAAATCCCAACAATTATCCATTTCAAAACCAATCTTCCAACCAACCCCGGAATATGCCAAATTATGGGTTTTCACCAAGTTTCTTCATGCCGTCAGCTGTTCCAAACTATCATCCATACTACGGTTCGGCGATGTCATATTCATCTCAACCACCCCCTTATTTTTCTGCTCCGACGGGTAATGAAATTGTTCCGGACTCTGGAGCAATTGAATTTCCGGAATTTTCTACCCAAATGGCTCTTGGTGGTATAAGTGGTGTTAATGAAGACATTCCAAGTGCAAACCATTCAACCTCTGCTCCCCGGAAAAGCCCCAAATGGACCACCGAGCAAAATTTGGTGCTACTGAGTGGGTGGATCAAATATGGAACAAACATCGTCATTGGTTTCATTTTCTTATAAATGGGGACTCACTCTTCAATTTATGTACCAACACCACAAATCTCATCTCACTAAAAAAATCTCAATGGATCCATCAAAATTTCCTTTTGATATTGAAGCTTACAAAAAGCAGTCTGAAATTGAAGATAAGTATATCCTCAACCATTTTAGCGAGCGCCGAAAGAAAATAGAGGAAGCTTATCCACCTCGTAGGAAGAGAAGACACTTCAATAGAGATCATACAACAGCAAATCAAAGACTGATTGACGACTATTTTGCCAATCATCCTACATATGATGATGCAATGTTTCGTCGGCGATTCCGGATGCGAAAACATGTTTTCCTCCGAATAGTTGGGGACCTATCAAGCAGTGACGACTACTTCACCCAAAGACTTGACGCAGCCAATAAAGAAGGTATATCTCCATTAGCAAAATGTACCACAACCATGCGAATGCTAGCCTATGGTGTAGCAGCCGATGCGGTGGATGAATACATCAAAATTGGAGGTACTACAGCTCTGGATTGCTTGCGTAGATTTTGTAAGGGAATCATACAATTGTACGAGCAAGAGTATCTCAGAGCCCCAACTCAAGAGGACTTGCAGAGAATTTTGCATGTTAGTGAGCTGCGAGGGTTCCCAGGGATGATTGGGAGTATTGATTGTATGCACTGGGAATGGAAAAATTTTCCTACAGCATGGGAAGGACAATTTACTAGGGGGATAAGGGAACCACCACTGTTATTCTTGAAGCAGTTGCATCCCATGATCTATGGATCTGGCATGCTTTTTTTGGATGTCCAGGCACACTGAATGATATAAACGTTCTAGATCGTTCACCAGTGTTTGATGATGTTGAACAAGGAAATACTCCAAAAGTGAACTTCTTCGTGAACCAACGTCCGTATAATACGGCATACTATCTTGCTGACGGTATCTATCCTTCTTATCCTACTTTCGTCAAATCGATTAGGCTTCTTCAAAGTGAGCCGGACAAGTTGTTTGCAGAAGTTCAGGAGGGATGTCGAAAAGACATCGAACGTGCATTTGGAGTGTTGCAGGCTCGATTTAAAATCATTCGTGAACCAGCTCGCATGTGGGACATAGCCGATCTGGCTATCATTATGAGGTCATGTATCATATTGCATAATATGATTGTTGAGGATGAACGTGATACATATGCTCAGCGATGGAATGATTATGAGCAATCAGAGGCAAGTGGGTCTAGTACACCGCAACCATTCTCGACCGAGGTGCTACCTGCATTTGCAAATCATGTCCGTGCTAGATCCGAATTGCGTGATTCAAGCGTGCATCACGAATTGCAAGCAGATCTAGTTAAACACATATGGGCAAGATTCGGAATGTCTCGTGATTAAAAATATGTCCAAGTTTGCGAGTTCATTCTATTGTACTAATTAAGTTATATGTGTTTTATTGGTTGTATTGTGTGCTTCTTATTTTATTGTATTGCATTTTATTTTTTTCGTAATTTTATATGTTTTAATAATAATTTTTACTATTCTTGCATTTTTAGTTAAAAATATAAAAAACAATAAAAATATAAATTATTTAACTTTCATTTACGTTAATTTAATTATAAACGGTATATGTTACTGATAATAACTAATCAAAAAACTAAAGCATAAAAGAAAATAAATATGGTAGGGTAGGGTGTTGAATCTTATTAAATAAACCATTGTAGTGTACAAAATATTAGTGTGTGTTGAATTATTAGGTGGATGAAAGAGAAAATGATGTGGAAAAAATAGAAGATGATGTGGAGGGTGTTGATAGTTGAAACCATTGTACATCATCATTTTTAAAACAAACAGTAGAAGAGAAAGGAAATGCATCGATGAATTAAAGAAACAAACATATAAAAGAGAGAAATAAACCGTGATTTGTGTCTTCAATACTAGTCGACCACAAACTTAAAAAAAAAAAGATTTTATTACCTATCAGGATTAAGATAGCAAAAACATTGTGAAAACTGTTACAAAAAATATATTTCCTTGAGATTTTTTTTTTAATGTTTAGACAAATCTATAATGTCTAATAAGAATAAAAAAGGTTAAATGTTGTTCTCAATTGAGAGTAAATTATATATTTACAGATGCTCATTAAAATTTATATATAATTTCAGTTTAATAAAAATTGTTTTTTTATTGTTCGTGTGGTTGTCAACCGCCTATAGGAAAAAAAATAACATGCAAGGTTACCCGATCCTAGAATGGAAGGTTAAATTATATATTTTCATTCTACAATAATGCTATTGGCATAACGAGCACAAGTTTTCCAAAAAAAAAAAAATCAAATTTGAAAATCATATACATATGCTATTTCTTCTATATAGTACGAATACATGGACTTAGACAAAAACAGCGAGTACAAAGACTCCCAGAGACAACTAAAAGATAAAAAAACTTATGGCAAGAACCGATAAGTTTTTAGCAAATACGAAAAGCTAAAAAACCATATGAAATAGGCAAGGGCTTTACTATCTTTTTTGTGACAACCGGAGCCAAGGATCTCCTATACTAGGTAAAGAGAACATATGCAACCTCTTGACATGCTTGAAAAGGAATCCTCTCTGTCGAAACAAGCAGCAAGGCAGGGTTCAAAACTTATAGTTTGGCAAACCGTCGTTGAAGACGACCCAAGGCAGCAAGGACCAAACCAACACACACCAGATCCGGGTTAGCATATAGCGAGAAGGACGAGATACAAGTTTCAGAGACTTGACGAAGGTAGAAAAACCCGGCTACTAAGATCGAAGAAACTCGGCAAAGAAGCGAAGCCAGAGATCCTTAAACAATAAACTACTGATACAAGAATGCGATACATGGGAACATAGCTGAAGAAAGGACAAACCTTTTTACACTATACTACTTCAAGGTAGTAATATATATATAACAATATACAAATGTTCATTCAACCAAAAATACATTATTCAAGAGATCCTTATTTGAAGCTAGGACAACCTTTTTCCACTATACTACTTCAACATTGTTATATATATATATATATATAACAATGCACAATGTTCATTCAACCAAGAATACACTATCCAAAATAAATCACATATCTACACTTCCAAGATTTTACATGTACAACACTATAAACATGTACATTACACATATTAACAAGAAACTTACATGACATATGACAACCAAAGATAAAAATTAAACTACAATTTCAAGTTTATCCGTCACCTTTTTTTTGTTTTCAACATTATCCGTCACTTATATATTAACTACCATAACAAGTACTAGACATATATATTTAAGACCTGTATATACACTATCATCGAATCATTAACACCAACTATCATAACCAAAAAAATCAAAAAAACAACACAATATATATATGATAATAAGAAATCTGAGGAAATAATTTCAAAAACAATGTAATTAAAACAAATTTGAATATAAATTCCGCGCGTAGTACGGGATAACCCCTAGTACAAATGTAAAATAAGCTACATGCATGCACGGAGCTAACGATCCCTAGTTTTCATTAAGAAAACACTTTAACGTAATAAAAAACAATTTAATGTCAAATAAAAACTGTAAATATTTAAGGTTACTTTGTACATTATTCTTGAAAAAAACAATTCTTTTTGCATTCCTATTTGAAAATTTATTCTTATTTATAAAGAATAAGTATACGTTATCCAAAAAATACTTTCTCTCTCCTACGATCTTGCAGACGATTTCTAAAACTTTCTAGACACTTCACACCACATGTGATTCTCTCTCCGCCGTAAGCGATTTCTTCTTCCGATCTCCGATTCGGATACCTCTTCAACCATACATCTTGTTGTGGGTTCTTCAACTTCATCATGGATCAAGATCTGTGGAAATCCTTTCAAAATCTTGGCTTGAGCTCAGACAAAACTCCTCCGAAAATCTCTGAAGAAGCCAAGAAAAAATGCGATGAAAATCACAGCCTCAGCCTCGTTGTTAAGGGCCTTAACCCAAACCGTCAATCTCCAACCGGAATCAGAAACACACTACCAAAATCTTGGCGAATGGAGGGACGAGTAACAAGCCGGATTAATGACGACGGCACGGTACAGTTCTTCTTCCGAGCAGAACATCACTTGCTTACAGTAATAGATAACAGTCCATGGAACTTTAAAGAATGGATGTTAGTGATAGATCGTTGGACAAGAAGAACTTACCCGGATTATCTCAAAACAATTTACTTCTGGGTATAAATCCTGAATATCCCAGATGATTCCAAAGATAATAGAACTATTAATGAGATAGGAAGCGTGTTAGGGTTTGTCGAGGACATTTTCATCCATGAACCTACTTGAGAAAATGATGGGGAGGTCTGGGTCCGAGTTTAGATGGATGCGTATGGAAGACTAATCTTTGTAAGGTACATCGATTTCTAGGATCATGCTGAACCAGTTCTTGTCCATTATGTTTATGAGAAACTCCGGAAGTTTTGTACACAATGTGGTGCTCTGACTCATGCCCATAATGACTGCGACATCCAGCTACAGCTCTCAGAGCCAATAACAAATGATATGGAAGATGAAGATAATAACGATCAACACACCAACCTAATATGATACATCAACTAGAGGATGCCAAAGATAATATCAATCAGATAGTTGATCCATAGCTTGATCAGGAAAACTAAGCAGATGACACAATGGGAGAGAATGTAGCTTCAAATGTCAACATGGACATCTCTGTTAATATGAACATAACAAGTTCCGTTGGAGAGTTTATGAGCTTCCTTCATCCAGAAGGTACTGCGAGGAATGACAACCAACCAATCACGATTAGAGAATATGGGTCTCCATCAATTCTACCTGATCGTGGAACTAAGAGAAAGGCAGAAAAAGCTCTAACGGAAGATGAAACTTCCACAAACAGACAGAAAACTCACTACAACCAAAGGAACATGGAACAAGGGGAGGTGGCAACCCCAAAACCACCAGAACCCCAATGAGAATACTGCATTGGAACCGTCAAGGTCTGAGTAACCCCTTGACAATTCATTATCTTAGAGAGATGCGCCACAAGTACTCCCCAGAAGCAATGTTCCTCACCAAAACTGTGAATACGGATGACTATGTACAAAAGCTAGGTGAAGATCTCGGTTATGCCAGCAGTTTTTTCATATCTCCACAAGGTTTGAGTGGAGGCTTGGCATTCTTTTGGGAGAAAGGTATCCATATTGAAGTCTGCAATGTGCTACAAAACTCTGCGGATTGCTACATTTTGGAAAATGATACCCGTTTTTGTCTTTCATATATATATAGCTAATAAAATAATGGATCAGTAGAATCAGATGTGCAATGCGGTTGAACCAGGAAAGTATGACCGATTCCCCCGAGTTGTTATGGAGACCTTAATGACATCAAAACAAATTCTGAAAAGCAAGGAGATCCCCCCAGATCAGAAGCTTCATTCCAGACATTTAGAAGGATGCTAAACATTTTTGGTTTGCACGAAGTAAAGACTTTTGTAGGCTTCTACACCTGGACCGGTAACATTTCTTCATACTCTATCAAAACAAAAATTGATAGGGTCTTGGCCACAGCAGATTGGTTAGACCTATTCCCCAATGCTCATGTTTCTCTCCTAAAGTGGGGCGGGTCGGACCATCGGCTTCTTATCTTCTCAATAGAGTACAGGAAATGGAAAGGTAGGAAGCTCTTCAAATATGACAATAGGTGGAGAATGTATCCTGAAGTTAAAAAAGTTGTCCAAGAAGTATGGTAAAATCAATGCCAACAACTGCCATCACATGAGTTTAGCAAAGCCGTCATAAAATGCAGAGAAGCATTGGTAGAATGGAAGGCTCAAAATACCATTGATTCTCAGAAAAGGATCGCATAACTTCAAGAGAAACTTCATTCAGCGTATGAATCCCCTTTTCTTGATTATTCATACATTGGATCCTTAAAAAAGAACTAACTCTCCAGTACAGATTGAAAGAAGAATACTGGATGGCGAAAAGCAGAATACTATGGTTACAATGTAGAATTAAAAACACAAAATTCTTCCATGAAAATACTAAACAAAGGAGAAGCTTCAATATAATAGTCATGCTGCAAGATGAAGAAGGCCAGCAATACCAGAAAGTAGAGGATATACAAAACATTATGAAGGACAACTTCTCCAATCTTTATGACTCTACACGGCCAACTATTCCTCTCCATCTACTTGAAGATATCCCATCTACAGTCTCTATTGACATTAATAATAAGCTGACTCAACCTATTACAGATAAGGAGATTTATAGCGCAATAAACTCTATCAATCCAGATAAAGCACCAGGCGAGGACAGTATGAATGCAGGATTCTACAAACAACATTGGCAAATAATCAAACAAGGTATGTTCAATCATGTTCAACTCTTTTTTAAAGAAAGTTACCTGGAGCCAAAACTCAACCACACACATAGATGCCTAATTCCAAAAATTGACTCCCCAACCATTCTAAAGGACACTATCGGCCTATAAGCCTGTGCAACATCGCTTATAAATTTATATCAAAGATCTTGGCAGAAAGATTAAAGCCCCATCTAGATACCATTATTTTCGAAAACTAATCTGCTTTCATCACACATAGGAGTATAACAGATAATGTTTTCATTGCACATGAATTGTTACACTCTCTTCATAATAGAAAAAGAGCTCAACCTTTCATGGCGCTTAAATTGGATATCACTAAAGCTTTTGATAGGGTTGAATGGAATTACTTAGATGCAGTTATGCAAAAAATGGTATTCTGTGATAAATGGAGGGAGTGGATTATGACTTGTGTTTCTTCAGTCACTTACTCTATCTTGCTAAATGGTTCTCCCACAGGTAAAATCTCCCCAAAGACAGGTATACGACAAGGTGACCCGATCTCCCCATATCTATACCTCATATGTACATAAGGTTTATCTGAGATGATAAAACAACAAATTTTCTTACAAAATATTCATGGATTTAAGGCTTCAAGACATGGCCCTTCTATATCTCACCTCTTCTTTGCAGATGACTCTCTCCTATTTTTCAAAGCAAGCGAGGAAGAGTGAAAAAACCTACTAAGCATCTTGAAGAAATACGAGCAACTCTCAGGACAAGCAATTAACTTCGTGAAATGTGTTGTAATGTTTGCCAAAGGTACGCCTTCTAATGTCCAGCAATCTATTATTAATCTCACCGGAATAACTCGGATAAGAGGCTTTGGAAAATACCTTGGATACCTGAATATATTGTGAGAAATAAATATGAGACGTTTGCATACCTAGAGCAGAAAATAAAAAGCAAGATAGAAAACTGGTACACTAAGTTCTTGTTGCCAGCTGGTAAAGAGATTCTTATAAAAGTTGTTGCCACAGCAATCCCGAGTTACGCCATGTCTTGTTTCCTATTACCTTACATGTTGGTAGATCGCATCACCCAAAAATTTTGATCCTTTTGGTGGTCCTAAGTCCCTAATAAACATAAACCGCCTTGGATATTTTGGGACAAAATTACTTGTTCTAAATCTGAAGGAGGACTAGGAATAAGAAATCTTAGTGATTTCAACATAGCAATTATTGCAAAACAAGCATGGAGGCTTCTTAAGTATCCTAAATCCCTTTTTGCTCAAGTCTTTAAAGAAAAATATTACAGCAGAACAAGATTCTTAGAAGCATCAAAACCAAAAAACTGTAGACTGTAGTTATGCCTGGAAAAGCATACTCCATGCTCAACCTCTTATGAAACGTGGAGTGAGATGGGTATTAGGCACTGGTCATCAAATTAGAGTATGGTAGGATAATTGGATCACTAGTGAATTCCATAGACCAGCTTCTAGAATTGGAGCGAAATATTACCCTGATTTAAGAGTTAACGAACTTATTTTGTCGGAAACAGGTCAATGGAATATTTCCAAAGTCCAAAAGCTCCTAAGCCCAGATGATGCAGCTATTGCTCTCACGATCAGACCGAGCATAACTAAGGTAAACGATACTCTGATATAGAACTTCACCTTAAATGGTGAATATAGTGTCAAATCTGGCTACTACATACAACATGAAATGGCCAGTAACGACAAACAAGATCGGGTTCCTCATTTAAACAGAGAAGTAAAAGAATTATGTAAGCTAGTATGGAATATAGATACTCAACCTAAACATAAACAATTCTGATGGAGAATTGTACACAATAGTCTCACTATGCTAAAAAATCTCAAGCATAGGGGAATAAAAGTCGATCCAACTTGCTATCTATGTGGAGAAGCACCGGAAACTACTAACCATATTTTCTTCCAATGCATATTAGCAAATGAAATATGGGAATTATCTCCACTACCATCTCCACCAGGTGATCAACTTCAAACTAGTTCTCTTTATCAAAACTTGCATATTTTACTAAACAACGCATGAAACAAGACATACAAGTTCCATTTATTTCCCTTCCTGCTTTGGGAAATATGGAAATTCAGAAACAAAGCTATTTTTAATAATAAAATTTGGAACATTCCTCACATCATCAACAAAGCAATATTGGAGGAACAAACATGGATAGATGCCACAAACGCTTTAAAAAATCTGATTGACCATCCTTTCTTTGAGTCATCGAAAATAAAAAAGTCAAGTATGCCTCCGACATCTTACATTTGCTTTGTAGATGCATCTTGGACATCATCAGAAACAAAAGCTGGCATAGCATGGAGCCTCCACTCTCAAGGAAAAATCCTTGTTTAAGGAAGCTCAGCTATGGAACCAACACAATCCTCTTTAGAAGCTAAAGCAGTTGCGCTGCGTACTGCTATAATGGAAATCCGTAAGTTGGGATACAACTCGGTTACGTATGGTAGGGACGTCAAGACTATATGATAACCTCCAAGAAACAAAAAAATCCTGAAACACAACTTACAACTATAGACGCTCAAATTCTAACGATCTTCCAGGATATAATCATGCTAAGGAGTAATATGAACTATAAATTCATGTACGTTCCTAGAAAGTTTATGGATCATGTTAATAAGAAAGTAAAACTAGCTCATATGAATGATGCAAACTATGTAATCAAATGGACTATGTAAGAATATATTTTAATAATAAGAAGTTGACAAAAAAAAACATTTTTATAAAGAATAAGTATTATTCTTTAACTAAAAAACATTGTAGTAGTTTGAAAGAATAAGAATCTTTCTCCGATTTCAGAACATTTATGGCTGAATGTGATCTATTTGATCTAAAACACTCGGGCAACTTCTATTCATGGAGAAGAAAGAGAGGCGACAACCTAGTTTATTGCAGACTAGATAGGAGTATGGCCAACAGTGCCTGGTCAGATGATTTCCCTAATGCAAGAAGTGATACTTGGTATTCACGGGATCTGACCACAGACCATTGATAACGTTCTTAGCCTCGAGACTAAAAAGAAAGAGACGGCTGTTCTGTTATGACATAAAATTGAGGGACAACAAAGAGGTGCTCTGATCAGAAATGCTTGGAAGGGTAATGGCAATGGATCAATAACTAAAAGAACAAAAAGATGTAGAAGGGAAATAGACAAGTGGAACAGAGAAAACCACAAAAATTGCAGACAAAGTATTGACAAACTGAAAGAAAAGTTAGATGTAGCTATGTCAGACCCGACTAGTGAAGAAGCGTTGATAAAAGAACTCAATGACAAACTCAGGGAAGCATATCAAGCTGAGGAAGCCTACTGGAGGCAAAGGAGTCGCCAAAATTGGCTGGCCCTGGGAGATCGCAACACGAGTTTTTTCTTTGCAACAACAAGAAGTAGACGAGCTATTAACAGAATATCAGTACTAGAGGACGAGGAAGTTATTGCGGTATATGAGGATAATCAGATTACAGCTCTAATTAACAACTACTTTGAGGAATTGTTCACCTCTGAAGATGCCAACCCGGCAGCTACAGTCAATAAGGTGATCAGTCATGTAATCACAAGGGAGATGAATGAAAAAATGATCCTAATACCATCTACCGAGGAAATAAGATGTGCCATGTTCTCAATCCATAAGGAGAAAGCCCCCGGCCCTGATGGGTTTTCAGCTTGCTTCTTTCAGTCTAATTGTCAGCACATCAAGGAGGATATGGTGAAGGAAATCCAATATTTCTTCAAACAAGGATCCTTATCAGAAGTGATAAACCAGACTCATATAAGATTGATTCCGAAAATCCACAGCCCAAAGACAATAAAGGAGTATCGCTCGCTAGCACTATGCAACTTCTACTATAAGGTATACTCAAAGATAATCACAAGGAGAATCCAACCGCTTCTAGAGATTATAATATCGGAGAACCAATTTGCCTTTGTTCCAAAGAGGATCATTACTGACAACGTGCTCATAACGCATGAAGTGCTATACTTCCTGAAGAATTCCAAGGGTACTAAGAGATGTACAATGGTCATTTAAGACGGACATAAGTAAGGCCTACGACCGGTTGGAATGGAGCTTCATAGAAACAGTCTTGGTGAAAATGGGATTCCACACAAAGATGTTGAATTTGATAATCCAATGCATAACCACAGTATCTTACTCTTTCCTCATCAACGGTGAAGCTGCTGCGAGAGTGATACCTAGTAGAGAAATCCGTCAAGGTGACCCACTCTCCCCTTTCTTGTTCATCTTATGCAGTGAAGTGTTGAGCGGTCTATGCCACAAAGCAGAAAAAGAAGGAAAACTTGTACGCATCAAAGTGGCAAACACGAGTCCAAGAGTTAACCACCTATTGTTCGCTGATGATAAAATGTTTTTCATCAACACCAAAGAGAAAAGCTGTTTGGAACTCATGAAGATCTTGGAAGAGTATGAAAAAGTCTCTGGACATAAAATAAACGAAGAGAAATCATACATCAGCTTCTCGTCTAAAACAAGCAACGCTATAAAGGAGAGAGTGAAAGAGAAGCTGGGAATTTCTAAAGAAAGAGGCAAAGGCAAGTACTTAAGACTGCCTGAGCTGTTTGGCCGGAAAAAGAGAGATCTATTCACATCTATTGTTGACCAAATCAAACAAAAAGCGGCTAGTTGGTCTTCAGCCCGACTATCAACCGCCGGTAAACTTGTGATGCTAAAATCAGTCTTCCAAGCTATCCCTTCCTACTCAATGACAAGCTTCAAATTGCCAACTAACTTCTGCAAACGAATCCAATCTGTCTTGACGAGGTTTTGCTGGGATTCATATATGGAAAGAAGAAAGATTAGCTGGGTGGCATGGACTGATCTGTCAAAATCCAAAAGAACAGTCGGCTTAAGCTTCAGGGAAGTACAATGTTTTAATGAAGCTCTCATGGCCAAATCATGCTGGAGAATACTAAAGAACCCTACGAGCCTGCTAGCGAGAACATTGCTGGGACAATACTGCACAAAACAATCTATACTTGAAGTTGAAGCAATAGGAAGTGCTTAACATGACTGGAAATGCGTGTTAGCTGGCAAAGACCTGCTAAGAAATAAGCTAGGAAAAGCTATTTGCTATGGCAAAACTACCAATCTGTGGAGAGATAAGTGGATGATGGTTGAGTCTGGAAGTCTCATCATGGGGCTTGCAACGAAAGATACCTCAAACTGGACAGTGGCCAACTTAATGGAAAGTAATCCACAGAGATGGGATAAGGAGAAAGTGGAAGAAATTTTTCCGAATGTATGGGAGAACATTCTCTATATTAAACCGAGCTCTACGGGAGCAGAGGATGAGATTATTTGGCTAGGAACAAAAGATGGAGCATATTCGACAAAAGTCTGGCTATCACGCCGGATTGGAAGAGCGAAGTGCACCGAACCAAGAGCAATATAATTTTAATTGGGTTGAACACATCTGGAACATAAAAACTTCTACAAAGATAAAGTTGTTCTTATGGAAAACAGCAAGAGATGTGCTGCCTGTAGGTAGTAACCTGGCTAAGAGGAAGATCATAACAAAAGGAAATTGTAAATGATGTAATAGGCCTGAGAAAACAAGCCATTTTCTATTTTAGTGTGAATATGCAAAGAAAGTCTGGGAGATGGCACCTTTAACGAAGAGAGTGCAGGCAAATTCGGAGGAAGAAGGACTTAAGGAAGTGCTGCAGAGAAACATAAATGTGACTAACTTACCACCTTGTGGAGTGCAGTCTCTTTTAATACCATGGATCTGCTGGGAACTCTAGACAGCACGGATCAAATTTGTATTTGAAAACAGAGGGAAACAGGTACGAGCAACAGTATCTGCAGCAATCTGCTCAGCTAAAGAATGGTCAGAAGCACAGAGAAACAAGGAAGATCAGACCATAAAATCTCCTAAACTTGAACTGCTTCAGCCAATGGAACCTGATGAGATAAGTTGCAGGTCTGATGCGGCATGGAGAAAAGAAAACTTCAAAGCGGGATTAGGCTGGTGGTTTGAAGACAAAACATGGACTGAACTAGGCCAAAGGAAAGAAACCCGAGATTATACAGCTACACCAACCATGGCGGAAGCTTCTGCAATAAAAGAGGCAATGATTGACGCAACAAGAAGGAAATACAGGAAGATCAGATTCGCCTCAGATTCAAAGGGACTTATAGAAGCAATCAACGAGAAAAAGCTACTTACGGAATGCTTCAGAATCATGAACGACATAATCAACTTGTCAAAAAACTTTAGAAGGTGCAACTTCATCTTTGTACCAAGGACTGAGAATAGGAAAGCGGACGAGCTAGCTAAAGGTGCTCTTAAGCAATTCAAAAGCTCATCTGTTGTAATCGCTTAACCTTGTTTGTAATGAAGTAGTTTTGTTTGACAAAAAAAAAGACAATATGACTACATATGATACATACACGTAGGCATGCGATGGTTATACGGTTTGGTCGGATTCTTAGGTATTCATGTAATTTTGAAATTGTAAAGTATAGCGAAAATAACTAGAAAACAATTCAGTTCGGAAACCGGTTATTCTGGTTATTACTTTTTATTACCGAACCAAACCGAATTATTAGTAAAAATTTGAATAATTTTTGTCTGGGCCGAATCTGTTCTCTCATATCTTTTATTAACCTCTTTCTTTTTCAAACCCAAAATTTGATATTAATTTCTCGACTGGCTATATTTTAAAATACTAATAAACCCAATTTTCTTTATATAAAACAGCAGATTCCTCTTATCTTTTTTTTTTTTTTTTTTTTTTGATAAAATAATCACTGTGATTAGTAACACGGTCCACACCACCTCAAGGTTTCATTGCTCCAAACCGAATGACCGCTACGAGGGGCGACTGAAACACAACAGCATCTACAGCCTCACCAACTTCTACGCAACCAAGAACATAGACATGTTCAGAGTCACTGACCATAACTTTACCATCTTTTCACCGACCTCGGCATGCTGACTCAACTCACATAGGATAACTACTCCATCGAGGTCCAATGCTTTAGGTTTTACTCTTTCGAAAGAATTTGAACTTCACTGCGACAGAAGAGGAGACCTATATGGTAACATCCTTATACACTACTACTTCAAAAATTAATCGCCACACTATTATTAACAACTACTAATACACATATATGATGTGCCACCTGAAACTTACCAATGGGCAAACTCTACAAGAAAACTGTGAAATAGCCACAAACTAATTACAAAATTTCCGTGGCTATGGAAAATCAGTCACGGATAGCCACGAAATAACCACAAAACTAGAAAATCGAGTTTTATGGCTATCCGTGGAAAATAACCATGAAATACACTTTGTGGCTATTCGTGGCTATATTTCGTGGCTATCCACGAATAGCCACAAAATGTATTTAGTGGATATTTTTCCACGGATAGCCACACAAAATTTCGTGGCTATCCGTGGCTATGATAATACGCTAAACTCTAAATAAACCTTAAAGTATAAACAAAAATCTAATAATTAAAAATTCAACACTTATAAAAAAGAATTTATATTTTCTAAATATATTATTTTTAAACATTAATTTGAAACCTTTAATATATAACCCTTTAAACCCTAAATAAATCCCAAGACCATAAAGTATAAACAAAAATCTAATAACTAAAACTCCAATTGTTATAACGTCTCTAAAATTAAGATTCAACACTATAAAAAAATTATATTTTCCAAATATACTAGTTTCAAACATTAATTTGAAATTTCAGTATAACCCTAAACCCTAAAGTATAAACATAAATCTAATCATTAAAACTTCAACACTTATAAAAAAGAATTTCTATTTTCCAAATATATTATTTTCAAACATTAATTTGAAACCTTAAATATATGACCCTTTAAACCCAAAAAACCCTAAAACCATATAATATAAACAAAAATCTAATAACTAAAACACCAATTATTATAACATATCTAAAATTAAGATTCATATTTTCCAAATATACAGGTTTCAAACATTAACTTGAAATTTCAGTATAATCCTAAACCCTAAATAAACCCTAAAACCGTAAAGTATAAACATAAATCTCATAACTAAACTTCAACACTTTAAAAAAAAAGAATTTATATTTTCCAAATATACTAGTTTTGAAAATTAAAATCAATTTAACATTAAACCTAAACTCAAACATATACCGCAAACAACAAACCCTATACTTTAAACTTAAAACCTAAATATAATATATAAAACATTATATATTATAAAACAAAATATAACAATTACAAAAGACTTCAATAAAATTCAAATCAAATCATATTTTAAATCTTAAGTCCCCACTCCTAAATCAAAAACTTATGAACCATAACCCTTAATTGTTATTCTCAAACATAAAAATTAAACATAAAACTAAAAAACTATAATATAATCGTACAAACATTTTTACTTAATATATAATCATACAAACATTTTTACTAAATTAAAATCTATTTTAAAAGATTAACTAAAACTTTAACTTAATCATAAACTATAATCTCAAATTTCAAACCCTAAATTATAATTTATAATTCTTTAACTATTAATCATAAACTATAAAATTAATATATAACCACTAATATATTTTTACTTACAACTAATATTTAAATCATTCACATGAAAACTAATTTTTACAACTAAAAGAAAAAAAATTAATGTAATTTTTTTCCGACAAATTTAAACTTTATTTATCAAATAGATACATAGTTCAATTACAAGATCAAAGACATATGCAGAATGACATCAACACAATTATTACATACACTAATGTATGTGTCATATACTGAGAACATAGCAGCAGAAGGAAGTTTACCGATGCTTTCCGAGGAGTAGTCTTACTCGCTAACCGATCAAAAAATCGATTATTGTCCATCTTCATATTTGAATCTTCTCTGATGTGATTTGTTTGCAGCATCCTTTGGCTGAAAGTTTCTTTTACAAAACGCATCTTGAAACCCGATATGTTGCAATGTAACGCTGGTAAGTAGACACATCGATACCAACACTTCCATATCAAGGTCTTTGGATAGGAATTTGTCTTTGAAACTTGTTGTCCTGATAAAATCAACATATGCCATGGTGGTTTTCGTGGTGGTCGAAGTTGACATAACAAACCCGAAAGGATTGTCTTGATCGCCAGGACATCATAATAATAATGTTCGGGAAACATCACAAAACTAAACACTTAAGTTAGTTTTGACCATCTTTCGGTAATGAATACCGAATAAACCACGACGGCATAAATGCCGAAATAACCAACCATCATCAATGAGCGGATTGGACAAATACTTAGAAAACTCATGTACCGTATGGTGTTGATTTCATCTAACCTCCATTCACGGGCAGTTGACAGAGATAAAATACAAATCTCTGCACCCGACGATCTATTTTGGAGAGATGAGGCTCTTGGTTTTAGATCCGCAATAGACTCCATGTGTATTGAAAACGAAATCAATATGGCATGACTGTCGGACCGGAGATTCGTCATGGAAGAACGGAGACGACGAGACTGAATTAAAAAATTATATTGTTGATCTTCATTGCCTTGTGTATGAATACCTTGATTTCCTTCCTCACACCATAATATAACCGATGTGCCAAATGAGGAATCAAATGAAGACAAGCCCAGAAAATATATAGTCGTCAAAATCAATAGAATAGACATACGAAAGGAAGATTCATGAAAGGGAAAGTGATTTTGTAGATTTGGTAACATAAGAGAGATTATAGAAGTAAATTTAAAAAATGTTAAACTAAAAAATAAATGTAATTTGTAAGCTTATTTTTGTAACTAAAATAACAAAATGATCTTATTGGTTAATATAATTTCACTAGGATCACAAATAACAACCCTTAGATTAAAATATATGGATGGTTGAGATTACAGATCTCAATTTCTCTCTCCCTTGTCATCATCTTCATCCTCCTCCTCTCTTCCTATACACCAGATCTTCATCTTAACGCGAATCTATTTCTCCTCCTCCACCACACAACAAATCAAATCTACTTCTCTTCCTCCGCCAATGCCGCCATCGTCGTCACTGTCTCCCGCTTCTCTCGCCGATCTTCGTCTTCTCCGTCACTGTCCCGCTTCTCATCCTCCACCAATGGCGCCGTCTTCGTCACTCTCCCTCACACTTTTCTAATCGGTTCTTCGCGTCGACCTGAGGGCTCCACGACGCGGCGGAACTGATTTATCTCTCTCTGCGTTTGATTTCTGGTTGTCCATCACACGTTCCATTATTCTGCAAACTCCTTCGCCATCCATCAATCCTCCGCCGTCAGTCACAACTCCGCCGTTCATCACTCCCACGACAGCTTCTCTTCCGGTTGGTTCGCTGCTTTGTTTTGTTGAAGATGCAGTGGTGGAACCGTAGATGAAGATGTGTGTTTGGCGATGAAGATGTTTGTTTCGCGATGAATATTCTTTTTTTTTCTTTTTGTTTAATTAGTTAATTCATTTTGTCAAATTTAATTAATTAAATCATTTGTATAAACAAATCATTGTATAAACAACAAATTTTGTATTTATATTAAATTCAATATTTTATTAAAATTTAGAAATAAATAAATATTCTTTTATAATTTTATTATTTGTATAACAAAATAATTTTATACAAAGAAAATTTGTGACAGTAAAATAATGTTTTAAAAAAAAAAATATGATAGACACGAATAAGTGTGTGGCTATTCGTAGAAATTTAGCCATAAAATGTGTTCGTGGCTATTCGTGGGAAATAGCCACGAAAATCTTCGTGGCTAATCCGTGGAAGCATTGCCAATAATTGTCATGATTGTGCGATATCCATGAGCCCACAGCCACAAAAAATATTTCGTGCGTATCCATGGCTATATCATTATAGCCACGAAAATTTATGTGGATTTGAGTCAGTTTTCTTGTAGTGAGAACATTTAACAACGCCCTATCATCGACTGTGATGGATCTTAGAATGAGCCTTTTTCTGTATACCTACAACCTAGAGAGTGAGTGATATCTAGCTTTCATTTACTCCATCTATTTACTGTTGTCAAAGTAAGTCACACCCATATATATCGTCTAATGCAAAAGTCCAGTCATCCACATAAACCTATGGGACAATGCCGCAACGAATTGGACGTAAGCACACTATGTATTTACAATGATGTTCATGTTCAAGTGTATGTACGATTAGAAGAAACAAATAACTAACGTAGGTAATGGTTGTAAAGATTTGGAAAACTTGATTTTATTATGTTCATGTGTTCTGTTTATATACACATTCTCGTTTAGAGATAACAACATAATCTAGGAGAGATAAGAGATAATCTCTAAGAGATAAATTCTACTTAAAAATAAGTACAAGATATTCACGTATAGGATAACTACACTAATACGCCCCCCAAGTTGGACGACCTTGTGAGAGTCCAATCTTGTCTGCTAAAGAATTGAACCGTGCGCGAGGAAGTGGTTTAGTTAGTGTGTCAGCAAGCTGATTTGCAGAGCTAACATGACACACTCGAAGACTCTTGTTCTGAACTCTCTCCCGAACAAAATGATATGACAAAGTTACATGTTTCATTCGTGAGTGAAATACTGGATTGGCAGAAAAGTACGTTGCACCCACATTATCACAGTATATCATTGGAATAGCAGTGGAGTGAAGTCGTAGCTCAGACATAAGTGAAATGAGACATTGAAGCTCTAAAGCTGCCGTGGAGACAACCATGTATTCGGCTTCACTAGATGAACAAGCAACTCCTTGTTGCTTCTTTGATGACCATGAGATTGTTTTTTTGCCAAGATAGACGATATACCCCTATGTAGAAGTGTAATCATATTTGTCTCCTGCCCAATCCGCATCAGAGTATGCATGAATGTTAAATGGAGTTTAAACAGAGAAGAAAATGCCTTTATTCGCCGTCCCTGCCAAGTAATGCAAGAATCGTTTGACTGCTTCTTCATGAATTGTTGTTGGATGATGCATGTATTGAGATAGTTTATTGACAGCAAATGCAATGTCCGGACTGGTTAAATCAAGGTATTGCAGGCTTCCTATTGTTGCCCTGTAAATTGTTGGATCAGAAAGTGAGACGACTGCATCAATTGTGAGAACGTCCGTTGAAGACATTGGAGTTGCGACTGGCTTGGAGTTTGTCATTCACGTGCGATGAAGCAAATCTGTTGTATACTTGGTATGTGTGAGGATAAGACCTTTAGATGTACGAGTTGCCTCCATTCCCAAAAAGTGTGATAGTTCGCCAAGATCTTTGAGAGAGAAGTGAGCAGACAGCAAGGTAAGAACTCGTGATACATCAGTGATGTTGTTTCCTGTATGTATACCAGTATGTTTCCTTGACAGAGGACAAAAAGAGTGTTAGAACTTAGAGCCAATTCTACCAGATTCGGAATTGCTGTCAGGTTCCAGATAGCCTAGGATCTAGGGTCTAGTTAATTGAATCAAGGATCTGATCTCTGTTTACCTGGAGATTGGCAGCGGAAGATGGTCAGATAAACGAGATCTCTGGAGCGCCTCAGATGATGCGCCTCTACTTCAGTCCACACGCACACAAGCTGGAATCCGCCGGGATGCTAGTACCGGTGCTCGGATCTCCCTGGGATTTTGAGTTTTAGAGGTTTCTGTGTTTTCTCTCTCTGAGAAAACACTGTCTGGGCGGCCCTCGTTCATTTAGGTCGAAAATCCATAAGC
This sequence comes from Orychophragmus violaceus, assembly GCA_030180135.1. Taxonomy (NCBI): domain Eukaryota; kingdom Viridiplantae; phylum Streptophyta; class Magnoliopsida; order Brassicales; family Brassicaceae; genus Orychophragmus; species Orychophragmus violaceus. The sequence goes on from CM058239.1 coordinate 81,655,734, forward strand.
TCACTTATATATGTCGACCTTGACATAAACCGAAACATCAGTTTCGGTTTCGGCCTTGTGTCGACTGACACACTTAGTGGTGTCGATCGATACACATACTGTGTCGACCGACGCACCCAATGGTGTCGATCGACACACCTCATCAAAACTCATATTCGATGTGTATCCAATACACATCGACCAGACCATATGTCAATGATCAATCCCATATGAACTATGTCCAACTTGCTTAGGTGTGTGACCCTGTAGGTTCACACGATACTGGAAATGAGTTACAACTCATTTGTCATAAGCGGTTTCTAGCAAAACATTACGACTACCCAGTATCACATGAATTGTCCGATCTCGACAATAAAACTATCTCTAGAGTGAGTACAATGTGATTTCAGGGCATAATCCCAACAATCTCCCACTTATACTGGAATCACCTATTCGTACAATCCCTTCGTCTCTATATCTCGATATGGCATAAGGCAAGAGACTGTGTCATCCTTATTATAGCCAACATCATGTTCATCGAATTCCTGATCTATACTGATAAAACAAACGACTGACAATCACCTCGTTTGAGCATGGCCATGCATTTTCTCAGTATCAAATCTTCGATGGGCCCTGAGATATTTATCTCCCGTTCTAGGAGGGACAAATCCCATCTTGTTCCATCCCTGTTTCTACACAAACTTCATGATACGCCTAAGCAATGCCGTTATAGTCGCCAGTTACGGAACGACGTTTGACAAGGTCAAAACGCACCAATTCATATGCTAGAAAGCATGATGAACTCATGTCTAAGGACTATACTCTATAGTCGTAATGAGAACCTCCCATGACACTGATATAACTATCCTGTGGAGTTCTCATTAGCGGGTCATGTCCGATCATATGTTCACCAACATATATCTATGTGACTGACTGTGATAATCATATCATTGACTCCATGAAACTTAGTCCAACAGTCACCTCACATACTAGTCTCGCGCATTTGTTAGTGTCCCATTTTAACAACCTTGACTAGGGACAAACATAATTTTATGTCATCTTTTACTTATAGGGTTTCATGACCAAGTCCTCAACTTGATGACATATAAGATGAACATAAAATACTTTGGGACCATTATTTAATTATCCAATAATTAAATAATACCGATGTCAGTTTGACTTACATAAACACTACCATAGCATGTCTATGTAAAGATTACAACATAACTAGAATTACTCCCACTAGAATCAAGATCATCTCTTCAGATATCTTATACCTACAACAACAGAATAAATCTGGTGCTTAGGTTGTGGGAGAGACTGCGGTGTTTTGTTTGAAACAATTCCAACAAACCACACCGCCATTCAGATAAAAGCACTATTCTACGGTCCACTGCTTGGAGCCTTTCCAACAGATAGCACCGCTATTCAGACAAAGAGACATAACCAGGTGGGAACCGGGAATCGTCTTTGTCCGTCTAACTACTCTCAACTGGTTCGTCACTTCCTCAGTTCACCACGAACCTATCCTTAGTGTTCCTCAAACACTTGGGATATTTCTGGTAACTGTTCAGTGACTATTACTGGAACACATTGGTATTTTCTCGTCATGCTTTATGCGTAAGCTGCATCTTGACGAGCGCAAACATGGCATTTATGATGGATTCTATTGCAGCAACATTAGCAATCACACTCATTAATAATAGCTCAGCGAGTGTCCAAAACACTTCACCTTGCTAAGATTATTGCCATAAGACCTTTGGTATGAAGCCATTCTTGGAATCATGCATATTGGAACTGTCCAATACCTTATTAACATAAGGATTTTGACATGATCCAATTAGCCTTTCTGATCCATTTCAATGGATCCTTATTCCAAGAACTTTCACGGCCTTCTCCCATGTCTATAGTTAAACTTGACTTGTGACCCAAATCTTGACAAGACTTTAGCGTCAGAACGTCGTTTATGAGATTTAAGTATGTTATCTACATACAGTGTGAGAATTGCCATTACGCTCCCACTAGTCTTCTTGTAAACGCATGGTTTCATCTCTTTCTGATCAAGTCAAAACTTTTGACCATATTATCAGAATGCTGATTCCAACTCCAAGATGTTTGCTTCAATCCAGAAATGGATCGGTGAAACTAACATGCATACCCATCCAATTTTTCGGAGTTGGGGCTCACCATCGCTTCTTTGAATTTCGCATGCTCGTCACTTTTCAATGATCAATAGATCACGAAAATTGGTTACGAGAAATCACTCTCGAGTTAGTGACGGATCCTTTCGGATCTGCGAATTTCAGGCTCCACAGGTGCAGATCCTACAGCACTTTGTAGATCTCACCGCTGCTATGACTCGAACAGGTTGAGCAGCCTCCTGTGTTTATCGAATTTCTTCGATGTGTAATTTTACTCCCATTGTTCCTTTTGAAAGTACGATATTTCTCAAAAGACACAGTTCCGAACAACAATACTTTGTCCTCGGATTGGTTGCAAAAGTAGCAAGCCTTGGTTTCCTTAGGACAACCAGCGAGGTAGAACTTATCAGATATGGGTTCAAGTTTGTTTGTTGACTACTGTCTTACACAAACCTTGCAATCCCAATTAATCAGAAAAACAAATTTGGAAATCACCCAGTCCACATCCAATGTGGTGTTTTTCACTGATTCTGATAGAAACTTATTTAGCGTAAACATAGACATTTTAGAACGTATTCTTAAATGATTATGGAAGATTCCTGTGACTCATCATTAATCGGAGCATATCTAATAAGATCCGATTCATTCTGTCAGATGATCACCCAATTCTTGACTTAAGTATTTTCCTCCGCGATTCAATCGAAGATCTCAATACTTCTGTCAAATTGGTTCTACACTTCATCTTGGAACTCCTCAAGGGATTCCTGCTCGTGTCTCATCAAATGAACACAGCCATACTTATTGATGCCATCAATAAGGTAATGAAGTACATAAGATTTCCTTTGGCACTAATGCTCATCGGGCCGCATACATCAGTATGTGTAAGGCCCAATAAGCCTCTGGCCCGTTTCCTTTAGCTCTGCTAAAAGGGCCTTTGTCATTTGGCCCAGTGAGCAGAATTCATATCTCAAATGATTAATAATCAAATGAGTCCAAAACTATGGAACTTCTGAATCCGCTTCACTTTGTGTGGTTAAATGACTATGCTAAGGAAAAATTGACTTCAAGTCATCAGACTTAAAGTGTTTGGTATTTATGTTATGTGTACAAGCGTACATTGGTTCAAGATATAAAAAAAACCATTCCAAATGGGGTGCTACCATAGAATATTTCATTAAGATCTAAAGAACAAAACTTGTCTTTTATCAAAATGAAAAACATCCAAATTCTTACAAGAAAATGAAAGACATTTCTGCACAAGGCAGATACATAGTAGCAATTACTTAATTTCTAAAACCAAGTATGAAAGGTTCCTACAAGTGGAGAATCTCTACGGCTCATGCAACAACCATTGCTTCATACCAGACACGCAGTTCCACTTGCCCTTTCTTCAACATTCTACTGTCGTTTAGGTTCTGCATATTTCCAAAATATCAGTACCACAACCAGTATCCAATACTTACGTAGAACTTGAAGTAATAACACAATACCTGAAGAAGAAGTACCATACATCTCCTTCATCTCTTGTGAATCTTCCAAGAACTTAATGCAATCTCTCTTCCAATGCCCTGACTCATCGCAGTAGAAGCATTTTCTAACACCAGATGGGCCTGACTTGGGCTTATTAGATGACACAGGCTTATCCTGATTCCAAATCTGGACGGCCCTGCCTCTACCCTTGCCAACACAAGATTTCTCAAATCTTTTACCCTTTATGATGTCATGCTTTGCTGTTTTGAGCATGCCATGCAGCTCAGTCAACGTCTTTGTCAAGTTATTCTTGATATAGCTTTTGATAAAATTATCATAACTAGACGACAGTGACTGCAGAATGATGCCAGTGGCCAACTCTAAGCTGACAGGACATTCCAGTCTCCCCAGGTTATCAATGTAACCCATCAGTTTAATGACTTGAGGACTTACTGGAGTATCCTCTGGTAGCTTGCACTCAGTTAGAGACTTCACCATCTGGAATCTCTCAACTCGTGCCAGATCCTGAAACTTCAGTTTCAGGCTGGTGATCATCTCTATTGGCGACTCCATGTTCTCGTATTGACTCTTCAAGTCCGAGTTCATGGTAGCCAACATCAGATCACGCACATCTACCATATCAATATAATGCTTATTCCAAGCATTATATGCTGCATGCGAGCGATTGGTCCCAAGCCTTTCTGGAAGAGCCTTTTCAAGGACATAGTCCTTGCTCTCCTGCTTGAGAATGAATCTCAGATTCCGATACCAATCCAGGAAGTTGGATCCATTTAACCTGTCATTCTCAAGGACGGATCGCAACGAGAAAGTAGTCATAGACATAAGCTGAAATCCAAGAAAAACAAAGATTTAGTTATGTATATGATGAGAAATCTTATCTAATAAGAGAACTCGCATTATATTCAAACAATGTTTCCTCTATGAATATAATGATCCAAGATCCATACTTCACCAAAATCTGAGTGGGCGACTCGCCATTACCCAAACTTTAGTTATCTAGGTAAGCAAATCATTGCTAATTGTACTCAGTACAACTCTTGGTTGTGGGTGAGACAAACTATGTCTAATCCACTCTGATGTCTCCGGGCCCAGAACTTCTGATAGCCCAGTCAAGTATAACCAATCTTTTCTGTCTTATGATTATTGACAGTCGCACTGCAAGTCTGTCAATGATCATCTGCCTTACTCATGTTGCAGTGGATACCAAGGACTCCAAGACTATCCAACAAACGACACGAGTTTTGACAGTAGACAAGATTGGGCAAGACATCAAGGTTACTTGATATTTAGTTGAGGAAACTAAACCCAAAAGTTTAGCAAATCAATCTCTTAGGTTATGTAATTGTTGATGTTTTAGCACTGCAAATCCATCAACATAACTACCTGCCTTACTCACGTAATTGTGGAAACCAAGCTCTTGGGTAGACCATCACACAATGAAATGAGTCTTGACAGTTGACCATATTGAAGCTAAGCTTTGATCAAGGTTTAGGTCAAGTTTGGTTTCTGCAAATTCAAGGTTCAATAACCAGAATTTCGAGCACTGTATCGATCGACGCAAACCATGTCTGTCGATCGACACCACCAAACAAAACCGGACTTCAATAACCGGTTAATCCAATTAACCTGATTCATTGAACCGGTCATGTCGATCGACACAACCCATGTGTGACGGTCGACATGGACCTAAACCGAAGACAGTTTTGATAACCGGTCCAATCCAATTGAACCGACTTATCAGATCAAACTGATCTTAAGCATTCAAATCGGTTTATTCTAATTGTGATAATTGGTTCAATCCAATTGAATCAATTCATCCAATTTAAACCGTTTTAATCAGTTTTATCTAATTGCGATAATCGGTCCAATTCAATTGAACCGTATTATCCAATCAAACTGATTTTAAACCATCGGTTTATGCTAATTGAGATAATCAGTTCAATCCAATTGAACCAATTCATCCAATTTAAACCGATCTATTCGGACTTAACCAAGCATGATAACCGGTCCAATCCAATTAAACCGATTAACCATTTGCTAGGTATGTGTCGACCGACACTAACCTGTGTCGATCGACACTGGACCGAATCTGTTCTGTGTCGACCGACACTAAACCTGTGTCGATCGACACAGTAGGCTTTCGGTTTTTCTTCGCGAAAAACCCAAGCCGCCGACTCTGTCAAATTCGCCACTCTGTGTCGACCGACACACCTAGTGTGTCGATCGACACTGTGCGAAATCACAGATTCGATTTTCGATCATAATCGATCTCACCTGTTCTAACCAAACAACCTAGTTTGCGAATCTAAATCATCAAATTCATTTAGACAGGTTGATTCAATGGAAAACCCTAAGGCTCTGATACCACTGTTAGAACTTAGAGCCAATTCTACCAGATTCGGAATTGCTGTCAGGTTCCAGATAGCATAGGATCTAGGGTCTAGTTAATTGAATCAAGGATCTGATCTCTGTTTACCTGGAGATTGGCAGCGGAAGATGGTCAGATAAACGAGATCTCTGGAGCGCCTCAGATGCTGCGCCTCTACTTCAGTCCACACGCACACAAGCTGGAATCCGCCGGGATGCTAGTACCGGTGCTCGGATCTCCCTGGGATTTTGAGTTTTAGAGGTTTCTGTGTTTTCTCTCTCTGAGAAAACACTGTCTGGGCGGCCCTCGTTCATTTAGGTCGAAAATCCATAAGCTCACTTATATATGTCGACCTTGACATAAACCGAAACATCAGTTTCGGTTTCGGCCTTGTGTCGACCGACACACTTAGTGGTGTCGATCGATACACATCCTGTGTTGACCGACGCACCCAATGGTGTCGATCGACACACCTCATCAAAACTCATATTCGATGTGTATCCAATACACATCGACCAGACCATATGCCAATGATCAATCTCATATGAACTATGTCCAACTTGCTTAGGTGTGTGACCCTGTAGGTTCACACGATACTGGAAATGAGTTACAACTCATTTGTCATAAGCGGTTTCTAGAAAAACATTACGACTACCCAGTATCACATGAATTGTCCGATCTCGACAATAAAACTATCTCTAGAGTGAGTACAATGTGATTTCAGGACATAATCCCAACAAAGAGATACATTGGCAAGAGAATTTATGAAACCAGTGCTGATAAGAAACTTGCGCAATTCGTTGTACCAGGCTCCAAGGGCTTGTTTGAGTCTATAAATAGCTTTGCGGAGTCTACATATGTGATATGTTTGTCTTTGTCAACAAAACATGGGGGTTGAATCATATAGACCTCTTCTTTTAGATTGCCTTACATGAATGCGTTCTTGACGTCAATTTGTCGAAGAGGCCATCCATATCCAACTTTTGCTGCCAGAACCAAACGTATTGTAGCATGTTTATTGACAGGGATTAAAGTGTCATGAAAATCAACACCTGGTAGCTGATGAAATCCTTTGGCTAGCAGGAGCGATTTGTATATGTCCACATAGCCATCCGATAATTGTTTCATGCGGTAGACATATTTGCATCCGACTATGTTCTTAGCTTGAGAGTGATCGACGAGATCCCAGGTACGATAAGTGTTGTGTGCATCGTACTCCAAGCTCATCAAACGTCTCCATTTTTCCTCTTTAAGCGCCTGCGTGTGATTGACCAGTTCAATTTCCTTAAGAGTTGCCATGATCCCATATTTCAGATTTGGTTTCCGAATGTTGGTTCATTGCCCTAGTTGTTATACGACGATCATTGGAAGCTGGAGAAATGACGGTCACTGGTTGAGAGATAGACATGTCCGACTGTTGTTGAGCGTTGAGCTGATATGAGGATGAGTGCTCATCGTGATTAGTTGCTGGAGTCGTTGTTTGTGACTCTGTCGCAGTTTGTGTGTCCAGGCAGGACATGTCCTCTATAGTGTCATGTGATGGAGCTGAATCGTGATCAAACCTCACAAAATGGGTGTATGAGATTGTCTTTGAAAGACTGGTAATAGAGTGGCCGAGACCTGATCATATTGTGACGAAGTAAAAACAAGACACGAAATTTTTTTTAAGTAAAGTTGCAAAAGGGAGGATTGACTCATGAAAAATCACATGTCAGGAAACATAAATACGACAAGTAGCAACATCAAGACAGAGAAAGGAACTTTGAGAAAGAGAGTAACCAAAGACTACACATGGTGTGGACTTGGGACTGAATTCGTTGTTTCCATAAGGCCTGATACAGGGGTAGCAGAGGAAGCCGAATGTCTTGAGTTTGTTGTAATTTGGATCCATTTGTAAGAGACGCGCAAATGGTGATGAGTGATTCAAGAGTGGCGTTGTCATGCGGTTGATGAGGTAAACCGCCGCAACATATATGAATACGACCAATATCTTGTTGGCATTCTTGCGTGGGAGAGCAGAGCCAAACCTATTTTGACGATGTGTCTATGTCGTCTCTCAGCCATTCCATTATGTTTCGGAGTGGGTGGAGGCGTTGTGAGATGAGCAATGCCGTTTGTTGCAAGAAGTTGGCGTAGGGCGATAAATTATCCTCCATTATCTGAGTATAGGTTCATGATTTTGTGTTGAATTTGTTCTCCACTATTGCTTTGAACGCAATGAAGATTTGAGCCACCTGCGATTTCTTCATGAGAGGATAGAACCATATGTATCTTGTGAAATGATCAACAAATATATAATAATATTTGTAACCATCTACTAATGTTATTGGCGAAGTCCACACATCCGTAAAAAGAATTTCAAGAGGAAAAGACGATTTAAGTGAGGACGTAGAAAATGGAAGTTACGCGATTTGTTATTTGAGCATGAATTTCAAATGAACGATTTGTTCAAATCAGAAGTTGGTAAATAAAACTATGAAATCATATTGCGAAGAGTTTGATAATTCAGATGGCCTAATCTAGAGTGTCAATCCGAAAGAGACATTGTAAAACATGATAAAGCTGAAAAAGAACTAGAAGGTGAATTCGCATAAACTCCAGACGACCACTCATACAATCCATTGTTAGCTTTGCCGCTGTGAATTGGTGCTCCCGATTTGAGATCCATCACCTGAAATTAAAAGGGACACATTTGAACCATAACATTGTTAGTCTTGCATAGTTTGTTAACAGAGATAAGGTTCTTTTTCATGGATGGCACACAAAGTATATTATCCAGAATCATAGGTCGATATTGAGAGGATAGACGAGTTAAACCAGTATGCCTGATAGGAAGACCAATGCCATTGCCAATATGCATGATAGGAAGACCAGTGCCATTGCCAATCATGACATCTTCGCCTCCTTGGTATGGGGAGTGAAGAGACATATTGTTAAGGTCCGAAGCAATGTGGTGTGTGTTGGGAATGTCCTGAAATCTATTGTACTTGCTCTGAGTGAGAGTTGTATTGTCGAGATGAGACAATCATATAATACTGGGCAATCATAATGCTTTGCTAGAAGCCACTTATGATCAATGAGTTTAGAACTTATTGCTAGTGTTATATGATCCTACAGGGTCACACACCTAAGCAAACTGGACATAGAATATGAGGTTGATCATTAATGTAATGATCTGATAAATACATATTTGATATGCATTCAATATCGAGTTTCTGAGGCAGTGTCGATCGACACAGCATGTGCATCGATCGACACAGATCGCGAATGACCCGATTAACTTCGGTTTAATCGTTGGTTAATCAGGTCGTGGTATAAGTCAACATATATAAGATATATGGTCGACTTTTACACTAAATCTAACCTAATTCACAGCCTCCAAAAGAAACAGAAAACCTCTTGAGAGATCTGATCTCTAACGGCACTAGCATCCCATCTGTTCAGTTTGTGTGCGTGTGGATACCAGTAGAGGCGCAGCATTTGAGGCGCTTAAGGATCTCGATTACTTGCAAACCTTCCGCTGCCAATCTCCAGGTAACTTTGAGATTTATAGATTCAATATACATGAACCCTAGATCTTAGGGAATGGAATTTATACCTAGGGTTGCTAATTTGATTAGAACTGCTAGAAATTCCTACTGTGGTATCAGAGCCTTAGGGTTCTATTGAATCAGTAGCATGTTGATTAGATTAGTTGAATCTGAATCTCTGTATAGTTGATACAAGCATGCTAAAACTCGTTTTAATCAAAGTAATCTAGTTTAGGTTTTTTGCTTGAAAACGATTAGGATTCATCGCCCTGTGTCGATCGATGACCCGAATAAAACTTGGGGTTAACCTAACTATGACGATCGACACAAGAGTTGTGTCGGTCGACACAGACCTTAAGGTCAGGATAATTGGTCCAATTGGATTGGACCGATTATCTAGCTTGGTTAAACCGCAAAAACGGTTTATTGCGATTGAGCTGATAAGGTTAGCATCGACCGACACTAATGTAGTGTCGATCGACACAGACCGGTTACCGTAAAACCGGATCAATTGGATTGATCGGTCATCGCAAATTGGTTTTGGTTAATCTGCATCGATCGACACTAAAGTAGTGTCGGTCGACACAAGATCCGATGGTTTAGGTTATTGAACCCGAAATCACAGAACCAAACCAAGATAAATCAATTTTTAATTAGAAGAATTAAAACATAATAAAACTGAACGTTTTAAAGGTTCCGTTCCTCAACCAAATATCAAGTAATCCTTGATGTCTTCCCGATCTTGTCAACTGTCAAGACTTGTTTCATTGTACGATAGACTTGCAGTGCAAGGTGTCCACAATTACATAAGTAAGACAGGAAGTAATCGTGTTGATGGACTTGCAGTGCAAGAAATCAACAATTACATGACTCAAAAGATTGGTTTGCTTGAATGGGCCATCAAAATCGTTTTGGGCTCAGAGACATCAGGTGGATTGGACATGAGATGTCAATCCATAGCCAAGAGTTATATTGGATATGACTAGCAAAGTTGTTGCTTACCTAGATAGCTAAAATTTGGGTGATAGCCAGTGGCTCACTCAAGTTTAGTGAAGTATGGGTCTTGGATCATTATATTCATTTGAGGAAACATTGTTTGAATATAATGCGAGTTTTCTTAATAAGTTAAGATTTCTCATTTCTTGAACATCATAACTAAAAACCTTTTCCTTTCTTTGATCTCAGCTATGACTAACACTCATCATAACACTTTCTCCCTGCGATCCGTCCTTGAGAAGGACAAGTTAAATGGATCGAATTTTCTCGAATGGTATCGGAACTTGAGAATTGTTCTCAAGCAGGAGAAAAGGGACTATGTACTGGAAAATGTTCTCCCTGAAAAACCGAGAGCCAATGCTCCACATGCAGAAGGAGTGCTTGGGATAAGCATTCTAATGATGTGGTCGATGTGAGTTGTCTCATGTTGGCTACCATGAACTCGGATTTGCAGAAGCAATACGAGAACGTGGAGTCGCCAATAGAGATGATCACTAGCCTGAAAAGTATATTTCAGGAGCAGGCACGAACTGAGAGGTACCAGACGGTTAAGTCTCTCATTGAATGCAAGCTAACAAAGGACGGTTCAGTCAGTCCTCTTGTCATAAAGATGATGGGTTATATTGATAACCTGGGGAAGCTGGATTGTCCCATTAGCCAAGAGTTGGCTACTGGCAGCATTCTACAGTCACTGCCGTCAAGCTATGATCAGTTTGTTATGAACTATAATATGAACAACTTGACGAAGACGTTGACTGAATTGCATGGCATGCTCAAGACAGCTGAGCCTAATATCAAGAAGGGCACTCCAAACGTACTTATGGTACAAGGAGGCAAGAAGTTTAAGAAACTTGGCAAGGGCAAGGGAAAGGGCAAGGCCGTCCAGGTTGAGAACCAGGACAAGCCTGCGCCGCCTACCAAACCCAAGCCCGGCCCATCTGAGACTGATAAGTGCCATTACTGTAATGAGCTTGGGCATTGGAAGAGAAATTGCAACAAATTCCTGGAAGAGAAGAAGAAGAAGAAGACTTTCGAGACTTCATCTTCAGGTATTTATGTTATAGAAGTAAATGTTACTACTTCTGGTTCTACTTCTTGGGTATTGGATACCGGTTGTGGTGCTCATATTTGTACAAATATGCAGGGCCTAAGCAACAGTAGGACGTTGGAGAAAGGACAAGTGGACCTGCGCGTGGGGAATGGAGCAAGAGTTGCTGCATTAGCCGTAGGAACATTTAACTTGTCCTTACCTTCTGGTTTGGTTTTAGAACTTAATAATTGCTACTATTTACCTGCTATAAGCAAAAATATTATTTCTATTCCTGTTTTGGATATGGAAGGATATCAGTTTTCAATTAAGAATAAATGTTGTTCTTTTGATTACAATGATATATTTTATGGTAGCAGTCCATTAGAGAATGGGCTTTATGTTCTAAACCAAAGTACACCAATATATAACATTAACACCAAGAGATTCAAGTCAAATGACACGAATCAGACTTTTCTATGGCATTGTCGTTTGGGCCACATAAATGAGAAACATATTCAGAAACTCCATAGTGATGGGCTTCTGGGCTCATTTGATTATGAATCAAGTGAGAAATGCGAATCTTTTTTACTAGGCAAAATGACCAAGGCCCCTTTCAACAAACAAAATGAGAGGGCCAGTGACCTATTGGGCCTTATACATACTGATGTGTGCGGCCCAATGAGCACAAGTGCCAGAGGAAACTTTCGGTACTTCATTACCTTCACTGATGATTTCAGTAGGTATGGCTATGTCTATTTAGTGAGACACAAGTCAAAATATTTTGAAAGGTTCAAAGAGTTCCAAAATGAAGTACATAATCAACTTGGCAAAAGTATTAAGGCTCTTCGATCAGATCGTGGAGGAGAATACTTAAGCCAAGAATTCAGTGATCATCTAAGAGATTGTGGAATTGTTTCGCAACTCACTCCTCCTGGAACACCCCAATGGAATGGAGTGTCCGATAGGAGGAATCGGACTTTATTAGATATGGTTCGATCAATGATGAGTCACTCATCTCTTCCATTATCCTTCTGGGGATACGCTCTAGAAACGTCTGCGTTTACACTTAATAGGGTTCCGTCAAAATCAGTTGCAAAGACACCACATGAGATGTGGACTGGAAATGTTCCGAGTTTATCTTTCCTGAAGATTTGGGGTTGTGAAGCTTATGTTAAGCGGTTAATTACAGATAAGCTCGAACCCAAATCTGATAAATGCTACTTCGTTGGTTATCCGAAGGAAACCAAGGCTTACTACTTTTACAACCAATCCGAGAACAAAGTGTTTGTTGCTTGATAACTAGGATTTTTGCATCCTTTGAGGTACCAATTCCTCAAGCTTATCGTGTAGCTTTGAGGTATCGAACCTATTCTAGGATGGATAAAACCAATAAGCACTCACTAATCCTCTAGAGTCAAATCAAACAATTTAGTTTTTGTTCTAACAATCCTAACGAAAACAATTCAAACCGAAGTGAACAAAAAGCAAATAAACAGGGGATTCAATCAATGACAAGGATAAGGCCTAAGGGTTAAGGTCAACGGACAGGTGACTCGGGATGATCAAGGATCGTAATTCAAACTTCAAACAAGCTAATCACCTAGCAAGGAACACAACGATACGATCAGTTTAATCTCTTAATACTAATCTATTTACTTAATCCTAATCCAAGAACAAATTCTCATTTGTGAATTAGAATCAAGCAAGCAATCAAACAAGTTCCAAACAACTAACAATCACTCTAAACATACATTCTCATGCGCTAGAATGTGAAAGTTCTATCAAAGCTATGAACAGGAATTTCATCGAACATGTTGTGAACAAGAAATCTTAAGCATTCTAATCAACTTGATCAAGGCTAATTAGACATTAAACACACTTTGACATATGAGATTTTAAACAATCAAGCACTAGAAATCCATTGATCACCCCTAATCAACCTAATCCTACCTAACCCATAAGCCCTATGAAGAACTACTCACTAATCATCATGTGAACAACAAAATCCATGGAGATGATGTTAATCATAAGAGATTGGTGAAAAACTAGCAAGATTGAACAAGGAATCTCAATGAAATACTTAGATAAAATCAAGAATCCAATCTTTGTTCTTACAAGTGTTTAGAACATAAAATAAAGCTTAAGATTCTGTAAAAAGATAGGTTTTTGGCTTAAAAAGTCATTAGGGTTCGAGCCGGGTCAACCCGGAACAAACCGGGTGTTGACCCGGATCCAAGGCAATTTCTGGGACGCGTATCGGTCGGCGTATCGGTCGTCCGACCGGTACGGACTCTCGGATTTTTCTGGGAAGGGTCGTATCGGCCAGCCAGCCCGATATGCTGGCCGATATGGACTCTCGGATTTTTCTGTGTTGAGATGCATCCAGTAAATCAGGCATAACTCTTTCCATATAGCTCCGAATGACTTCAAACCACCTCCATTAGAAAGCTAACTCAATTTCCCATGATTTTTATTCAGAATCCCAGAGCTAAAAGTCAATGTAATATCTTCATATGACTCAATCTTTCAAGCTCATCGGTTTGGTCCTACATCACTATTTCACTTGCAATCACTCCTTTGGCCTCCAAACTCTTCCAAACATCCTTAGCAACTCCAAGAACCTAAAAAACATAGGAAACACTCCAAATGCAAGCCTAGAATGCCTAAACATAGCTCTAGATGATCCTATACTCTAAACACATCAATGACCAAAGAAATGAAGTTAAAGGAAACTAAAAAGAAGTAAAACATGATCCTAACAATAACCTAAATGCATGAAAATACAAGTATATCAATTCCCCCAAACTTAAACCTTGCTTGTCCACAAGCAAGCTTAACACAATCACAACAATTTGGGGAAAAGGTTTGAAGGCGGAAGCTCATATCCAAAGACAAAACTGAGATCAACAAGTTCCAATTCGAGTCAACGTCACCAAGATGCAACCAAGTTAGGCTTACTCCAAAAATTTAGCCATGCTCATCAAGAAAAAACTCCTAGCTCAATTCTCAACCTAGACAAGCATTCCTATCAACTAGCTCTTTAACATTCATTAGTTTTTCAAGTGGATCTTACTCAATGCAAGGTGATCAAACTCATTTGGCAAAGGGACAAGGTTTTGAGATTAAAGTGATCTCAATCAAAAGAGGGGTTTATTCCAAAAGCATGAAGGTTCTCTCATAAAGAAGTGAATGAGCTATAGTAAAATGCTAAGAGTTAGAGGCAATTGGTGCATACTAGGTTGATTTCCATCTACCCATGCCCCAATTACTTCTTCTCCTAATCTAGCCCACCTAAATGGATACGACCCTTGACCAAGGCTGTTTTTTCCTCATCCCCTTTTCTCAATCAGACACTTTCCAATCAAACTCCCCAAGGATCAATAAAGACTTTTCAAAACAGTGGCAAATCTTTTCTTTTAACTTAGCTCAAATCTTTCTTTAGCAATGGTCTCTTTTCTTTCTCTAAGGTGAGCCTTTGGCTTCTTTTCATTTCAAAATATAAGACACTTTTCTTTTCTTTAAACACATAAGAGCTTTTCTTCTTTTAAAACACTTTGCCAACAAACATAAGATCCCAACCAAAATCCCTTTTTATTCTTTCTTTTCTTTACTCTCTTTCTCCTTTCCCAACTCTTCCCCCAAACTTTGATCCTAGCCTATTGCAAAGCCAAAGATGTTGAGCTTGCATCTATATGGAAATTTCTCCTAGTCGCCTCATACTCAACACTTTTTACCTAGCTCATTCCAAAAAGGCCTACCACTCAAGATAGTGTTTGTGGCTTGAAAGAAGGGTGGTGAAAGGTATGGAAGTCTATTTGAGCAAGTAGAGAGGGGTAGAAAGGATAAGAATGCTCAAATATTTTAGGGTATCCACGAGTTTAGCACACAGAGCATGAGTAAGATAATTAGATGTCATCATTAAAGTTCTCACTTAGGTAGAGCTAGTGTCAATTCAAAGCCTATTTCAGTTTCAAATCAAGTTTCAAAGCAAGCAATCCTAGCATGGTTCGTCTTAACTTTCTAGCCTTTCTTGAATTGCAATCTTAGGACAATCAACTAGCTCAAACAACTAGCATAAAGAACAAGTCATCACTCAATCAGTCTTACAAGGACATTCAATCATCGCTCCCTATGCATGCGTCCTATATGATGCAACTAGACTCAATCCTATTATGCTATTGCAACTACATGCTTTTCTTTTTGAAATTTTTCAATTTTTTTGGATTTTCTATGCCTTAGATGAATGCATGAGACTCAAGTGATAAAATCAAAAATAAGAACAAAGAAAACATGATTAGCAACTAGCCTCTCCCCCAAACTTACTTCACACCGTCTCGGTGGGAAAGCAAGCTCGAGAGAGAGACTCAACAAAAGGAGAAAAAGAAATAAAAGAAGCTAAAATGCAAGTATGTACAAGTTGGAGTGTTACCTGGTCCAAGAAAGGCGTATCGGTCGAGTGAACCTGGGCAGTGAGAGCGTATCGGCCTGGCCAACCGATACGCTAGCCGATATCAACTCTCGGATTTATTTCCTGCATTCCGTATCGGCCTGGCCAACCGATACGGTGCCCGATACTGAGCCTCGGATTATTTTTACCATAACCGTATCGGCCTGGCCAGCCGATACGGAACCCGATATCGGCTCCTGCACCATTTTTCTTCATTTCCGCGGCCTTTGCTCAACTCCAACTGGTCTACAACCTCATCCTTAAGCCAAAACCTGACAAAACTCAAAGCAAAACATCAAAAATAACAAGCAAGAAACGTATGTACAAGGATAAACATGGGAATGTCTCCCAAGTGCGCTTTTGTTTAAAGTCGTTAAGCTCGACTGGTCAAACCGGTTTTTAGGCGGTTGAAGAGTGTGGCCTGCATTTGAGATTGATGGCTAGGACCTGAGAAGTCAGCTCACCAAGATTAACCGAGTCACCTTGGAACCTTGGACTGATCGAAGCCTTTACAACCTTCGGAGGCATCTTTGTCACCATATCCACAACCCTTTCTTTTGGAGCTTTTTCCTTATCAATGCTCAGCTTCTTCAAAGATTTGGACCAACATACTCAGTCTTTGTGGTCATGAGAGGAGTTCCAATAGCTCTATCCACCCCCTTCTTTTGAGCACGTCCCATGTGCTCACTCAATGATCCATAAGCGGTGGGTTTAGGCCAAACTTCCTTGCCGACATTGGCAAATAACCTTGCCTCCTCTAACACATCATCTTCATTGGGAGAGAGGATGACACCACAAGTGTGAAGAGATGTGCTCCTCAGAGGGTAGTAAGCCTTGGCGTCAACATTATTCAGCACATCACATTTCTTTTTGAAGTCCAGACAAGCTCCAGTGGTGTTGAGGAAAGAAGTACCAAGTAAAAGAGGAAGTTGGGTACTCTTCTTCATCTTCATGACTATAAAGTCAGTTGGGATAGTGCACTCACCAATCTTCAGTGGATAGTTCTTTATCATTCCCATTGGAGTTTTTGAGTAAGAGTCTCCAAATGTAATAGAAGATGGGTACCTTTCCATGCTCTTAATCCCAAGAGATTCAACCATGTCAAGAGATATCACACTCACAGTAGAGCCGGAGTCACACAATGCGTCGTTAATCTTCAAGTCTCCCAAAGTACAACTGATTGTAAATTTACCTGGATTACCAAGCTTGGGAAGTACCCTTGGTGTTGTGTGGACAGTAGGCACAATATCTTCAGCAAAAATTGCAGTAGCACTCATCACCTTAGCTGGTGCAACATAGGGAGGCTTAACCACTGTTGTCTTCATCTCCTTGGGAGGAGCATGTGCAGCAGGAGGGAGTTCGTACCCATAGAGAAGTGCTTCGATTTCATCAACCTCTCTTTCATGGTCTGGTTTCTCATGATCAACAATAGAGAAGATTGCATTGCAGTAGTCTTTCGGGTTCTTCTCCGGGTTTCCAGGCAAGGTACCTTGAGTGCGAGATGTAGAGGCATTCTTGTTCTCCATGTTGGTAACCCTTGAAGTTAAGTTTTGAAGCTCACTCTTGAGATCCCTGACTTCCATTGCTCCTAAGGCTTGTCCTTGAAGAAGTTGCTGCATCATAGCCTTTAACTCATTATCAACTCCTGAGGAAGAAGAAGCTTGTGGTGGCTGCTGTCCAAAACCGGGAGGAAATTGCTGCTTGGGAATATATCCTTGCTGGCTTTGAAACTGAGGCTTATTTCCAAACCCTTGTTGGTTGGTGTATGGGACAAAAGGCTTTTGCTGCTGAGGAAAGCCTTGCTGCCCTTGTTGATGAGCTTGTCCTTGAGATGGAGCTTGAGGATAGAGTTGGTCTTGAGGATTGGCTACATTGGGATTGCGGTATGAAAAGTTTGGGTGGTTTCTGTAGTTTTGAGTGAAGCCCTTATTGAAACCACCTTGTCCAGCAATGAAGTTGATCTCCTCTTGTGTCAAATCCTCATCATCATCATAAAGCTGAGGCTTAGAATCCTCATAGTGTCCCACAAAGCTGATGTTCTTTTGGCCAATGGAGATCATCTTGTCTAACTTCTCATTCAACGCTTTTATCTCTTTCTCATACTTCTCATCTGAAGATGATGATCCTCTATTAGTCCTTTCATAATCCTCGTTGTAGTTGCCATCACTTTGTGCTAGATTTTCAATCAGCTCCATAGCTGCATCTACTCCCTTGCCTAGCAAATGTCCATTGCTGCATGAATCTAGCATTGCCCTCATTCTAGGAAGCACTCCGCGGTAGAGGTTGCTGAGTAGTGTTTCCTTGGTGAAACCATGGTGTGGGCACTGAGTGGTGAGCTTATTGAATCTCTCCCAAGCTTCAGCGAAGCTCTCATTGTTGCGCTGCACAAACCCGGATAGCTCACTGCGAAAACGAGCAGTCCTAGTGGGTGAGAAGAACTTCTTCAGGAAAGCTTTCTTCAGGTCTCCCCAAGTAGTGATGGATCCTGGAGTGATAGTGCTTTCCCAATCCTTAGCTCTATCTGCCAAAGAGAAGACGAAAAGACGCATTTTCAACCCATCGTCAGTCACACCATTCAGCCTCGTGGTGGCACAAATCTTGTCAAAGGTGTCCAAGTGCTGCAGCGGGTCCTCAGATGCTAACCCATGGAATTGATTGTTCTGCACCATGTTCATCACCATAGCTCGGATCTCAAAGTTGTTGTTGTTCACCGGTGGTGGAATGATCCCATGCCGGTTCGCATTTGTATCCGGTGTGTCTCCATCACCAATGGCTCTAACCGGCTGCTGTTGCTGCTCATCCTCGTGGTTGTCCATAACTGTTGGCTCAACACTTTCAACTGAAACAGCTCGTTCTTGTGCTCGTCGTTCCCTTGCTAGTCTCCTCTCGTGTGCTTTGATGTCGTAAACTCTTGCAACTAAGTTTGTAGTCCCTTTGCTGCGCAAGTTCATACACCTAGCATCAATAAGAAAGAAAGTAGCAAATTAGTAACAATAACTTGAACTAAAAAGGAATAGAAAACGAATTGATATATCCAGAATCACAAAATGGCAACGGCGCCAAATTGATAACTAGGATTTTTGCATCCTTTGAGGTACCAATTCCTCAAGCTTATCGTGTAGCTTTGAGGTATCGAACCTATTCTGGGATGGATAAAACCAATAAGCACTCACTAATCCTCTAGAGTCAAATCAAACAATTTAGTTTTTGTTTTAACAATCCTAACGAAAACAATTCAAACCGAAGTGAACAAAAAGCAAATAAACAGGGGATTCAATCAATGACAAGGATAAGGCCTAAGGGTTAAGGTCAACGGACAGGTGACTCGGGATGATCAAGGATCGTAATTCAAACTTCAAACAAGCTAATCACCTAGCAAGGAACACAACGATACGATCAGTTTAATCTCTTAATACTAATCTCTTTACTTAATCCTAATCCAAGAACAAATTCTCATTTGTGAATTAGAATCAAGCAAGCAATCAAACAAGTTCCAAACAACTAACAATCACTCTAAACATACATTCTCATGCGCTAGAATGTGAAAGTTCTATCAAAGCTATGAACAGGAATTTCATCGAACATGTTGTGAACAAGAAATCTTAAGCATTCTAATCAACTTGATCAAGGCTAATTAGACATTAAACACACTTTGACAGATGAGATTTTAAACAATCAAGCACTAGAAATCCATTGATCACCCCTAATCAACCTAATCCTACCTAACCCATAAGCCCTATGAAGAACTACTCACTAATCATCATGTGAACAACAAAATCCATGGAGATGATGTTAATCATAAGAGATTGGTGAAAACTAGCAAGATTGAACAAGGAATCTCAATGAAATACTTAGATAAAATCAAGAATCCAATCTTTGTTCTTACAAGTGTTTAGAACATAAAATAAAGCTTAAGATTCTGTAAAAAGATAGGTTTTTGGCTTAAAAAGTCATTAGGGTTCGAGCCGGGTCAACCCGGAACAAACCGGGTGTTGACCCGGATCCAAGGCAATTTCTGGGACGCGTATCGGTCGGCGTATCGGTCGTCCGACCGATACGGACTCTCGGATTTTTCTGGGAAGGGTCGTATCGGCCAGCCAGCCTGATATGCTGGCCGATATGGACTCTCGGATTTTTCTGTGTTGAGATGCATCCAGTAAATCAGGCATAACTCTTTCCATATAGCTCCGAATGACTTCAAACCACCTCCATTAGAAAGCTAACTCAATTTCCCATGATTTTTATTCAGAATCCCAGAGCTAAAAGTCAATGTAATATCTTCATATGACTCAATCTTTCAAGCTCATCGGTTTGGTCCTACATCACCATTTCACTTGCAATCACTCCTTTGGCCTCCAAACTCTTCCAAACATCCTTAGCAACTCCAAGAACCTACAAAACATAGGAAACACTCCAAATGCAAGCCTAGAATGCCTAAACATAGCTCTAGATGATCCTATACTCTAAACACATCAATGACCAAAGAAATGAAGTTAAAGGAAACTAAAAAGAAGTAAAACATGATCCTAACAATAACGTAAATGCATGAAAATACAAGTATATCATTGCTCGGAACTGCGTCTTTCTTGAGAGAGAGTTCCTTTCCAAGAGAAACAGTGGGAGTAAAGTACAACTCGAAGAAGTTCGAGAGCCACAGGAAACCGCTCAGCCCGTTGAGGAGGAGCAACAGTTGGATCTACAAAGAGTTGTGGAAACCACGCCTGTGGAGCCTGAAATTCGCAGATCCGAAAGGATCCGTCACGAGCCTGAGAGATATGGATTTCTCGTAACTAATTGTCATGACTTGTTAATCATTGACAGTGATGAGCCCGCGAATTTTGAAGAAGCGATGATGAGCCTTGACTCCGAAAAGTGGCTGAAAGCCGCTGAATCCGAAATGGGATCCATGTCATAGAACCAAGTGTGGACTTTGGTTGATTTACCCGATGGTGCAAAAGCCATTGAGTGTAAATGGATTTTCAAGAAGAAAATTGACGTGGATGGAAATATTCAGATATATAAAGCAAGGTTGGTGGCAAAAGGTTTCAAACAAATTCATGGTATTGACTATGAAGAAACCTATTCCCCTGTCGCTATGCTTAAATCCATTCGGATTCTCCTAGCAACAGCCGCTCATTATGATTATGAGATCTGGCAGATGGATGTGAAAACAGCTTTAATGGAATTCTGGAAGAGGATGTGTACATGACACAGCCTGAAGGTTTCATCGATCCTAATGCTGCTAGGAAGGTATGTAAGCTTCATCGATCCATTTATGGATTGAAGCAAGCATCTCGGAGTTGGAATCTTTGTTTTGATGAAGCAGTCAAAAAGTTTGATTTCATCAGAAACGAAGAGGAACAGTGTGTATACAAGAAGACTAGTGGGAGCGCAGTTGCATTTCTCGTATTGTATGTAGATGACATACTTCTTCTCGGAAATGACATTCCGTTGTTACAGTCTATCAAGACTTGGCTCGGAAGTTGTTTTTCAATGAAAGACATGGGAGAAGCCGCATACGTTCTTGGAATAAGAATCTATAGAGATAGATTAAATAAGTTAATTAGATTGTGTCAAGATACTTATATCGATAAGGTCTTACACAGATTCAGTATGCATGATTCCAAGAAGGGCTTCATACCAATGTCTCATGGCATAAGTCTCAGCAAGAAGCAGTGTCATGCGATACCTGCTGAGCGGGAACGCATGGGTCGGATTCCTTATGCGTCGGCCTTAGGATCCATCATGTATGCCATGCTCTGTACTCGTCCAGATGTTGCTTGTGCTTTAAGCATGACGAGTAGATACCAATCTGATCCAGGTGAAAGTCACTGGACAGCTGTCAAGAACATTCTGAAGTATTTGAGAAATACTAAGGATAAATTTTTGGTGTACGGAGGAAGTGATGAGCTGGTAGTAAGTGGTTACACAGACGCAAGTTTTCAGACGGACAAAAACGATTTCCGATCACAATCAGGTTACGTCTTTTGTCTGAACGGCGGTGCAGTTAGTTGGAAGAGTTCCAAGCAGGACACTGTAGCAGATTCCACGACTGAAGCTGAGTACCTTGCTGCTTCTGAAGCGGCAAAGGAGGCTGTTTGGATCAAGAAGTTCATCACTGAACTTGGTGTGGTTCCTATTATTTCTGAGCCAGTGGCTTTGTATTGTGATAACAATGGAGCCATTGCGCAGGCGAAGGAACCTAGGTCACACCAGAAGTCCAAACACATAGAGAGGAGATATCACCTTATCCGTGATATCATTAACAGAGGAGATGTGAAGATCAGCAGAGTCCCGACGGATGAGAATGTTGTTGATCCTCTGACCAAGCCTCTCCCAAGGCCTAAGCATGAGAGTCATACTGCTGCTATAGGCATTAGATTTCTTAAGATATGATCTTGATTTCAGTGAGAGTTGTATTTGGTTTTTAGTTATGACATGATGTTCGTAAAACATAATTTGGTTATGCTATTTTAATGAAATTATTTCAGTATTATTTAATTGTGTTATTAAATAATTATCCCAAAGTAATTTATGACATTTTAATAGGTCATCAAGTATGTGACTTAATAAATGACATAAATTACAATGGTCCCTGGTCAAGGTTGTTAAAGTGGGACATTAACAACCGCGTGAGACTAGTATGTGAGGTGACTGATGACTAAGTTTCATGGAGTCATTAATAAGAGTATTAAAGTCAATCACATAGATATGTGTTAGAGAACACATGATCGGATTTGACCTATTGATGAGAACTCTACAAGATGGTTATATGAGTGTCATAAGAGTTTCTCATTACGACTATAGAGTATAGTCCTTAGACCTGAGTCCATCATGATTTCTTACATATGGATTGGTCCGTCTTGACTTTGTCAAACGTCAGCCGTAACTGGTGACTATAAAGACACTGATTGGGCGTATCATGAAATGTGAAAGGGACATGGATGGAACAAGATGGGATTTGTACCTCCTATATAACAGGAGATAAATATCTCAGGGCCTATCGAAGATTTGATACTGGAAATGCGTGGCCGCGCTCAAACGAGGTGATTGTCAGTCGTTTGTCTTATCAGTATAAATCGGAGTTCGATAAACATGATCTAGCTAAATAAGGATGACACAGTTCTTGCCTTATGCCAGATTGAGATATCGATACAAAGGGATTATAGGAATAGATGATTCCAGTACAAGTGGGAGATTGTTGGGAATGTCCTGAAATCTATTGTACTTGCTCTGAGTGAGAGTTGTATTGTCGAGATGAGACAGTCATATAATACTGGGCAATCATAACGCTTTGCTAGAAGCCACTTATGATCAATGAGTTTAGAACTTATTGCTAGTGTTATATGATCCTACAGGGTCACACACCTAAGCAAACTGGACATAGAATATGAGGTTGATCATTAATGTAATGATCTGATAAATGCATATTTGATATGCATTCAATATCGAGTTTCTGAGGCAGTGTCGATCGACACAGCATGTGCATCGATCGACACAGATCGCGAATGACCCGATTAACTTCGGTTTAATCGTTGGTTAATCAGGTCGTGGTATAAGTCAACATATATAAGATATATGGTCGACTTTTACACTAAATCTAACCTAATTCACAGCCTCCAAAAGAAACAGAAAACCTCTTGAAAGATCTGATCTCTAACGACACTAGCATCCCATCTGTTCAGTTTGTGTGCGTGTGGATACCAATAGAGGCGCATCATTTGAGGCGCTTAAGGATCTCGATTACTTGCAAACCTTCCGCTGCCAATCTCCAGGTAACTTCGAGATTTATAGATTCAATATACATGAACCCTAGATCTTAGGGAATGGAATTTATTCCTAGGGTTGCTAATCTGATTAGAACTGCTAGAAATTCCTACAGTGTGATGCACCACTATCAAGGAGCCAATATGACAAATCCATTGTGCTAGAAGTTGCATGATTTTCCCGATGTTGCCATTGTAGTGGTGGTAGCGGATGATGCGGAGCCTGCCAGTTCTGGACATTGCCTCGACCTTGCTGAGTTGATGAGGAAGAAGAGTTGTATTGTTGACATCTTCAAGCGATGTGACCAAAGCTGTGAGGGTGTTTTCTCTGTTGATTAGTTTCTCATGGAGCTAGTAGAGAGAGATCAGATCATCTCTTCCATTGACCATCTCAACAATCACACGATAATCATCACCTAGACAATCAATGATATAGTCCAGGAGATCTTCATGCTCAATAGGGGCACCAAGAAGTGCTAACTAATATGCTTGCTGATTATTCCTCTTATAAAATCATTGACAGAGAGCGTGCCTTTGGAGCTGTATTTGAGATGTTGGCGGAATTGTTTGATGTTTCTGCGGGAAGGTTTGTCGTAGATACGAGGGAGCGTGTACATGATTTCCCTGGTAGTTGTTGCTCGAGCAACGATTGGTTGGACAGAGACAGAGAGAGAGAGAGCCAAGCAAGCTACTATATAATAACTTTTCTTGACGTTTCCAAGCCACATGATTCGGATTTGCTTGGACAGAGCCTGAATCATCGGTGATTGTTGCTGATGGAGTATGGTCATCATCGTCAATAAAGTGGTGGGGTTTGTGAGGCTCTAGAAGAGATTTGATTTGTAATTTCTATGTGATGAAGTTTGTTGCTGTCAACTTTGTGATGTTGGACATGTTGAGAGAGATTAGGGTTGCTTTTGGATTCGCAAAGTTGAAGACGGGATATGATTCAGCATTTCAACTGTTGAATGTGGGGTTGTTTCTCTAGATATGATTTAATTCGTAGAAGAGAGAAAGAATTTGATGAAACGATTGCGAGAAAAATTGGAAAAGAGAGATCAGTTTGGGATCGAAAACTGCTCTTATACCATGTAAGGTTTTGGAAAACTTGATTTTATTATGTTGTGTTCTGTTTATATACACATTCTCGTTTAGAGATAACAACAGAATCTAGGAGAGATAAGAGAGAATGTCTAAGAGATAAACTCTACTTAAAGATAGGTACAAGATATTTACGTATTGAAGATCCTTTAAAAAAAAAAAAAAAAAAGATATTTACGTATAGGATAACTACATTAATAATGGTTATATTTAGATTAATCACTACCCTTTGTGTTACGAGAAAACTATTTTATTTAAAGTTATGGACCACTGAAAATTGACTCTGGGAAATATATATCTCATTGCTCACTTATCCTTTCGTGGGTAGGACAAATCGTAAGGAAATTCGATAGATGATATTATATTTATTTGTTAACTGAGTAAATCATTGAGAAAGTTTGTTTAATTGTTTCTAAGGCGATAGGCTGTTTTAAATATGGTTTGCATGACTTTTTCAAATTTATTAACAGAGTAAGAACTTACCAAATTTGTTGCGACAATTTTAGTTATTCAAATATAAACTAAAATCAACGTGTACACTTTGGTTAATTAGCATCATCACACCACTCATGCTAACTTCAAAATTTTGATAAATAGTGCATTTGGTTTTCTTCTTCGTGTACTTATGGAAACTTTGGCTACATTGGTTTCTATATAAAAATCTTCACTGGCAGAGTTACCCTCAACTCTTTGTCTTCCTCTAGAGTCTTCTTGGAAGATGACGTTCTTCCAACCAGGTAATATCTGAATTGATATCTACTTCTATCCTTTATACTAACTCACCATGAAGTTTAAACATACATTTTCATGTGACAGGCTTGGCGATAATGCAAGGTGGAGACCCTAACAATAGGTGAAATCATCACTTTTCTAAGCATATAGCCTCCTCGAGTAATTATTAATCCACCTTTACAATAACCCAAATCTAAATTGCTAAATACGACCAAACATTACTCTACAAATATAGGTGGCGAGTTTTGAGTGCATCGCTACAATTGATGATGTGCGGCGTAAATATGGCTTGTACTACATAGCTTGCAGTGACTGCCAAACAAAAGTCAGCCGAAGAGAAACATCTTTAATCTGCCCCAAATGCAACAACCAAAATGCTATAGGAGCTATCAAGTATCAAGTATGTAATTACAACCACTACAAGAAATTGTGGTATTTATAGCAGTATAAAATAGCGTTTAGTGCAATTTTGCTATGGTTTAATTTTTAATAGTGTTTCTAATTTTGTAAACGCTATCTTTGATTGGTCGAATTTTAATTTTAGTGACACTTTTTAGAATCATAGTATACATAGAACGTATCAATTATAAAATGCTATGTATTGTAAAGGCGCAAAAACTAATAATTCTGCCGCTAAATACTAAAAAACAAGCGCCCAAAAATTTTCAGTATCCCTTTCTCTTCTTTCAGTTTCCCTCTTCTTCCATCGTTTCAGATCTCAAGCTTCCTCTCTCTTTTTTTTTTATTTTCTTTGTTCTAATCCAACAAAATTTCATAGATTTTTTTTCTTTTACAACAGACAAAACAACATTTCATCTCCTTTCTCTCTTCCGTTTTTTCTCTTAAGATTCAAAAATATTTTCCCCTATTGAAGAAATCAGAGACGAACCCTAATTTCCGACTATTCTGTCGAATTTGAGATTCGTCATGCGCATGCCTTAGTAGCTCAAGTTGCGGTGCTCGATCGAGCTTTGGGAGGTCGTCTGTAGCAAAGAGATATGTTTATTCGCGGTCATCTCCTCTGAAGAAATCTCCCACAAAGATCTGAATAGAGACTTTGCTTCAACGAATATGAAACTCCGTCTCCGAGAATGGCCCGAAACTTCAAGAAGCTTCTCGGAAAAACTTCACGCGAGATTCTCCAATGGACTCGTCAAGGCAGCCCGCTTCGTACACTGCTTGTCCTCACTGTAAGTGGATTTTGATTAATAATCAGATAGATTTGATTCTCTCATTTTACAAAATAATATTGAAATCGGTTGTATTCTGAACATTATTAGTATTCATTTTCCCCTTAATATCTTCGTTTGATCAAGTTCGTAAACATTTGTTTGCCCTAAATCGGTTTTGCTTTTGTAACTCTTACCATTGATGAAAACCATGGAGGAAGAAATCTCATGTTTCTTTGATGAGTGAGAAGAAAATCCGATTCAGGTTTGTTGAAAAACAGGACCAATGGTGTATGGATGCTTGTTTTTTCCTCAGCTCGGGTTGAGAAGTTCTCCAAAAGCGATATCATTGTTTCACCATCAATTCTATCTGTCAATTTCTCCAAATTTGGCGAGCAGGTTTGGTTTCTCGGCTTCTAATGCTTCTCTTTAGTGGGATCGGCTTAATAGTTTGATCCCGGTTACAAGTAAGAACAAGGCTTCTCAAATAATATCATCATTTCTTTACACAATGCTAAATGTCACTATCTTTGTGTCATTTGCTTATAAATCACCAGGAGAAAAGAGCATTGGAAGAGAACCAAATCTTGCGCAAACATGTAAAGATTTGATCAAACCCTTACATTAGCTCAGTTATGGTATTTCACCATATATACAGAGTTCATATCTTCTTTTACCATCAGGTAGAGATGTTGGGGAAATGTTCATCAGGAACAAAAAGATAGAGTGAAATACCTCAGTTCTCTAGCCAACAAGCAGAGCCCGAGAGCTCTTCATCAGATGATGACGAGAATGATAACGAGGATCATCATTCCGACACTTCCTTGCATATGGGGTAAACTGCAAACACAATCCCTCCTACCTTCTCTTACAACATTTTGCTCTATTTAGTAGAGGTTTTATTGTGTATTCTCCTTGTTTCTGATGTTCTTTTGATTTACAAGTAGAGTTTGCTTTATGTTCTAAAGTCTGATGTTTTTTTTGGCAGTTAAACGAAAGTGGCAAAGCATTTTAGCTCCAAGAGCAAGACAAAATAAAATAAGAAAGAAAGGATTTGGAAGTAGCTAAGAAACGAGAAGAGGAAAAAGCTAGTAAAACTCCTTTTTGCAATTGATTTTGTATGTCTTCATTGTTTAAGCTGACTGGATGTTGTTTGTGGTTTATGATTTGAACTTTGTAAATTGTTTAATAAGAAAGTTGTCTTCCGTTGGTTAACTTTCAATGTTTTTTATTTATATATTTAGAAAATATTAGCTAATATATATATATAATTCAAAAAAACATAACAACAAAAAAATAACACTAGAAAATTACTATTGTATTTAAAACTATTGCAGATAAAAAACTCTATTATATATAGAAAACAATAGCATAAATAAAAACTGCTATCTAAACTGTCTGGCCTATTATAACGGCCGTAGATAGAGCGTTTTCTAAACCGCAATAAAATTGATATATAGCGTTTATCGAATGCTATGAATACCCAAATTTCTTGTAGTGAACCACCAATACTTGCTATAACTAACTAAATATTTTAATTATATTAATATATTGCATGCTCAGATACCGAACGGAAATTTCGGTACTGAGAACAAAGCAATTTTTGTCCTTCTTGACGATGCTGGAGCTAACCTGACCGGGAGGAAGGCGACTGATTAAATGGAAGAGTATTTGGAGGTATGCATCAACACTGCATTTTTACTCCTACGTAAGAAAAAAACATACCAATGTTTGTTTTATTTTTTTGTAGGCTAATGGAGATATGGGCCCAATCCATGAGATACCAATCCCACAAGTTTTTTTTTTTTTTTTTCATCAACCAAACTCGTAAGTTCAAGGTGAAAGTGACCAAATACAACTTTGGTGCATCTAGGCACACTATCACAATTACAAAGGTTCTAGAGGATAAAAAGCTGCCCCAACTCAGACCAAAGAAACCTGGACCACTTATAACAGCTGATGAGAAAAAAGAGAGTAAGTTAACCACTGAAGAGTCAAGACAAAGAATGGTACAACGAGCCTTACTATAGCTATTGATGAGCAGAGGTGGATCCATGTTGAGGAAAAGGGCTTCGGCTGACACCCCCCTAAATTACAAATAATTTATTTGTACATTTTTTTTTTTTGATTAACCTGAGGGTATCCCGAGCCTATGGAAGGGCTCAGACTAATCCCCAAGGGGAGGTGCAGCCCATGGATAGACCCTCTCTCCGGGTATTCAAATGGGCCCCTAAAGCAAGGCCCATATCCATGTGGGTGTCCTTAAACAAATGTAACTTAGTTTCGCATGGAAGGAGAATCGAACCCGGAACGTGTTAGCGTCCAAGACCCGTCCCCAACCACTTGACCACAAGAGCTTGGACATTTATTTGTACATTTTTCGTCAAAACAATGTAGCTCGATTGGTTAAAATTCCTTATATTGACACCCCAAATCCGAGATCGATCCTAACTTGAACCCCCATTTAATAGTTTTTTGTCCGGGCCAAAAATCCATTATAGCCTTTTTACTTTTTTGGGTTGTGAATTCTTTTTTTACTTGTTGATCTTTTATT
The DNA here is from genome assembly GCA_030180135.1 of Orychophragmus violaceus. Lineage (NCBI taxonomy): Eukaryota > Viridiplantae > Streptophyta > Magnoliopsida > Brassicales > Brassicaceae > Orychophragmus > Orychophragmus violaceus. The sequence goes on from CM058239.1 coordinate 81,685,038, forward strand.
TATTTGGGCTTCAAAAAAACAAATGTAACATGGATTTAGATTTTTTATTTTATTTTTAAACTTGACGGTTACAAAATTTTACATATTGTAATTCTTAAAAAAATATTTAAATATGTTAAGCTATAGTAATATTCTATATTTGAACATTTTTAATTAAATTTAAATAATTAAATTAATTAAAATTAAATATTAATTAATTAAGATTAAATAATTAATTTAATTTATGACTCTGGTAAAGAAATTTCTGGGTCCGCCACTATTGATGAGCAGAAAAAGACAGCCATGATACATAGTGAAGAGAGTGAAGCTAAACGTCAAAAGCCAAATCTTTGAGGGCTGTTGTTATTGAAATTATAAATACAAATCAATCAATCGATTTGGTAGAAGAATGTTTACTCGATAGAAAAGAGAGAATACAAATGTAAATAATAATAATATAAAAATTTACTTTACGGTTACTTTTCTTTGATGTATGAACAAATAGTAAAATGATAGAGGCTTGCTAAAGCAATCTCCTAAGACATAATTGATTCCCTACGCGGTGCTCGTAGCTTGTTCGATTTCTATTTTGCAGGATACAACTATCGATCTTCATATTATCCACCCTACAAAGAACCTTGCAAAGTATACTTTGTGTTTCCAGAAAATATTTGAAGAAAAAGAAGAAGCGAATTGTTTTTGTTGGTCTTTGTTATCTTGTTATTCTCTCTCCACTATGTATGGTGGTATTTATATAATAAACCAAAAGGTGTTTCCAACCAATGTGTCATTTCATAATGATATCCTTTCACAAAGGTATCCATTCACAAATGTATCATTTCACAAATGTGATATTTCACAAATGTGACCTTTTATAAAGATGTCATTTTACAAATGTATCTTTTCATAAGTGACAATAATTCACATATTTTTATATAAGTATTTATTTAATAAAAATATATTAAATAAAACTTAAACAAATGTGTCTTTTCACAAATACGCAATATTTATTTAATTAAAATAAATTAAATAAAACTCCAACAACACCCCACATTTTCTATTCAAACTCTACAATACCACACATTTGAATAGAAAATAAATTTTATTTCTGGAAAATAGAATCTATATACATCGGAAAAGGTGTATTTTGGACTTGAACATTTTCTAGAGACACTTATCGGATTTACTTTATGGGTAATGCACTAAAGTCTTGAATTAACCATATTTTTATAGTAAACCGAGACAATAAGTGAATCATATATACCATCATCATATTTCTTAGTTTATACGGTTGTGTTCATTTTGGTCCTGAACATTTCCTGACTTCGTGAGAGCTCTAGAGAATTTAGCCATATCAATTCTCATAGGTGCGACCCGACACCACTCTCATATAGGTAACATTAATTAAGGATAATCCGTTTTATCCCACTTTTAGAAAAGATATTAATGTTATTAAGAATAAAGTATTCATCCCTTAATTATCAACGGAAACACAATTATACTTCATAGGAATGAGAAACGTGTATTTCTCCCTTGAGTCTTCCTCAGCCAGTTTGCCTCTTGAACCTAAACCATGGGATCTCCAATGTTGCTAGGTAAGGTTTCCACCAAGTGGTGACTCACTGTGTTGGCGTTAAACCTATTCCCCTTGAAATGAATACAACTTGCTATTTCGGTAGGCCTTTAGTCAAAAGATCAGCCAAGTTTCTTTTAATCTAATATAATCCAATGTTATCAACCCATTGGAAAGCAATTGTCAGATCGTGGCATGTCTGCATCTAATATGCCTTGATTTACCATTGTAAATTTTATTTTTCCCTATATTTAAAGATTTGAACCTTCGTAAGGCAACCCCACACTTTCATATTTTTATATGAATGAGTCCTACATTTCCACATTTCATATGGGGTTTTATCACTACTTTTAGTAGGGATTTTATATAATATTGGATTTGGAAGTTTTCCCTCAATTACATTGGCCCTTGCTTCCATGAAAGAAAATTCAAACTTCTCGTTTTTCGATTTTCTTCTTCGACACGAAGCTTTAAAATTAATTGCTCGAGACTCATGTCTTCATGTATATGCTTCAAATAGATCTTGAAGTCTTTCCAAGTTGGAGGCAACTTTTCAATAATAGAAGCAACTAAAAAAGTTTTATTCAGCCCCATACCCTCATCCTTTAGTTCATAAACAATAATTTGAATTTCTTCCACTTGTTTCACCACGGAGTTGGTGTCACTCATCTTAAAATTCAGAAATTTCCCCACAATGAATTTCTTAGCGCTTGCCATTTCAGACATGTACTTCTTCTCCAATGATTCCCATAATTATTTTGGAGATATGAATGTTTGATAAACATCATAGAGAGAATCATCCAAAGCATTCAAAATATAATTCTTGCACAATAACTCATTTTATGTCCATTTCTCTGATGCTTTAATGATTTCATCCGGAATGTCGCCTTCAACAGGTAATTCCGATCCATCTGAAGTCAAGTTTTGTGCTAGATTCAATGTTGTGAGTTAAAACAACATCTTTTGTTGCCATCTTTTGAAATCCACTCCTTTCAATACAAAATGTTTCTCAATGTGATTTTTCACAATTGCAGCAGATTGATCCATTTTACGATTTCAACAATAAATTTCTGTCTTAGATTGTTATTGAAATTATAAATGCAAATCAATCAATCGGTTTGGTAAAAGAATGTTTACTCGATAGAAAGGAGAGAATACAAATGTAAATAATAATAATAATATAAAAAAGTACTTTACGGTTACTTTTCTTTGATGTATGAACAAATAGTAAAATGATAGAGGCTTGCTAAAGCAATCTCCTAAGACATAATTTATTCCCTACGCGGTGCTCGTAGCTTCTTATATTTCTATCTTGCAGGATACAACTATCGATCTTCGTATTATCCACCCTTCGAAGAACCTTGCAAACTATACTTTGGGTTTCCAGAAAATATTTGAAGAAGAAGAAGAAGAAGAGAATTTTTGTTGTTGGTTTTTGTTATCTTGTTATTCTCTCTTTACCATGTATGGTGGTGTTTATATAATAAACTAAAAGGTGTTTCCAACCAATGTGCCATTTCATAATGATATCCTTTCACAAAGGTATCCCTTCACAAATGTGTCCTTTCACAAATGTGACATTTCACAAATGTGACTTTTCACAAAGGTGATTTTCACAAAGATGACCTTTCATAAAGATGTCATTTTACAAATGTACCTTTTCTTAAGTGACGATGATTCACATGTTTTTATATAAATATTTATTTAATAAAAATATATTAAATAAAACTTAAACAAAAGGTGTCTTTTCACAAATACTCAATAATTATTTAATTAAAATAAATTAAATAAAACTCACAGCTGCCACTATGAGATATGAGACGCGGTCGAGCGGTACGGGACGAGCGAAGCGAACGGTGGTCGATGGGACGAGGAAGCTGTCCGAAGGCACTCTCTTCCTGGTCAGTGGGTGAATCGATGGATAGATGATGAGTAGGACACGAACTAAAGCACTTTGATTTACGCAACAAGCAAGCTTTAAGCAACAAGCGATCTCAAGCCAAGGGGTAGCCGCGCAAGGTCAAGAAGATCGAACAATCTCTAGGGTTCTTTTTACTTAAAACTTACTTAAGTTTAATGAAAACAAAGAGTGGCTTTAAATAACCAAAGTAATAGGGTTACAAATCTTAAGAATGGGCCATAAAGAGGCCTGGTCGAAATCATTAAAATAGAAAGCAAGGAAGAAGGTTGGACGGGCCAGATTCTCCTTCTCTTGAAGCGGGCCTTGGCTTACCTCATTAAAAACCTTAGTGGAAAAACCCAATTGGGACAAAACCACACTTAAGGGAAAAAGAGTATAAACCAATGCCCAAGGAGATGTTGCACGTACTCCTGGTCGCCAAACATAAGTCTGAAGCCCACCAAGTCCGTGAGCTTCCAAATAAGGCAGGTCCAGCAACCTTCGGGTTTGATCTTGCATATCTTCTTTGTCCGAGCTGGTATTGGTATGATTACAATTCTCATGCATTTCCTGATGAATCAAGAATCCAAAACAAGTTCCTTTACTCCTTGATTCATCCTGGTTCGCTCTGAGCCCTCCAAAATGTGCAAGTCGGTCTTTATCGGGTTCCCTGAAAATCACCTGTCTTGAAACATGCATAACCTCTTCATAGAAAATGGTCTTGATGTGATTCCACTTCGTGCAGATTCCTTGGTGAGTCAGGTTTCCAGAACAGGTAGATTTGCAGCTTGATTCCTCTTGGTCCATTCGCAATCCTCTCTTGAATGCACCTATATCTGCGGGCAGGGCTAACTGGACAGCTTCTAGACATCCTCCAAGATTATCTCGAACCCAAACTGATTCCTTCTGACCAAACTCTTCCAAATAGCATAATGTATGGTGAATATCAAGTCTGGCATGATTGGCTTGAACCAACTCTCCTATGGACATCTTCCTGGACACAGTTAGGGCTTCGGGAAGTCGTTTGTCGACCATCTCCAAATGGGATCGTTCCAATTGGGTTCTAGAACGATCATCACTCCTGAAACATGCTGTTGGCTTATGACTCCTTGATACTACGTCATTGGGTCTGGCAGAACATGCAGTGGCCTTTTGAACCTCCTCAGGTACGTTCCGTGAGGTCGGGAACAGCTCGGTCAGTCTCGTGGTCGAGGCTGGTATGTACCGCTCGTCTGGAACGGATCTGGAGGATCCGATGTCCTCATCACACTATACGTCAAAACTTATCCCTTCACTATGCAAGCACCTGCTCTATGATCGCTTCTTATTTTTATTCTACATCTTAAACTATGCTCACATCTTCTTTTTATTCTACATTTTGAAGTATTATGTCTTAAAAAGTCTTTATTCTCTTTATATTCTACTTGAAAATCTCACTACTCACCATTCTACTTAAAATACAGGGGGGAAACTATCTTTTTTTTTTGTCAACAACCAAAGACACTACCGAATCTCAGCAAGCCAAGATGGTGTATCTGAATCTATAAAAACAAAGTAAGATGGTTGGACCCTTGCACCACGTGCTAGCTTATCCGTCTTTGTGTTTCTTGCTCTTGGAGTATGGGGGAAAACTTATCTAACATGAAAGAATAATAAAATTACTAGACTATTATTATTTTTTAGGCCTTTAATTTGAGTATTTTCGTGGCTAAAATATATTTACAAGTATTGAATAAAAAGAAAAAAATATTACAAAATTGCGATTACTTTTTTTCTCTGTATCAACAAAAAAATTAAATATTTACGAAAATACCAACTTTACAGCGAAATAAATCTGTAGGTTATTTAAAAAAAAAACCCTGCAAACATGTGTTGGAGATTTTTTTTTTGCGGTTTATTTCACAAATTTAATTATTTACGGATTTTTATTACATATTTAAATATGATTGTTGTAGATTTATTTTTTTGTCGAAAAATCCTCAACAAAGAAATTGAGGTTTTTAAAATTACTAAACGAGTATGTAGTGTCACAGATTTATTTATAGTGTAACATATTTAATTTTATGTTTGGGATTTATTTTTATTTGCATATTTAATTTAAAGATTTTTATAAAGTATCGAAGATTTTTACGTGATTTTGCAGTTTTCTAAAAATTTACCGATTGAATTTGCAGATTTTTAATTTAGTGTTGAATATTTATTGTATTTGCTGCAGATTTGTTTGAACTCTTCAACACTGAAATAAATCTTGAAAAGGTATAAAATAGTATTGAACTGTAATAGATTTAAATGATATGAACGAATTTATTTTTAATTTTTACAAATTTATTTACATGTGATGACGTGGCAAATAGCAATCATGTTTTTTTGCAGTTATTTTATAGAGTCCAAAAATATTTTTAACTATTTAAAAAATGGAAATAATTATTAAATATGAGTTTTTAAAAATTTTAAAATGAGTTTCAAAATTTGAAAATATTTTGTAGCCATTATATATATTATCCAGATTAAAAATAAGTTTAAGAAATTAAAAATAAAATATAAGAGGAAATATATTTCAAATGAGTTTCAAATTTTTTTAAAAAATTTCAAGATATTATTCTGATTTTAATTCCATCCATAAAATTAGGGTAGTGATTTAAGAAATTATCCAAAATTAGAACATTTTTTTCAGTTAATTGAATAAAATATTTAAAAAACTTGATAAATGGAATTATAATATTTATTTAATTGAGAGAAAACCCCACATTAGAGTTATAAAAATAAATTTTATTTTAATCTTTAATATTTAATATTTAAATTAAATTTTATTTTTAATTTTAAAATTTTTATTTTTGATTTCTGATTTCCGATTTTTAATTTTTAATTTTTAATCTTTTATTTTACATTTTTGGATTTTAAGTTTTTAGTTTTTTATTTCCGATTTTAAATTTTTAACTTTTAGTTTTTTAATTTTTATTTTTGTTTTTTTAGTTTTTTTAATTTCTTTTAATTATTAATTTTATAATTTTCAATTAATAACTTAATTATAATGGTAATTTAATCTTTTTACACACATAAATACTAATTTAGTAAAATTTTAGTGAGTAATACTAAAATAGTAATTTTACTAAAGATTAATACTAGTAAATTTCACTAAAATATATTCCAATGTGAACATTCCATTTGTAAGCATATGTGCCAAATCAATATCTACGATTGTTAGAAGACATAAATCCACCCCAAAAAGAAAACTTTAACAAAATTTAAACAACCAAAATATACAATATCTACACATATTAAAAAAAAACGATTCTCCACAAAAACCATAAAGGCACACCTTCATGTAAAATAATCATCATCCTATCCAGAGAAGGGGGCTCTCTCAAACTGACATATCAGCCCCTCTTGATAGGTCAATTTAAATTAAAAATTTCCACATCATCAACTAAACTAAAAATAGATATCTTATTTAATATAAAATCATTTAATTTAAATATAATTAGTTAAAATTGAAACATCAATCTAAATTTAAATTTAAATTTAATTTAAAATCTCATAAATAAATAAATATTATAAATTTTAAATACAACTTCTACATTTTTATACAATAAATAAACAAAAATAAATAAATCTTAATATATGTGAAATATCATATTATATTATAAGACTAAAATTAGAGATGACATTATTAAAAAGTTTATAATAATTGAAATTTAGAAAAAAAAACCATAGAAAAAATAATATAAATAATAAAATAATAATTATTAAGACTAGAAAGAAAATATTATAAAATGAGATACAATGACAATAAAAAAATAAAATATCAAAAATAAAAAAACATAAAAAATAAAATAAAATCAATGATAATATTATTAAAAAGTTTACAATAATTGAAATTTAAAAGCAAAGAACCATAGAACAAATAATATAAATAATAATTATTAAGACAAGAAAAAACTATTATAAAAATGAGATACAACGACAATAAAAATGAGAACATAAGAAATAAAATAAAATAAATGAAACATATATATATATTAAAGAAATCTAAAATGACAACTAAAAATATTAAAATATAGAAATAATAATTATTAACAATAGATAGAAAATGTTACAAAATTAGATAAAATGATATAAAAAAAAAGAAATTATATAAAATATTTAATAACATAGAAAAGAAAAAAAAATCAATGAAATATATATAAAATAACAAATTTTAAAATGATAACTAAAACTATTAAAATATTATGAATGAAAACTAAACATTTAAGAGTTTGATGAATGAAAAATGTATAAATAACAAGTATATATATTTTAAATAGTTTATAAAAATAAAAGGATGATAAAAAGGTTGGAGAAAATAAAAGTTTATAAAAAACTTATTTAAAATTTGATAATTAAAAACATTTATTTATAAAATAAAATAAATAAATAATTGTATGTTAGCGCATATTCTCTCCTAAAAAATACTATACTCATAAAAAAAATGCAAATTTTTAAACTAAAACATATAAAATATTAATACTCAAAACAAATATCAAATTATATTAAATATCTACAAATTTAAGAAATACCAGCGCATTTGCGCGGGTTCTCTCCTAGTATATATATAATGGGAGAGGAATTCTCTCCTACTACAAGCCTCCACGTCAGCCATTTAATTTTTTTCTTACTTTTTCACTTTTTCCTCTTTTCAGTTTTCACCTTTTAACGTAAAGATTCGCTGCTATTGGCAGGATTGTCGACTAGATATTTTCAACTGGTAAAAGCTCGATCGACAGGCGTTCGTAGACGCTTTTACAACCACTTCATTACTTTGAACACCACTCTTAATGGTGCTTCACATTACTCTCGATAAATATGAAACGTTTGTAACCCCAGATCTGTGACGTCTCATCGTCCCACCGTTGGTACCTATAAATACTGCAATGGCATATTCAGGTACTCATCTCCACACTCTTCGCTGCGTTTTTCTTAAGAATTCCAATTAATCTCAGCAAAAATGTTTCAGGTTGACCTCGTCGCCGTACCAGCAAACTCCGATTGGGATGCTCGCAATTTCAAGAAGAACAGGGAATTTATGGGCATCGTCTTCCTTCTGTTGGATGAGCAGGTCAGTCATCCCCTTACTCTTGAAACCATTACCCAGTTTCTCGACTTGACAGTGTGATAGTATAAAAAATTATTTAATGCCTGTCTCGCTACATATGCCATTCCTCAGGACTCCGTCATCCCAGGGTTCATTCCGGCGAGTCGAGCAACACACTACCGTCGGGCACTGCAAGAGGGCGCTATCTTCATCGTTTAATCCTTCGAGATCGCACAGAGTGCAAGCACATACAAACTGACGGACCACCCTTTCGTTCTCCGTCTCCTCCCCGCGACCAGCATCAGTAAAGCATGCAGTGTCGCCACTGTTATAGGTCGTGAAAAAAATTCCTGCTACGGACCAGTGAACAAATCCACTCACTCGCGAACACTAACTCCCAGCTCCCAGGTAGTGTGCCTCCACCGTTCTGTAAAGCTATTTTCTATGTTATCGTCCCTTCTATCAGTGGCTTACGGAAAACTGGTATATTCGCAGATGTTGTGGGACAGATCCGGTTTGTCCAAGGGTCCAATCTGACTGATACCACCTCCAATCAACGTGTCGTGATGCGGCTACAAATTGATGTGTAAGTTCCTAATTAAAGGCCACATGTCAGTAACGTTTTTGTTTTTTTTTTTGTTAAAACCAATTCACGCTATCACTACTTTAGCCTACTTCCTATTTAAGATTGGTTTGCCCCATAAAACAGTGTACCTTAGTCACCTTAATCTCCAAAAATATGAGTTTATTTGTTCCTGGGTCGTGGTAACATGTCTCACTTACTACATGGAGTCCTACGTGGCTCACTGTTTAGCACTGTTAATAGTACTCAGCCGCGTAAATGTTTAGTGTTGCCCGTTGTTTGTTAGGTTCACGGGCTGCTATTGCCCGTTGTTTGTTTGGTTCACGAGCTGCTAGCATGCTTGGGTTCTCTTATGTGATTGACTCCTACTATTCGCTATTCGTGGCTAGCAGGGCCGGCCCGGGGCTAAAATCCATGAAGCTAGGGCTTTAGGCGCCAAAGTTTATATAAAATTTAAGGGCAGCAATTACAAAACATTATCTTTGGTATAGTGGTCAAGATGTTCTACTTAGCATTAGAGGTCATGAGTTCTATTCCTAGTAGGGGCAGCGTTTTTTAATTTTGCTTTAGGTGCATAATTATATTGGGCCGGCCCTGGTGGCTAGCGGCAGCATCTAACGCCTACCTTTCTTCACAAGGACGTAACTGTATGTCTGTCCCTGTAGGACGATGCCACAACAACGTTTCGGGCTCATCTATCATCCGAGAACCAGATGAACACCATCGTGTGATCACTGTCAAACCTAAGATGTTTGCAAGTACTAACCATAGCTTCCTCAGCTTCCCTTTCATACAGTAGTGGCCAGACATTTGTGCATTAGCTTATCCTAATCCGCTCTCTTTTATGGCATAGGCAAACTCTACCTGAACTCCACACCGGCGACCAGATTCTTCTTTGGCATAGACGTCGAAGCAATTCAACAATTCACAGATAGGTCAGCCCCGCCTTTTCTCCATTCCAATCTCATGTCTTTACAAATATTACTATGAATTTTTAACGAGAAACAACTACGTAAGCGAGCAGAAGCTAATGTAAAAAATTTCCGTACAGGGTCGGCCTTGAATGTGGTGGAACATTCGCCCAAGTTGAAACTTCTGGCGGCATTAAAAAAATGGAGACCCTAAACCTGAAGGAGCTTAACGCCTACATATCACAAAACAATGAACAGGTTATTTTTAATAAAACCAACCATTCATTCTGGTTTCCGAATCACGACCACGCATGGTTTTGTAACGATGCTGATTGTTCCTAGGGACAAGATGCTGAATTCTTATGCAAGGCACATATAGTCGAGGTTATGCATAACAACAGCTGGAGCTATGTGGCCTGCTCAAGATATTTCACAAAGCTGGAGCAGAATGGCACGTCCCTCCGGTGCGGCAAATGCGTGACGGCTCATGCAACCGGTCTTCTCAGGTGACAAACTCTTTGTCTGCTTGATAAGAATTCACAAAGTCCATACATTGCCAGACGTAAAATTCTAATGTGTTGCCTCTCTGACTTAACACTAGCTCCACTAATGCATTTACTATCTCGCACTCTTAGGTATCGTGGTGAGCTCAGTGTTCGTGACGACCATGGCAGCGCCACGTTCGCCTTCTTTGACACGGAAATGACTAAAATCCTCTCAAAAACAGCTGTGATGTTGTCCGCTGAGTTAAAAGCTCAGAATTCACTTCAAACTGCGCATATCTATAAACTGACACAAGATCTATGTGCAACAGGCAGCCGGTATGGACGAGGTGAACTGCCTCCTTCACTCGCATCTCTTGTAGGCTTGACATTCATGTTCCAGGTTAAAGTTACCCCATACAACTTTAGCCCAAGACACATGACATTCACTGTAGTGAGGATGACAGCACAGCCAGCAGCAGATGGAGCTGAAGAGGTTAGTAAAAACTCACACGTACCACATGTGATACATTCTCGTGGGATAATTCATACCAGTAATAACTTATAAATATCCTCGTAAATCCTACGAAACGCAGGGTGGAGGCGACGATTTACCACCACCTGACAGCCCACCACCCCCACCAAAGAAGAACATCACCGGGTGCTTTGCTAACGACATGACGAAGGAGACCATTTTTGGTGCTGCTGGTGGTGAGTTGAAGAACAACCAGAAAAGGCCCCGTGAATAAGGCATGGGCGACTCTGGAAAAAAGAAGTCCTCCCTCTGTTATAGCCATCTCCTTATCCTTCCAGCTTTATTTCTTTTACATCTATTTTTATGAACTTTAGACAACGATCTATGTCTGTACGTGGTCTTCTTTTGCGGCCACTTATTTCAGAGTTTAATTTATAAAAGGGGGCCCAGGACTTTACTTTCAAAGTTTCTACAGTGCAACACATGCTTACAACATATGTTCGACTCCCACACATATAGTTGGTGAGACGTTTAGTGTGGTAATCATATGGAACAACTGATAAGGTGGGACGTAGGAATACATTTGGCACGTAAATGTACAAATTTCTCGGACCCAGGGGAAAACCAGCATAGTATAATTCAATGCCAAGTCTATATTTATTTTACAAAAGAGCTTAACGTATCCAGCCGATATATATTCATATGACTTAGGCTTCCAGAAAGGTAATAATACATCATTTGGATGCATCCGGGAGTAACATCTTCATGGTCGTCAAGGAACATTTTCGAAATCAATCTTTCAAAAGGCCTATATTTGATTTGGAAGGCCTATAATGGCTGGAGGAAGTATAAAGGTCCACTCAAGAAACCTAACAAAATAACTTCAATTGCTTATTTTCAGTTTGATGATAACATTAAGATAACTGCAATATCATTGCGAGACAATTGGAGATCCCTTACGTATTGCACCTAAGAGGCACATTTAAATTACAAACAAATAACACACCAAAAATCGACACAACATACAAGAAGAGGATTAAGGACCCATCCCCCCGCGCGTGCGCAGGGGGTAACGCACCTAGTCATATATATAATGGGAATTCGGCCATAAAAATCCCCAACTTTGCAGGAATGGCCAATTGAGACACCAACTTTTTGTGTGGTCAAAAAAATACTAGACAATTCATTGACTTCCGTTAAAAACCCAAACTTTAGGTTGACTTGCCATTAAAGCACACCGTTAACATTTTTTAACGGAAAATTTAACACCATTAACCTCACCGTTTATTATTATCGTTAATGAAAAACGATGTCGTTTTTCTATTAAAAAATTCTGCCATAAAAATCCTCAACTTTGCAGGAATGGTCAATTTAAACACCAACTTTTTGTGTGGCCAAAAAAACACCAGACAATTCATTGACTTCTGTTAAAAACCTAAACTTTAGGTTGACTTGCCATTAAAGCACACCGTTAACTTTTTTAACGGAAAATTAAACACCATTAACCTCACCGTTTATTATTATTAGAACGACGTCGTTTTTCTATTTAAAAAAAATATAAAATCGATCCAGCCGTGGATCGAACTCGAGACATGAGTCAAGAGTATACAGAACTTTACCATTGTGCTATTGTTCATCGTCGGTTATATATGAAACACATTTCATTATATCACCTATTAATAAGTCTTCCGGGATCAATTACAATTACTAAATCAGCCATGGCATCTGATTCTCAAATTCGCCTCCGAGTTTTACAGAATTCTCAAGTCAAATCGATGGTATCTCGATCCAGAATTCGTCTCCGTTCGTTCTCGTAACTCTGCAAGAAACGTCTCTAATTCAGACTCAGAGGGCGAATTTGAGAATCAAATGCCATGGCTGATTTAGTAATTGTAATTGATCCCGTCAGCACACCCTTTATCTTATGTGGCACTCAATTCATTTTACTTAAAAATAACAAAAGGAAAAAATCACGCTTTGCTTCATGTTAATCGTCTTATGCCCATAAGAAAGCCACGAAACAACTCATAGTCTCTATCCAGTTTCAGCTATCACTTTCATAACAAGACTCCTCTCGACAAACCCTAAAAAAGAATCTCGGAGGCTTCGGAATCTCAAACGACTTCCGTTTCCCCCCCCCCCCCCCCCCCCCCCCAACATCCAGTCAGTATCCTCACGACCTCCATTCGTATCCATCAATATTTCTTTAAATACAGGCTTAAATTTCGTTGTTTTATACAAATAAAACATATATAAACATTGGCTGTGATTTTTTATAAAAAGATTTCTATAATATGTTGATTATTACTCCAAATAAAGAGTTTATAAATTACAAATTAAACGGGGTTTTTAATTAGTAAGATAATTAATGATACTACTACAACATAGAAGTGTATTAAATTCAAGATAATTTTTGCACTCAACACTGATTGGCTGGATCTGCATAACCTCTTACTAATTATGGGATTGGGAATGAGTTTTTCCGACAAGTCTATACTCGAATATCAGTTAATAAATAAGATAAAGTGTACTTAAGGCCACTAAGTTTGGAATAGACTATTTGAAAACAGCTAAAAATTGAATAGTTAGACTAGCAACTCTTACACCGAACATGTTTCACTTTGAATATATTCTTTCAAAATTTATGTCCAATTTTTTTTTTAAAAAACACCAAAGAAAACAAGAATCCAAATCAACAACCTCTCCAATTAATTTTAAGTATTCATGCAACATACTTGAATGAAATAAAGAGACATGGGTTAGGTGCATAAGTGGGCGGATATTAGGCAGGGACAAACTAAAAAATAATGACACAACGTCAACATATAATTCACAACCAAAGACAACGGCACAAAATACGGTAATAAACAATCATACATTCTCCCTCTCTCCGCGCGTGCGCGGGGATACAACACCTAGTCATCATATATATAATGAGCCAGTTTTTTCCTGTCTTATGAGGAAGCCACGTCAGCCAAAAAAAATATCTAAGTGGCTATTGATTTCGATAACAAAAGATAAGAAACAAAAAAAGAAATCAGAAAATGCTAACAATGGAGGAAAACAAAACGACAAATTCGGAGGTGAATGTTAACGTAAAAGTTACGTTAATCAGTCAAACACAAACCACACAAGAACCACTGTTCGTAAAACAGAAATTTTGTTCTCCTACAAAGGAATCACAAGGATTCACTAGCTCAGAGCTAACTTCACGATAAGAGAAAGAGAGATAGAGAGAAGATCTTTCGATGAATATTATTAGCTTAGCTTGAATAAAAGAAGTTACAATATCTTATATAAGAAGAGATGTCGAAAGATAAAGATAACGACAAAACCAAATAACACCTAAAACAAAATATATCTTTGAATTGGATATATTCTTAACACCAAAACCAAACGAGTAACAGACGAGCTGACGTGGACCATTTGTTAGTTAACCCCGCCAATTTCCTGTATCAAATCTCTCCTGTTGAAAGAACCTTGACCTCAAGGTTTAAATGAAGGAAACCTTGTTGCCAGCTCAAACAAAATTTCCCATGTTGCATCTTCTTCAGGTTGGTTAGTCCATTTGATCAGGACCATCGTGACTGCTCTACCATGGCGATTAACCATCTTACGCTCGTGTACACGCTTTGGCTCCTTGATCTGAACGTCCTGTACAACTGACGGCATTTGCGGTAATGTGATAACGTTTCCCACCCTCAGTTTAAGCTGCAAAATATGAAAAACTGGATGTACTTGTGATGACGCAGGAAGTTCTAACTTGTAAGCTACCTTGCCACACTTGTCCACAACCTTAAAAGGGCCATAGTATTTGGGAGCCAACTTCTGATTGGAACGTACCACCACTGATTTCTGGCGATAGGGCTGAAGTTTCACGTACACATAGTTTCCGATCTCCACATTGCGATTGGTCCGATGCTGATCTGCCATCAACCGCATCCGATGTTGAGCTCGCAAAAGATGGAACTTCAATATCAAGATCATATTTTCTCGCTCCTGCAAAGACTTTGCGACCACAACTACCTTGGATTCTCCTGGTAAGTACGATAAGTGTTGCGGAGCAGGCTGACCATAGATGGCTTCAAATGGGGTCATTTGAATTGCAGTATGGAAATTAGTATTGTACCAATACTCTGCGAGAGGAAGCCACTTACTCCACATATATGGTCTGTCGCTTCTCATACAACGTAGAAACGTCTCCAAGCACTTGTTAACTACCTCTGTTTGACCATCGCTTTAAGGATGATATGCACTTGTGATACATATGGTTTTTACAGGTTTTCAACCATGATATAAGTATATATATTGAGTCTTTAACCTTGTATTCTGGAGTCTATCGAGTCTTTTATAGGTTTTCATACGTTTGGAGTTAATTGGAGATTTTGGAGCATTCTGGGAGCACTTGTACGTGAAGAAAACTTTGGAGCCGATTATTGGTGTTAGTGTCGATCGACACTACATTGGTGTCGGTCGACACCAAGTGCGATGACAGATTACACGCAACGTTTCAGACAAGTCTTGAAGATTTACGCAGAAGCTCAGAAGTTTCTATTATTTCTAATTCAACCCCAAAACATGTTTTAGCTATTTATTAGGTTTTACAGCCACTTGTTAGGCTAAGTTTTATTCTGAGTTTTGTTCTAAGAAAGATTAGGAGATTTTGGGGCTGGTCTTGTACTCGAGAGAGAAGAGATTTCGACCCCCTGTTCTTATTCTATTGAATTATATGATTCCTACTTTGATTATGTCTATTGTTATGATTGTCATGTCTGAGTAGTTTTCTTGTTAGATTTAGGGATTCTCTTTAGGGATTTCATGGAATTATAGATTGGTTAATTAATTGGGATTCAAAGCATCTAGTTCTTCATCTAGGTTGTGTTGGGAATGTCCTGAAATCTATTGTACTTACTCTGAGAGAAAGTCGTATTGTCGAGATGAGACAATCATATGACACTAGGTAGTCATAACGCTTTGCTAGAAGCCACTTATGATCAATGGGTTGAGAACTCATTGCTGGTGTTATATGATCCTACAGGGTCACACACCTAAGCAAACTGGACATTGTATGTGAGGTTGATCATTAATGTAATGATCGGGTGAATGCATATTTGATATGCATTCAATACCAACTTTTCTGGGCAGTGTCGATCGACGTACTAAGAGTGTCAGTCGACACAGATCGGCCGTGTCGATCGACACACCTCGCGGATTACCAAATTAAATCGGTTTAATCGCTGGTTAATTCCGTCATGGTTCAAGTCGACATATATAAGATATATGATCGACCTAAACTCGAGTTTAACCTAATACACAGCCACCAGAACAAGAAAAGAAACCTCTCTGGAGATTAGATCTCTTATAGGCACTAGCATCCCTCCTGTTCAGTTCGTGTGCGTGTGGATACCAGTAGAGGCACAGCGTTTGAGGTGCTTCGTGATCTCGATTATCTGCAAACCTTCCGCTGCTTATTACCAGGTAAATCTGAGATCTGATAGATTCAATTACATGAACCTTAGATCCTAGGCTCGTAATTCAGACTAGGGTTGCTAATCCTGATTAGAACTGCTAGAAAATCCTTCAGCGGTATCAGAGCTTTAGGGTTCCATTGAATCTGTAGCATGTTGATTAGATTAGTTGAATCTGGATCTCTGTATAGTTGATACAAGCATGCTAAAATTCGTTTTCATGAAAACCTAGTTTTAGGATTTTTTGCTTGAAAACGATTAGGGTTTATCGCCCTGTGTCGATCGACACCAATCCGGTGTCGGTCGACACAGAAGGATAACCCGAACAAATTAGGTTTTGCCTAGTGTCGATCGACACAATAGTTGTGTCGGTCGACACAAACCTTGCTAGATTGATGAATCGGTTCAATTGGATTGGACCGGTTATCGAGCTTGGTTAATGATGGTTAAACGCTAAGATTGGTTTGATGCGTTGGGCTGGTATCGACCGATGCTAATGTAGCATCGATCGACACTGACCGGCACTCAAAACCAGATCAATTGGATTGGTCGGTTATCGCGGATTGCTTTTGGTTATTCTGTATCGATCGACACTATAGTAGTGTCGGTCGACATCAGACTCGATGATTAGGTTATGGAACCTGAAATCACAGAACCAAATCAAGATAAATCAATTAATTATAAGAATTAAAAGATAATAAAACTGAACGTTTTAAAGGTTCCGTTCCTCAACCAAATATCAAGTGAGACTTGATGTCTTTCCAATCTTGTCAACTGTCAAGATTCATTTCATTGTGCGATAGACTTGCAGTGCGAGATGTCCACAATTACATGAGTAAGACAGAGGTAATCGTGTTGATGGATTTGCAGTGCAAAACATCGACAATTACATGACTTAAGAGATTGGTTTACTTGACTGGGCCATCAAAATCGTTTTGGGCTCAGAGACATCAGGTGGATTGGACATAAGATGTCAATCCACAACCAAGAGTTATATTGGATATAACTAGCAAAGTTGTTGCTTACCTAGATAGCTGAATTTGGGTGATAGCCAGTGGCTCACTCAAGTTTAGTGAAGTATGGGTCTTGGATCATTATATTCTTCTGAGGAAACATTGTTTGAATATAATGCGAGTTTTCTTAATAGTTAAGACTTCTCATTTCTTGAACATCATAACTAAACCTTTTTCCTTTCTTTGTTCTCAGCTATGACTAACACTCATAACAACTCTTTCTCCCTGCGATCCGTCCTTGAGAAGGACAAGTTAAATGGATCGAATTTTCTCGAATGGTATCGGAACTTGAGAATTGTTCTCAAGCAGGAGAAAAGGGACTATGTCCTGGAAACTGTTCTCCCTAAAAAACCGAGATCCGATGCTCCACATGCAGAAAGGAGTGATTGGGATAAGCATTCAAATGATGTGGTCGATGTGAATTGTCTCATGTTGGCTACCATGAACTCGGATTTGCAGAAGCAATACGAGAACGTGGAGTCGCCAGTGGAGATGATCACTAGCCTGAAAAGTATGTTTCAGGAGCAGGCACGAACTGAGAGATACCAGACGGTTAAATCTCTCATTGAATGCAAGCTACCAAAGGACGGTCCAGTCAGTCCTCATGTCATTAAGATGATGGGTTATATTGATAACCTGGGGAAGCTGGATTGTCCCATTAGCCAAGAGTTGGATACGGACATCATTCTGCAGTCACTGCCGTCAAGTTATGATCAGTTTGTTATGAACTATAACATGAACAACTTGACAAAGATGTTGACTGAACTGCATGGTATGCTCAAGACAGCTGAGCCTAATATCAAGAAGGGCACTCCTAATGTACTTATGGTACAAGGGGGTAAGAAGTTTAAGAAACTTGGCAAAGGTAAGGGAAAGGGCAAGGCCGTCCAGGTTGAGAACCAGGACACGCCTGCGCCAGCCCCTAAGCCCAAGCATGGCCCATCTGAGACTGATAAGTGCCATTACTGTAAAGAGCTTGGGCATTGGAAGAGAAATTGCAACAAATTCTTGGAAGAGAAGAAGAAGAAGAAGAAGACTTTCGAGACTTCATCTTCAGGTATTTATGTTATAGAAGTAAATGTTACTACTTCTGGTTCTACTTCTTGGGTATTGGATACCGGTTGTGGTGCTCATATTTGTACAAATATGCAGGGCCTAAGCAACAGTAGGACGTTGGAAAAGGGGCAAGTGGACCTGCGCGTGGGGAATGGAGCAAGAGTTGCTGCATTAGCCGTAGGAACATTTAACTTGTCTTTACCTTCTGGTTTGGTTTTAAAACTTAATAATTGCTACTATGTACCTGCTATAAGCAGAAATATTATTTCTATTCCTGTTTTGGATATGGAAGGATATCAGTTTTCAATTAAGAATAAATGTTGTTCTTTTGATTACAATGATATATTTTATGGTAGCAGCCCATTAGAGAATGGGCTTTATGTTTTAAACCAAAGCACACCAATCTATAACATTAACACCAAGAGATTCAAATCAAATGACACGAATCAGACTTTTCTATGGCATTGTCGTTTGGGCCACATAAACGAGAAACGGATTCAAATGCTCCATAGTGATGGACTTCTGGGCTCATTTGATTATGAATCATGTGAGAAATGTGAATCTTGTTTACTGGGCAAAATGACTAAGGCCCCTTTCAACAAACAAAATGAAAGGGCCAGTGACCTATTGGGCCTTATACATACAGATGTGTGCGGCCCAATGAGCACAAGTGCCAGAGGAAATTTTCGATACTTCATTACATTCACTGATGATTTCAGTAGGTATGGCTATGTCTATTTAATGAGACATAAGTCGGAATCTTTTGAAAGGTTCAAAGAGTTCCAAAATGAAGTACAAAATCAACTTGGCAAAAGTATTAAGGCTCTTCGATCAGATCGTGGAGGAGAATACTTAAGCCAAGAATTCAGTGATCATTTGAGAGATTGTGGAATTGTTTCACAACTCACTCCTCCTGGAACACCACAATGGAATGGGGTGTCTGAGAGGAGGAATCGGACTTTATTAGATATGGTTCGATCAATGATGAGTCTCTCAACTCTTCCATTATCCTTTTGGGGATACGCTCCAGAAACGTCTGCGTTTACACTTAATAGGGTTCCGTCAAAATCAGTTGCAAAGACACCACATGAGATGTGGACTGGAAATGTTCCGAGTTTGTCTTTCCTGAAGATTTGGGGTTGTGAAGCTTATGTTAAGCGATTAATTACAGATAAGCTCGAACCCAAATCTGATAAATGCTACTTCGTTGGTTATCCTAAGGAAACCAAGGCATACTACTTTTACAACCAAACCGAGAACAAAGTGTTTGTTGCTCGGAACTGCGTCTTTCTTGAGAGAGAGTTTCTTTCCAAGAGAAACAGTGGGAGTAAAGTACAACTCGAAGAAGTTCGAGAGCCACAGGAAACCGCCCAGCCCGTTGAGGAGGAGCAACAGTTGGATCTACAAAGAGTTGTAGAACCAACGCCTGTGGAGCCTGAAATTCGCAGATCCGAAAGGATCCGTCACGAACCCGAGAGATATGGATTTCTCGTAACCAATTGTCATGATTTATTGATCATTGACAGTGACGAGCCCGTGAATTATGAAGAAGCAATGATGAGCCCTGACTCCGAAAATGGCTAAAAGCCGCAGAATCCGAAATGGGATCCATGTCACAGAACCAAGTATGGACTTTGGTTGATTTACCCGATGGTGCAAGACCCATTGAGTGTAAATGGATTTTCAAGAAGAAAATTGATGTGGATGGAAATATTCAGATATATAAAGCAAGGCTAGTGGCAAAAGGTTTCAAACAAATTCATGGTATTGACTATGAAGAAACCTATTCACCTGTCGCCATGCTTAAATCCATTCGGATTCTCCTAGCAACAACTGCTCATTATGATTATGAGATCTGGCAGATGGACGTGAAAACAGCTTTCCTTAATGAAATTCTGGAAGAGGATGTGTACATGACACAACCCGAAGGTTTCATCGATCCTAATGCTACTAGGAAAGTATGCAAGCTTCATCGATCCATTTATGGATTGAAGCAAGCATCTCGGAGTTGGAATCTTCGTTTTGATGAAGCAGTCAAAAAGTTTGACTTCATCAGGAACGAAGAGGAACCATGTGTTTACAAGAAGACTAGTGGGAGCGCAATTGCTTTTCTCGTGTTGTATGTAGATGACATACCTCTTCTCGGAAATGACGTTCCGTTGTTACTGTCTGTTAAGGCTTGGCTCGGAAGTTGTTTTTCAATGAAAGACATGGGAGAAGCCGCCTATATTCTTGGAATAAGAATCTATAGAGATAGATTAAACAAGTTAATTGGACTGTGTCAAGACACTTATATCGATAAAGTCTTACACAGGTTCAGAATGCAAGATTCCAAGAAGGGCTTCATACCAATGTCTTATGGCATAAGTCTCAGCAAGAAGCAGTGTCCTGAGACACCTGCTGAGCGAGAACGCATGAGTCGGATTCCCTATGCCTCGGCGCTGGGATCCATCATGTATGCCATGCTGTGTACTCGTCCAGATGTAGCTTGTGCTTTAAGCATGACGAGTAGATACCAATCTGATCCAGGTGAAAGTCACTGGACAGCCTTCAAGAATATTCTGAAGTATTTGAGAAATACTAAAGATAAATTCTTGGTGTATGGAGGAAGTGATGAGCTGGTAGTAAGTGGTTACACAGACGCAAGTTTTCAGACAGACAAAGATGATTTCCGATCGCAATCTGGTTACATCTTTTGCCTGAATGGCGGTGCAGTCAGCTGGAAGAGTTCCAAGCAAGACACTGTAGCAGATTCCACGACTGAAGTTGAGTACCTCGCTGCTTCTGAAGCGGAAAAGGAGGCTGTTTGGATCAAGAAGTTCATCAATGAACTTGGTGTGATTCCTAGTATTTCTGAGCCAGTGGCTTTGTATTGTGACAACAATGGAGCCATTGCGCAAGCAAAGGAACCTAGATCACACCAGAAATCCAAACACATAGAAAGGAGATATCACCTTATCCGTGATATTGTGAATAGAGGAGATGTGAAGATCAGCAGAGTCCCGACGGATGAGAATGTTGCTGACCCACTGACCAAGCCTCTCCCAAGGCCTAAGCATGAGTTTCATACTGCTGCTGTAGGCATTAGATTTCTTAAGATGTGATCTTGATTTCAGTGGGAGTGGTAGTTGTTTTAGTTATGTCATGATGTTCACAAAACATAATAGTTATGTTATTTTAATGAAATTTGTTTCACCATTATTTAATTGTGTTATTAAATAACCGTCCTGAAATTATTCTTGACAATGTTATAGGTCATCAAGTATGTGACTTGATCATGAAACCCTATAATCGATAATTGTCATAAATTATGTTGATCCCTGGTCGAGGTTGTTAAAAAGGGACTTTAACAACCGCGTGAGACTAGTATGTGATGTGACTGATGACTAAGTTTCATGGAGTCATTAATAAGAGTATTAAAGTCAATCACATAGGTATGTGTTGGAGAACACATGATCGGATATGACCCACTAATGAGAACTCTACAAGATGTTATATGAGTGTCATAAGAGTTTCTCATTACAACTATAGAGCATAGTCCTTAGACCTGAGTTCATCATGATTCTCTCGTATATGGATTGGTTCGTCTTGACTTTGTCAAACGTCAGCCATAACTGGTGATTATAAAGACACTGATTAGGCATATCATGAGATATAAAAGAGGCATGGATGGAACAAGATGGGATTTGTACCTCCTATATAACATGAGTTAAATATCTCTGGGCCTATTGAAGATTTGATACTGGAAATGCGTGGCCGCGCTCAAATGAGGTGATTGTCAGTCGTTTGTTTTATCAGTACAAATCAGGATTCGATAAACGTGATCTGGCTTAATAAGGATGACACAGTTCTTGCCTTATGCTAGATTGAGATATAGCTACAAAGGGATTAAAGGAATAGATGATTCCAGTACAAGTGGGAGATTGTTGGGAATGTCCTGAAATCTATTGTACTTACTCTGAGAGAAAGTCGTATTGTCGAGATGAGACAATCATATGACACTAGGTAGTCATAACGCTTTGCTAGAAGCCACTTATGATCAATGGGTTGAGAACTCATTGCTGGTGTTATATGATCCTACAGGGTCACACACCTAAGAAAACTGGACATTGTATGTGAGGTTGATCATTAATGTAATGATCGGGTGAATGCATATTTGATATGCATTCAATACCAACTTTTCTGGGGAGTGTCGATCGACGTACTAAGAGTGTCGGTCGACACAGATCGGCCGTGTCGATCGACACATAGAGTGTGTCGGTCGACACAACTCGTGGATTACCAAATTAAATCGGTTTAATCGCTGGTTAATTCTGTCATGGTTCAAGTCGACATATATAAGATATATGGTCGACCTAAACTCGAGTTTAACCTAATACACAGCCACCAGAACAAGAAAAGAAACCTCTCTGGAGATTAGATCTCTTATAGGCGCTAGCATCCCTCCTGTTCAGTTCGTGTGCGTGTGGATACCAGTAGAGGCACAGCGTTTGAGGTGCTTCGTGATCTCGATTATCTGCAAACCTTCCGCTGCTTATTACAAGGTAAATCTGAGATCTGATAGATTCAATTACATGAACCTTAGATCCTAGGCTCGGAATTCAGAATAGGGTTGCTAATCCTGATTAGAACTGCTAGAAATTCTTTCAGGATGTTCTTAACGCTTAATCTAAATTAGCTACTTGGATTATTGACATCAGATTTATTAGCGCAGCGAGAGTTGGTTAATTGATTAGAAAAGAACCTAGCTGAGCAAACTACCTATTTCACAAAGAGATTTGGCTTAGGGAATTTGTGAACGAAAGAACCTGAATTAAATGCATGTTTAGAACTCTAGAATTCGCAAAGAGATTTGGTCTTCTAGGTTGTTAGACATAGTTAGCATTCACAGCGAGAGTTGGTTTGTTATATGATTGTGATTCTAGTTCTAGAACATCGATATCTAAATCATGTTGATTGATTGATTTGTATTCCTGACTTCCTGAGAACTTCCCTAACTCTAGCGCCTTCGTTAATTGATCACACACCGTTTTATTTACTTGTTCTGATTTCTGCTTTCCATATGTCTTGCTTAGCTTAATTCGATTGCATACAATCTATCGCGTGAACTAGAGTCTCTGTGGATTCGATACCCTTTGTACTACGATTGCATATTTGTGTACTTGCAGTTAGAATAGGGATAATTCTTGACCTATCAACTTGACAGATTCAACGCGACCCCTTGCAAGCTGGAGAGTTCCTTCCAGAATTCGCTAAAAAACATTGCATCTCTATCGCTCACTATTGACCTTGGTAGACCGTGCAGTTTTTAAACATTATCTAGGAAGGCCTGGGCAACTGTCACCGCCGAGTAAGGATGAGATAAGGCCATAAAGTGTCTGCTTTACTCAGAAAATCGACGACGACGAAGATTACTGATTTTTCCATACGAAAGAGGTAAACCATCGATGAAGTCCATCGAGATATCAGTCCAGATTGTCTCTAGAATGGGTAAAGGTTGGATGAGACCCGGATAGGCTGCTGTGTCCGACTTTCACTATTGACAAACGTGACAGCTACTGATGTACGTTTGTATATCTTTGGACATTCCCTTCCAATAAAACAAACCTTTAACCCTCTGGTGCGTTACATCCCTTCATGAATTGTCCACCACTTCCCGAACAATGAAGCCATTCCAAGATCTTTTCCCTGATTTCGACATTGTTATGGACCACGATTTTACTCTTATGTCGAAGAATATCTTGTGACCATGAGTAGTGTTTGTGTGCTGCCGAGTTTGATTTTAACTCCGAAATCAGATTCTTAATCGTGACATCAGTATCATAACAGAACTGAATGCGTTGAAGAAGATCGCACTCAAGAACAGTCATCGCCATATGAAGTATCTCCGATCCTTCGACCCGCGAAAGAGCATCCGCGACTACTTTTTCTTTACCCTGCCTGTACCGAATTCATAGTCAAATTCCAACAATTTAGGTAGCCATTGCTGTATTGGGGTGTTAAGCCTTTGCTCAAGTAAGTACTTCAAGCTCCTCTGATCAGTCTTAACGATAAAATGTCCGGTAAGTAGATAATGACGCCATTTTTGTACAGCAAATACCACAGCGAGAAGCTCTTTTTCATAGATAGAAAAATTCAGTTGTTTACCCTTTAGATGACGGCTGATGTATGCCAACGGATGTCCTTCTTGCATCAATACCGCGCCAATACCCTGACCGCATGCATCAGTCTCTACGACAAAAGGTTTGTCAAACCTTTGTAGAGGTAGGACCGATGTTTCGCAAAGCGCTTGTTTTAGCTCGTTAAAAGCTGTAGTTACATCATCAGTCCATGCAAATGAGTCTTTCTTAGTAAGCATTGCCAATGGTCTCGCAATAACGCCGAAGTTACCCACAAATCTCCTGTAATAACCCGCTAAACCCAAGAAACCTCTCAATTGTTTAAGAGTTAGCGGTTGTGGCCAGTCTTTAATTGCTCGTACCTTATTACGATCAGTTTAAATACCATCAGCCTCAATATAATGTCCTAAGTACTCCACCTTCTTGGTAGCAAAAACACATTTGCTACGTTTTGCAAAGAGGCTGTTACCCCTCATCTGCGCAAAGACTTACCTCAAGTGTTCAAGACGTAATTCCATAGTAGGGATGTAGACCAAAATATCATCAAAGAAATCAACACGAACTTCCTTAGAAATTGCTTGAAGACTGAGTTCATTAACCCTTGAAAGGTTGTAGGCGCATTTGTCAAGCCAAAAGGCATGACCAAGTACTCATAGTGTCCACTGTGCGTTTTAAAAGCTGTCTTGTGAACATCATTAGAAGTCATGCGTACCTGGCGGTATCCTGCCCTCATATCGATCTTGGAATAAACTGCTAACCCACCAAGTTCATCCATAAGACCTTCGATTAAAGGTATGGGAAATCGGACTTTGACTGTCATACTGTTCAACCCACGATAATCGAGACAAAGTCTCCATGTTCCATCCTTCTTCTTGACTAGCACTACTGGAGATGCGAATGGGCTCGAGCTGTCTCGTATTGTTCCTGCGTCCAGTAACTATTGCACAATTCTATCAATCTCGTTTTTCTGATGAAGTGCGTAGCGGTATGGACGCTGTTTAATCGGATTAGATCCATCAAGTAGAGGAATGCGATGATCATGCTGCGGTCTTGATGGTGGTAAGGTATTAGGCTCAGCAAATACATCTAGGAACTCGTTTAAGACCACCTCTACCGCCGTTGACTGATCAGACTTACACGTAATATCCTATACTGAATTTATCACCGATTATTCCTCATATGTTGCGTCAAGAATACATATCATGGAGAGTTGTCCTTCTTCCTCACGAATTTTGTTGAACTTACTAGCTTTCAGTTCCCTAACCGAACCTTCTTTTATACCGTGTAGAATCACCTTCTTATGATTCCACCTGGATTTCATTTCAAGTTTCCGGAAGTCCCAAGTAATCGGACCCAAGGTAGCTAACCATTGCACACCTAGTACCATGTCAAAGTTTCCCAATGGTAGTACCATTACCTCATCCGTGAAATCGGTACCCCCAAACTGCCATTGAAACTGCTCAAGCTTAGAAGATAGTCCCAGCTTCCGACCATCTGCCACATTGACTTTTTTAATACCCGCTGGTGATAAAACACAGCCCAGTTTCTCTGCAATTCTTGGGTCGATGAAATTGTGCGTCGAACCAGAATCAATGAGAATAAACAAGATGCGTTTACCATGTATACCCTTAACGCGCATCGTCCTGTAACCCGTCGTACCGGTCATAGCCTGCACAGTTATTTGCTCAACATCACATTCCTCGTCTTGCTCAGCTAGAAGATCCTGATGTTCCTGTTCATCGTCATCTTCCTCTGTTTCTATCATGAACATCTGCGTCTTCTTATGGGTAAGATAATGACCCGGTGTGTACTTTTCATCACAAAAGTAATACAGTACTTCCGCCCGCCTCCTGCTCATTTCTTCCTTTGATAAGAGTTCCGAGGCTGCATATCTTTCACCTTATCTCTCACGGCCAAGGTACTGGTTTGGTCGGGACCTTTCTTAACTTGTATTAGACCCTTCTGATTGTTAATAGGTCGCTGGTTTGACCAAGCAGGTGAGAATGGTTTTTTTGGATGAGCCTTCTCATACAATCGCCCTAGCATGAGACACTGCCGTACGGTTTGCGGTTGGAACATGCGGATAAGCATATGTGTATCCGTTCTTAAACCCGCGAGGTAAGTACTCACAAGATATTCTTCAGACAACTTGACTCGCTCTCTTATCAATTCAAAGCGCCCGTGGTACTCAACAATCCCATCCGTCTCCTGCAACTGTTTCAACTCGGCTATTGGATCGTCCAATAAATCATCAAACCGGTCATGGAGAAGCACTTTGTAGTCATCCCAGCCCTGAAGTAAGACTTCACCCTGTTCCGACTCCACTATCGATCGATGCCACGCAGCTGCATCGCCATAAAAATGGATAGAGGTGATCCCGATCTTAAGATCATCCGGTGTATTATCAATTTTAAAGAACTGCTCCACCTTGAATAACCATTCTTTGGTGTTATTTCCATCAAAATGTGGAAACACTATCTTAGCCAGCCGGGTAACAGCTGAATAAGTGGCGGTCGAACCACCCTTTTGGCGAGATTGGTCAAAGCTCTCCTCATGCGACCCTCGCAATGATGCTTTACCATGCTTATTCCCGCTTGACGGACCTTCACTTTGAATCTTTAGTAAGCGTATTGCCTCAAACATATCCGCAATACTCTTATCTAATTTTTCGTTCTTAGAATTCAATTTTTCGTTCTGAGAAGCCATTTGTGTCGACAACGAGTCCTGCATCGCTCCTATTTGAGAATCGATCACACCTTCGACTTCCTTAACGATAGCTTCCTTTTCCTTCAACGCCATTTGTGCCCGTGTTTCTGTCATTGAATCCGAGAAAAGACGACACTCTGATACCTTTGTTAACGTAAAAGTTACGTTAATCAATCAAACACAAACCACACAAGAACCACTATTCGTAAAACAGAGATTATGTTCTCCTGCAGAGAATCACAAGAATTCACTATAAGAGAAGAGAGATAGAGAGAAGATATTTCGATGAATATTATTAGCTTAGCTTGAATAAAAGAAGTTACAATTTCTTATATAAGAAGAGATGTCGAAAGATAAAGATAACGACAAAACCAAATAACATCTAAAACAGAATATATGTTTGAATTGGATATATCCTTAAAACCAAAACCAAACGAGTAACAAACGAGCTGACGTGGGCCATTGGTTAGTTAACCCCGCCAATTTCCTGTATCAGTGAATGAAAATCTGATCAACTCCTTCCTCGAGATTACTTCTTCATCAAGAGAAGAAGCTTCTTTGTTCCCCAAAACTCACCGACGGGATCAACACGCTGTCGTCCCCACCGATAATTTTGTAATGCTGATCGATTTGAGGCCAATCACTGTCCCCAAACTTAGTCAATTTGCTGATCGATTTGGGGCCAATCGCTAGAAGTAAGTGATAAGATATCCTTTGGTTTATATCCTCTATGTTATATTTCAGGTCTCTCCTGTCGTTATGTCCTTAGTGTGTGCATGTCGTTATGTCCTTAGTGTGTGCTCCTTTTACACACAAGAAGACAATACATCTTAAACGTCACATTTTCTAATTTATCTGGGCTTAAACCGAGAAGGTCTCGGGGGTGGGTGCTGTAATTTGAGTTCTAGCTTTTCATAGTTGCAGCTATCAAATTTTACAATTTCACTTAAATTTGATTGATCATGCCTCAGCTTCAAACCGGTTAGAGGTTAGTAATTCCACAAAATAGTAACTCAAACTCAGTTTTGTGAACTCATTTGAGGTTATTAAAGCTAATACTCTTCCGTTTGTTTCAAACAGTGGGATCAACACTCGGTGTAGAGACTACACAGAAGCTGCAGCAGTTTTCTTCTTATTTACAATCGCTGAATGGCTCCAATCAAGGGCTAACAATAAGGTTTTTGCTTCCACCATTTTCCTTTTCTTTTTCATGCAAGTTTCCAAAGATACTGTGATTGATATTGGAATGGATCAATTTCCCTTGTCGAGAGTGTTCTCTTAGGGACTCATATATAGATACAATTCTAGGATTTACATACAATGGTAAATAATAATTTTACAGTCTAACATTTACAGTCTAACACCCCCCCCCCCCCCCCCCCCCCCCCCCCCCCCGCAGGCTTATCATCGGGTAGCCGAATGCTAAGACTGGACCGAAAAGAATTAAAAAGAGGAGATGCTAGTCCCTTTGTGAAGATATCGGCAAACTGATGTGCCGATGGTACATGAAGTACTTTGACCTCTCCAAGTGCAACTCGTTCCCGAACAAAATGTAGATCGATCTCAATATGCTTTGTCCGTTGATGGTGAATTGGATTCGAACTCATGTAGATGGCACTAACATTATCACAATACACAATCGTAGCTTTAGGAATCATTATCTTCATCTCGAGAAGAAGTGTACGTACCCAAGTAGTCTCAGCAATAGCATTGGCGACAGCTCGATATTCGGCTTCGGCACTAGATCGTGAAACCGTCGGTTGGCGCTTTGAAGACCATGACACCAAATTATCACCCAAAAAGACACAGTAACCCGAAGTCGATCGACGAGTATTGGGACAGCCAGCCCAATCAGCGTCGGAATACGCAACCAGATTCAATGATGATGATTTATTGATATGAAGACCATGTGTAATTGTGCCTTTGATATATCAGAGGATGCGCTTTAGAGCATTGAAGTGTGACTCTCTCGGATCATGCATGAACAAGCAAACTTGCTGAACAGCAAATGAGATATCTGGACGTGTGAATGTGAGATACTGGAGAGCACCCGCAAGACTGCGATAAAGAGTAGGGTCTGAGATCGGAGGTCCCACATCAGCAACAAGCTTTTTACTAATTTCAACAGGTGTAGAGACCGGATTACAATTAGTCATTTGAGCTCGATGAAGAATATCAGCAGCATAGTTTTGTTGTTGAAGGAAGAGGCCATGTGAATTTCGTTGAACCGAGATACCGAGAAATTGATGAAGTGCACCAAGATCAGTCATCTCAAACTCCGAGTGAAGACTCTCGATGATATGACGAGCAAGAGTAGGCTGAGATGAGGTGAGTACAATGTCATCAACGTACAAAAGAAGATAGGCGATGTCTTTACCACCGGATAGGACAAACAAGGAGGAGTCGGAGAGACATTGTTTGAAGCCAATCTTCTTTGCAAAAGTAGCAAACCGTTGATACCATGCCCGAGGAGCTTGTTTGAGACCATAAAGTGACCGTTTGAGAAGACACACATGATCGGGTTTCATTGGGTCAACAAAACCTGGTGGTTGATGCATGTAGACGGTTTCTTCGAGATCGCCATTGAGAAACGCATTCTTCACATCAAGCTGATGCAGAGGCCAATCTCGAGCCGTAGCTACGTCTAGAACAATACGGATAGTTCCGGGTTTCATGACTGGGCTAAACGTCTCCTCACAATCAATCCCAAGCTGCTGCGATTTTTCGTTAGCAACAAGTCGAGCTTTGTAACGGGATAACGATCCATCTGCCTTAAACTTATGTCTGAAAAGCCACAAAGATCGAATGATGTTAGTATCACGAGGCCGGGGTACAAGGACCCACGACCCACTTTTAATTTGAGCATTATATTCCTCCGTCATGGCATTGTTCCAATGACCATCCTTAGCTGCCTGAACATGAGAAGAAGGTAAAGGAGATATGGTATTATCGGTATGAAGACATAAGCGAATTCGTGGTTTAACAATACCACTCTTACTGCGAGTATGCATGTAAGATCGATTAAGTGGAGGTGGAGGAGGAGGAGGAGGAGGAGGAGGAGAAGGTGAGGGAGAAGGTGACAGTGGAGGAGTAGGTGGAGTGGGAATATGGACTGGAGGTTTTATGATAGGATCAGGGAGAGTAAGAGGAAGAATAGGTACCTCAGGAGAAGTTTTGGATAGAGTAGCAAATGGAAAAACCGACTCATGAAATGTGACATGGCGGGAGAGTATGACACGCTGAGTAGAGATGTTGAGACATCGATAACCACGGTGATCCATTGGGTAGCCTAAGAAGACACATGGGGCAGACCAAGGAGCTAGCTTGTGTGGTGTCGTCGGCAAAAGGTTGGGATAGCAAAGACACCCAAAAGCGCGGAGGTGGTGGTAGGACGCCGGTTTGTTGAAGAGACAAGTAAATGGAATCTGATCATCGATGGCGGAGGATGGAAGAATGTTGAGGAGATAAACCGCCGTGTGGAGAGTTTTAACCCAAAACGTGAGTGGCAAGGAAGCTTGAATGATGAGCGTCCGAATGAGATTATTGATCGTGCGAAGCATACGTTCGGCGCGTCCGTTCTGTTGAGATGTGTATGGACATGAGAAACGAAACTGAATCCCCATAGAATGCATGTAGGCATGAAAAGCGCGATTGTCATACTCCCCACCGTTGTCACATTGTAGAGTCTTGATTTTACATTGAAATTGAGTCTGCACATAGTTGGAGAAGTGAATAAATTTTGAAAGAGTGTCACTTTTACGATGAAGAGGATAAACCCAAACATAATGAGAAAACTGATCAATGATGAGAAGATAATACTTAATGCCACTAACGCTAGCAATAGGAGAAGTCCAAATATCGGAATGAATAATATCAAATGGTCGAAAAACTATTGTATTAGATGAAAAGAAAGGTTATCTAACATGTTTCCAAGATGACATGCTTGACACAAATCCATCAAAGTATTTTTATTGGAACGTAAGGAAAGAGAAGATAAAATACGAGTAAGAGTAGAATGTGGAGGATGTCCCAATCGGCGATGCCAGAGGGAGCCATCGACAGACGAGGCAGAGAGTGCGAGAGACGAGGGAAGAGTGGTAGATGGATGGACAGTGTATAGCGGTCCCGGGCTGTCACATCGGAGGAGTTTCGCTTGGGTGTTGAGATCCTTAACACAAAAACCAAAGGGATCAAACTCAACGGAATACCAATTATCTGTAGAAAATTTTCTAACAGAGAGAAGGTTTTTAATAATAGAGGGGCACACAAGAATATCATTAAGTTTAAAAGAACGAGAAGGAGAGGGAAGAGTGCCCTGACCGATTTTTGTTACAGGAGCCAAGGATCCGTTACCAACGGTGATATTAGGATATAAGCTCAAATTAGAAGTGGTTCGTAAGGTACCTGAACCGGAGGCGATGTGATTCGTGGAGCCACTATCCATATACCAAGTGGAATCATTCGGGTCTTGAAGTGCCATGGTATTGAACGCGTAAGTGATTTGAGCGGGAAGCAGGTGATGTTGAGACGCATGTGGAGCAGTGGTGAGTCCTTGGGCGAAATGAGCTTCATGAGTGGGTCGTGTTGGTGATGGACCAAGTAAACCGGGCTGCATCATCGGAGCATGGGGGTACATGTATCCATGATACGGGTATACTGGAGGTGCCGAGTAGAGAGGTGATGGCCAAAGAGGATTGTTGTAAGAATAACGCAATGGCGCGTTGTTGTGATAGTGTCGGCCTCCACGTCCTTGATATCTGTGGCCACCACGACTGCGTCCACGTCCGCGATAGCCACCACCATAGCCTGAATTGTGAGAGTTCGTGAGAGTTTGTTGGCGGTGAGAGCCATTGTTGTCATTTCTTGAGCGAGGAGACGTGTGCGTCGAAGTGTAAAGGAGCGCAGGTGAAGAGGAGGATAGAGTGTCAGTGGTGGCTGTCTTTACTTGTTTCTTAAGTCTGTCTTCCTCACTTTGCAACATTGACCTAGTTTCAATAAAACCAGGGAAAGGAGACTTGTGTTTGATAACATTTATAATGTTATCAAACTTGTCAGACAAACCATTAAGAATATGCATCACCAGGACTCGTTCAGTAATTGGAGAATCAATATTGGCAAGGAGATCGGAGATGCATTTAAGCTTCTTACAATATTCGTGCACCGAGAAGTCACCAATCACAGTAGTTCGGAGTTCGTTTTCCAATTGCATAGCCCGCACTTCTTTGTTATCCCTGAAGAGGGCTTCGATCGCACACCATAGATCACGTGCTGGGCACTTCGGCTTCAAAACGGTTTCAAGGATCGATTCGGAGATCGTCCCGTAAATCCACATCTTCACGAGATTGTTGTGTTCTTTCCAAGTCTTGTCCTCGGGTGTAGGTGGATAAGACGTGCCGTCAAGATGTCCTAACACGCCAAAGGAACTGCAGTGAGTTTCAAACAGCTCTCGCCACACATCGTAGTTGAGTTTCTCCATATCAAGAGTAACTGGAATATACGCCTTGATTTGGCTAATGGTGAACGGTTTATCGGTAAGAGAAAGAGAATTTGGTGGTGCGTGTGTCATCCTGAAAAAAAAAAAACACGTAACAAGAGAAATAGGAGAAATAGAAAAAGATAAAGTGGAAGAAGAAAATGATGAGACAGATAAGAAAGAGATGAAGAATATATATATATATTTTTTTTTTTTTGTTTCGTTTGTTTTTTTTTTTTTTTTTTGATTTAGGAAAATAGAGGAAGCAAAGAAATTGGAAGTAAGTTTAAGGAAGAAGAAGATGGGAGGTGGGGGATACGAAGTTTTAGGAAGAAAAACGTGGGAATAAGAAGTTAGACGACGGAGAAGGATTGAACGAGATGGGTTCTACGGCGGAAAGCAGATTTAACCGTTAGCCCAGAGAGTAGGATTACGCAGAGAACCAGAGTCATCAGATTCCGATCATCAAATTCTCAGCTTTTATGCTTTTTAGTTGGTTTGATTTTTGTTTTTGATGATAGAATAGAGAAACAGAGGAGATGTTTTGTATTTTGAATATGCTGTCGAGAGTTTGGAGATAAGGATGAGAAGATGTTTGAAGGGGAAAGAGGTTTGGTGGAGAAAGATAATAGAAGGGAGGAGTTATAAGAATTAATTGCACCCAATGTATCTTTCTCAAAAACTAATAGCAAAGTTGTATGTTTCAAAAAGATTTTGCAATTGTGTATCTTTTTTTGTCTTTTAGTGGTGGTTAATGACCATTTAGCCTTAGTTTTTGTCTTCAAGTTATAGATAGTTAATTAGATAGCCTATCCACATTTCACCCTTCTATCCATCCGATTTTTTTATTTTTGTTGATTATTTTCTTTTCTCTTACTTTCTCTTTCTTACTTTTTGAGTTATTTTTTACCCCTCATGTTTTTGACGGTGGATAGGCTAAGGTAGATGATGATTCCAACAATATAAACCGCCGGAATGAAGATAAAATAGGCCGATCTACCGGAATTCAAAAAAAAAAAAAATTCGGACATAATACGGAATTTGCGAATGGATAGTTTAGAATAGATGTCCATAACATGTATCCACATGGATATTTATGATGAACAAGATGCTTAACAAGATGATTTAATATTAATGATGATGGACAAGATGCTTAACAAGATGCTATAACATATGATTATTCGTGGATGCTTAACAAGATTGTATAACATATGATTATTCGTGGACACGAAAGTATGTTGGACGATCACATCTCATGCTTAACAAGTGATTTAACATACGATGGACAAGATGCTTAACAAGATGGTTACCATTGGTACACGTAGATGATGGATAATAGTTAACAAGATACTTACCATGGGGTACAAAAGTATTTGTGATCCGTGGATACAAAAGTATATTGGATCGATTACTCGTGGACACTACCACGGTTATATTAAATGTTAAACGCTTATGATGGACAATAGGATGGTCAAGAGATCGCATTATTGTGATCCGTGGACACAAAGTATTTGGGTTAGATTATTCGTGGACACTAAAATGACTTATATCACATGTTAAACACTTATGATGGGCAATAGGGTTATGTGGTAGTATCCACGTGGATAGATATTGTGGATATCTATTCATAAATATCCACTCGTAAATTTTTTTTATGTCCAATTTTTTATTTTTTTGGAATTTCGGTAGATCGATCGATTCTCTCTCCATTCCGGTGATCTAAATGGCCGAAAATCTTATATATTGAATCCTATCCACCATTTAAAAAACAAAGGGTGAAAAAAATGTAAAAGTAAGAGAGAGGATGGAAAGGAAAAGAAAACAAAAAAAGAAAAACAAAAAAGGAGTGATTAATTTTCGGTGGGGATAAAATTGTCTTTTTACCTGTGGGTCCTACAAAAAAAAATACATAAATGCAAAGAGATTTGGAAAGATACAAAATTGAAGTAAAAAAATTAAAAAGATACAGTGAGTGCAATTCACCCGGAGTTATAAGAAGAAGATTAATAAGATAGGTGATGAACAGAGTGAGAGATCGAAAGAGAGAGAGATCAAGAAAATTTTAAGACAGCTCTGATACCATATTGGAATGGATCAATTTCCCTTGTCGAGAGTGTTCTCTTAGGGACTCATATATAGATACAATTCTAGGGTTTACATACAATGGTAAATAATAATTTTACAGTCTAACATTTACAGTCTAACAATTGATTCAAGTATTGGTTTTACTGTAAATATATTTTCAGGCTAGCGCGGTAATACAATTGCTGACAGTGGCGGACCTAGACTGAAATTTTAGGGGGTTCATCAATTGGGCTTTTAGCCCATAAAAGATAAATTAAAAAATAAACAATGGACAAAAGCATGTAAGGGGCGTCGAACTTCAGCAAAGGGGGGTCAGTGGTAAGAGAAATTAACCAAATGACCTACGAAATCTTCGGTGTCATCTAACAAAACACTAAAATTATAAGTTTAACCGGTGTCATGTGAACCCGTATTCCCTAACGTGGGTCCACCTCTGGTTGCTGATGAGTCTAGCTCCAGAGAAGACAGTGATTGGAGAGACTGGCGAAGAAGTTGAAGTGGATGAGCGTTATAGCTGTCAAAGCTGTTGAAACCATACCAATTGATGGAGTTGTTGTGAATGGAAACTGTGAGGTTGATGACAAAACCTTGACCGGTGAAGCATTCCCCATGCCTAAACTGAGAGATTCAACGGTTTGGGCTGGAACCATCAATCTAAATGGTATAAAAAAGACTCAAGCTTTTTTTTTTTTTGCGTCAACTTCTTCTGTGTGATCTTTCAAAGGTTTGATCTTCCACTTGTGTTTTTAAAGGTTACATAACTGTGAAAACAACTGCTCCAGCTGAGGATTGCATTGTTGCGAAGATGGCCAAGCTTGTGGAAGAAGCTCAGAACAGCAAAACAAAATCTCAGAGATCTCACCGATGTATTTGTAGAAAGCCTACACGGTTGACAATATTAACAAATTAGACAACAGCTTGTACGTAACTATCTTATGTGTCTAAGCAAATAGAATGCATCAGGTGTTTAATCGCATAGACGTAAGCGAATTAGCAACTGATATATATATTTTTTTTTCCATTATACGTTTTTGTCAAAGTAGCTTCAAGCTGAGAAGGCAGTTCTTGCGGATCCTTCTCAACTACATTATTGAACACCAGGAGCTCATGTGCGAGTAAGGACTCATTTCTGTGCTACTGAGTGGTTTGTTATACATGTTTTGTTTAACCTCTCTACCTTTTCTCCCGATTGTTGCTAAGATATTCGCATGTTTACTTTAGAGTCTCTTCACGTGCTACTGGAAAGACTATGGTCGATGCGCCCTTGGGAGAAATAATGACTACTTGTGAGAAAATCACATGGCTTCTTTCGGAGGGCAAACGATGGTTAAAGCCTGGACATGGGTATTTCCATCGTAGTTTATTTGAATATCAGTATTGGGTCTGTTCGTTTATCAGACGCAAGCGGCTGCGGCTGCGGTCTGCGGCTGCGGCAAGACGCAACAATTGTTGTTCGTTTGACAGACGCGCGTCTGGCCGCAGCCGCAGCCGCAGCCGCAGATCTGTTCATTTGTTAGACGCGATTTTTGCCGTAGACGCAGACGCAGACGCTGAATTTTTGTGCGGTCAAAAATTTCGGACGCAGGCCGCAGCGTTTAGACGCAGCCACAGCTGCAAGAGACTGCGTCTGTCAAACGAACATATTTTAGACGCCGCCGCAGCCGCAGGCCTCCTGCGGCTGACAAACGAACAAAACGTATTACCGCAATGTCTTCTTATTATTTTTTATTCGCTGCCTTTTCTCGATTTCCTCTTTTCAAAACCAATTTCTTTCATTTGTATGCCATATTATTTTTGTGTCATGCTTTTAAGCTTCATAGATAGATTTTCTGCATCCTGTTTTGGTTCTCATATGATCAATATACTATCACTGTGGTTATGCTGTCACAGAAGTGTAGCCTCTATCAGTACATATATACTCTTCTACCTGCAACTATGAAAGTTGGGTTAGAGCCAAGGAGATAAAAAAAATTGTTTTGTATCTTTCACTGTTTTGAAATGTTCAACATGGTTTTGATTCTCTTATTCTGTAAGAATCTGGAGAATTCTGGAGCAATAATTAGAAGGATAAAATTGTTTTTTTTTAAGAAAGTTGTAGGTTATATAGCACATGGATGTAAAAGAAACACCTTTGTCTGTCGTTTTCTAGAAAACTACATTTCTAAATATAATTACAGTTCCAAAATAAACGAAGCAATAGTTAGTGAGTTTTCCATTTAAGAAGAATATAATAAATAGGGTATTACTTTTACCTGATGCAGCCACTGGAGAACAAGGTGAACGAGGAGGCTAAGTTGACGGAAAAGAAGATTGTTTTACCGGAGACTGCGAACGTGATGAAAGATGAACCGGTTTCAGATTCAAACATGATTGTTACAAAGAGGGAGAAAATGGTTCAAACTCCTGTTGGTGAACCGGAGAAAGAACCACCCGCAGATATGGAAGAGGTTGCAGCAGTTGTGAAAGCAGAGGAAGCAGGTGAAGAAGTTAAGGTTGAAGCTGTTGATGTGGGGAAAGAAGAACAAAAACAAATCCTGGAGAGTTTTGTTGAAGAAGACACTAAGGATAATGAGGAGACAAAGGTGGTTGAGGCTTCTGAATCAACAGATGAAGCCAAAGGCAAACAGGTGGAACAAGGTGATGTTCAAACTTTTAGAGAAGTATTTGCAGAGAATGTAGATGACAAAATCAAAGATGTTGAGGTCCTTGAAGTCTAGCCAAAGCCATGGGCTTCCTAAAGAGTTGAGAATCAGCCTGAGAAAGCAAAGGAAATGGCACCAGAAGTTGAAGTGTAAAAACAGAGAAAACACCTGAAACAACAGAACAAGCTAAGGTTGAGGCTTCTTCTCCTGTGATGTCATTGAGAAGGCCGTTACAGAAGAGAAGCATGTCGTGGATGAATCATCAAAGGATGAAAAAACTTCTGAATCTGTTTCTGCGTTGGGCCCTGACAAAGTTAAACCGAAAAACCAATATCCAGACACGAACCTGGAAAATAAGACTGAAGGAGACGTTTCTTCTCCAGCTGATGTCATTGAGAAGGGCATTACAGAAGAGAAGCATGTAGTGGAAGAACCATCAAAGGATGAACAAGAGAACAGAAGTGAAGCAAAAGATGTCTAAAGTAGCTACAGAAGAGGAGAATATCAAGAAGGATACTGAAACACCTGCTGTGGATGACAAGAGCGAAGTACAAATGAATGGCATTGCTAGACAAAAAGGCAGTACTCCTCGCTGCAACAATTGTTTTGCTCATAAAGTAACTGGAATAACAAGGTAAGCAATAAAACTAAACATTACAAAGCCAACAAAAACAACACCACATACTGGCAGGGAACTAATTTTTTGTATTACAGGTACCAGGTGGAGCTAGCTATCACTGATGGTGTTGACAATCCTACTTTAGTTGTGTTCGATGCAGAAATGACAAATCTTACTTCAAAGACAGCCTCTTCATTGATTCAAGAGGTAATCTCGATAGAAAGACATTGAACAGTTAATCAGTGTTTAAGTTAATCAGTGTTTATGCAGTATAATTTGATTAAGAAAAATGTCTTCTATGTAACAGGTACCAGATACTGTCGACCACGATTTAACATTGCCTTGGGATGAAAGCATTTTAAAAACGACGCCTAAAAACATACCCAAAATAAAACGTATGAAAAAGCGCTTGCTGCAGATTGACCAACACGACAAAACAAGACCAAAACCATTCAAAACAGATCCGAACCCATCGACTAGTATATATAATGGTACACAAAATTATGTCCACTTCTAGCCTATCCACATCAACGTCAGCACAGTCTTTTTAATCTACATGGAAATTAAAAAAACAATCAA
This sequence comes from Orychophragmus violaceus, assembly GCA_030180135.1. NCBI lineage: Eukaryota > Viridiplantae > Streptophyta > Magnoliopsida > Brassicales > Brassicaceae > Orychophragmus > Orychophragmus violaceus. The sequence continues at coordinate 81,723,772 of CM058239.1, forward strand.
AATAAATGACCATCTTTACTAGACGCTTTGGCTTCCATGAAATACCTTGTCTTCTTAGTCGATTTCTTTGGATTGTGCTGTAATTCGAAGATAACCAGACGCAAACTTTGAAGAGATTCTTCTTAAATAAATCGCCTAGAGCCCTCCTCCTCGCATATTGATTCTCAAGGCCCACAATCTAGAGCTCCGGCGATTGGAGTCATGCGATTCGCCAAGACGGTTACTCTGGGAGAGAAAACTCCGACTCAGGATGCGAATCCAAAAAAGCGGGCGATGATTTGGAAACCAGGGTGAGAAAAGAATCAATAGCTATTGGGGGCGATGAACCAAAAAAGATGGTACTGAATGGAAGTCAAATTGTTTTAGGGTACATTATATGGATTGTTGATATTCATCTATTTGTAAGCATATTCATGTGTTTAATTGAAATTATTTTTCGAATTTTCGCAGCCATAGGAGACATATAGAGCTGATTTGATAATAGATCTGTCAAATCATCACCAACGAAGTTTCTTTACAGATTGGCTTATTGGACTGTCAAATCTCTTCATTTGCCTGCAAATCTCTTCTTCCAGGTAAACAAATTCTTCCCTAGAAGAGATTCATGTTTAGGCTATTGATTCAAATACAGGTTCTGTTCATGAACTCACTCTAGATAGTTTCTCTACTTTCTCTAGAGATTCGTGTCAGTTTTTGATTAAAGTATTGGAAAAATTATTTGTTTCTCTAACCATTCGAGTTAGGTTTTGATTCAAGTATAGGTTTCTGGGATCATAACACTCAATGTTTATATTACATTTGTAACGCCCCGTTTTCCATTCTCCGCTAACCGTCGAGCTGACCGGTCAACAATCAAACAAGAACATGACCGATCGAACCCGAGCAAGTTGAACGGGAAAAGTTTGCCACAGGACGAAGCCAAAGTTACTTCGGTTTGAGACAAAAGGCTCGCACCGATCTACCTTCGACTCCGCTATCCTCATATCCGTAGTACAAGCAGTACTACTTGCACTACTTCAATGAGTTGTGTCGGTTTGGACTAAAACCTCATATCAGGGAAACAATTTCATTTCTGAGTAATCAACGCTGAGTACAACGTTTAATAGAATTTCACAAACAATCGTCCAATCAAATATACAAAGAAATCAACACACGAATAATAATAACGCCGAACCGAGAAAACACCCAAAAATCCCGAATCAAATCCCGTCACAAGCAACCCGAAACCACACTGAGGACCTCCCGCGTCCGTCGCTGCTAAACCTGAAAACACACAAAAGAGTCTAATGAGCGATCTAAGATCACCCAGTGAATCGGCTCCCCACTAACGGCTTCTAATCTATCTAGATTCTACAAATTCCCGCCCCAAAACCCAAAATAACAATCAGCAGGAATACATGGTCGATCACGCACTACCACGTCGTGATAAACCCAAACACACACAATCAAGCCAAGATAAAGAGAATTAGGGAAATCGAAGGCACTGCGGCACATGTCCTCGATTGGACTCGATCTATCTATCGCGCAGTAAAAGAGATAACAAAACAACACTGGGCCCTACGATCTCGGTAACTCCCACGGGTTACATCATCACCAAAATGGTAACTAACCCACGACTCCTAAACGTGTACACAAGGTCCCACGAGTAGGACACCGTTCTCCGTCCATCGATACGCGGTGACTCGGACTACCCCTAGATAGCCAGAGTTTTCATGTGATTCGGCCCTAGGACATGACCCCGTATTCTCCGAATCACACACCTACCGGCGTCACCCGATAGGTTAACACCATAACCAGAATCACCGTGATCCGGTTAGGTAAAACCCAAGGATCCAATCGGGTCGGAAGTACCGGAACGTAAAAGAAAACCTAGGCTTGCGGAATGTAACGCATCCTAGAGTCCTAGTGCAGAAATGTAAACACGCAGACTCGCTGGGACTCTACCACAGATCTCGCAATCAATATCAGCAATAAGAAATCCCCAACCATTCCGCAAGCCACTACACTACCACCGCTCTGACTAGGTAAGATACCTAGTCAGCACAAACTAACTTACCCGGTCCCGAGACCGGAGTAAGTGTCCACAGTGACTGCTCGGCCCAACACCGAGCAGTCTAACAAGCCTGCATACAAAGCTCAACACAACACAATAATCACAACAATCAATCACGCAATCACAATCAATCACAATAATCACATCAATCACGACACAAGCAGGCCTATTAGGGTTTCTAAGTCTTTTAATCCATTTTTATCCGCTACCTTGGGTTAGCGGATTGCTAACCCGTAGACGGCTTACAACACACACCACTTCCTTATTTAACCATTCTAGAGATCTTTTATTAATTCCTCGATCTGTCAGTTTAGAGTTAGTAAACTTACTAACTCCCTGACGTCTCATTATTAATTAACTTTATTCATTACCCAATCCCGCTATTAAACCTAAACCCCAATCCCGTTACAATATTCTACACGCATGTTTAGGTTTAACTCATATTTTAAGGTCGTCTTAATTCCCGTATATAGATTCATTAAGTATCATTCTTATACAATATAAATGCATATACGGTCCTATTCAAACGGTCTATATGAATGCATCAATCAAATGTTACTATCAACCTAGCGGCACACAATCGATTAACCTTTTAATTCTTTAACCCTATCGTGCTTATCTGATCCTAACCGGTTTATCATTAACGTCCAATTATTTATTAATTACTATTCATTTTAATTAACGAGTATGCAACCTAATACTACGGTTTAGTAATTCCCGGTCTATACGTAACTAAGGGTTTGTGAGCCGACTCACAGTGAGATAGACGCGGAATGACGGCTCGATGCGAGTGTGAATCCCGAGATGTCCAACACGAACCCCGAACTCCCGAATACCGAACTCCGAACCCCGAACCCACCTGAAACCTCGGAATGGCCGTGGACCAAGCGTTGACCGGCTTGGCCTCCGGCGTTGACCGACGGTTGACCGCATTGATCGGCGTTTGACCGTTGACCCGAGAGTTGACCGTTGACCGTGCGTTGACCGAGATTGAACCGTTGACCACCCCACTAAACCGGCTGAATCAGATAACCGAAATCAATTGACCGGTTTGGTTAAACCGGTTTTGGTCAACCGTTGACCGGGTTGACCAAATGCGTTGACCGGTTTAACTAAATCGGTTCTTCTCTAAACCAAGGATGAACCAGCTGCAACCCATCCCAAACAATCCCAAGGTGAACCGGCTGAAGATTTGAAGGCGGAGGAGCTTCACCGGCGGCGATACTCCGGCGTTGACCGCGGCAGCGAAGGGTTGACCGACGGCGGAGACGACTTTTCCGGCGACTTCTGACGGCGAACCACCCACCAAACTGCTCAGAATTCCAAGATCTATCCACCCATGACTCCAAAATATCCAGATCTGATGAAGAAAAGAAGTGATCCTCCCAACCCTAATCGGCGATTGCTTCTTGGCCGGATTCCGGCGAACTCCGGCTACGACGATGGCGGTGGCTGGCTGGAGATTATAGAGGGGAGTGAGAGGAAGCTATAGGACTTTACAGAGGGTGATTTGGGTTTATGGATCAGAAGTTATGGACTTTCTTGTTCTTCAAGTCATGAAGAACAAGTTAGGGTTCTTGGGTTTTTCTTTGGAGATTCAAAGAGATCTGATGATTTTCTGAGTTTGGTTGATGAATCTGGAGAGAGAGAGAGAGAGAGAGAGAGAGAGAGAGAGAGAGTCGAAAGAGAGATCAAGAGAGATTAGAGAGAGTTGGTTGTGTGCAATGAATTGATTAGATGGTTCTTGCATGCAATTAGGTTCATGAATATTTTCATGCATGCATGTACACATGGGGAGGTGGCGGCCTGGGGAGTGAACACCTATCTCTCTGGGTGATTTTGTTGTCCAAAAACTCTGCTTAAACATCATTAATCAGCCACTAATCTCCCTTCCTTCCATTGCTCGGTTTTGACGGTTTTCGGGTTTAATATTTTAGAATATCTCCGGATGATCCCATAAATCCTCAAACATCCATAATTAGATTCTCCATGCTATTTGATGATTTTAGCATTTTGAATCACTCCGTTCGGACTTACGCAGCTCCGGATATGAATTTTTGAAGTTTCTTCGGGTTTGTCGGTTTCCATTCCCGACAAGCCGAAAAACACATTTCTGCTCCGATTCTTCCAATTCTGATCTTCTAAACATTCTTTAGGTTAAAACATAAGAATATTTGGCCCCTCTTGGCTTCCTTCTCGAACTTTGGCAAAATTACCATTTTGCCCCTCACTTGGCAAAAATGACAATTTTGCCCTCGGCTGACTTTATGCTGCCCGTTGACCGTATTTTGGATACGGGGTATCACATTCTTCCCCACTTACAGGAATTCGGTCCCTAATTCTCCGTCACTGACAGACTTCAAATCGGTTCTGAACCCTGTAAGTCACCTCATCACTCCACTCTGACGCTTCCATACTCGAACACTGCTGCATACCACTGGCTTTCTCATTACCCAAATCCGCTTCACTCTTAACTGAATCCATCGGTCTCGATCCTTAACTTAAATCTGGTTGTCTTCTCTGTTCTTATTCCTACTTCCGTCTTCCTCACTTTGCCTCGACCTCCACATTCCTTTGAATTGTGACTTCTTTCTTTCTTTCTGGGACACTCTTCAAAAATCTGATCATCCGCTTCCGTCTGACTGATTTCAACAACTTCACTGATTCTTCTTTCCCAAATCTCTTTGCTAACTCACCATACTTCTCGGCTTCCTTCTGTCGGTCACTCGATAAGCTGATACATTTCCACTGACGATGTCTACCATTGCTTCACGGTCTGGTCTACTTGTCTCACGTCGTCCTATCACTTCATCGCGCTTTCGGGTTCGGGTTCGGTCTCGGATTCACATCGCGTCGCCATTCCGTCCTACATGCAACTCAACAACTCACTGAAACAATTAGTTTCATCCCGATCTATCCTCGATATCACTTTCCCATAGGAATATTGTTACTTAATCACGTACCCGACGGTTGCTCGTGATTAAATAACAATACACTATAAGTATGTTTCTCGTGAATTGACGATTGAACACAATCGTTCTCAGTCGGCTCAAAACTTGAAATAAAATTAAAATAAAATCAACACTTACCTTTCTAACAAAACCAAAGAAAAGCGATCAATCACTACTCAAATTTCCGAAAAACGAGCAACCCAACGGTCTCTAAGACCCAAAACGATCAGTCTACCCAAAACCACGCACACTAATACCACGCAAGCTACCGCACAACAAATCAATCAATCAATCAATCGACAAGAAATGAAAACAAGCAATTACCACACATATAATCACGCAATCTAATGATCGGTCGGATGCGTCGTCTGTCCGGGTTCAGGTCATGATGAACGGTTGTCAGTCCCGCTCATCATTTAGTTTCACACAGTAATACATTTGCTTTCAGAACCATCTCAATCATGCAAATAGTTACTATGCTACTCAAAATAATCAGCTGAACACTCTGCATCCACCACATACATAAAACGATATATCATACATCATAAAGTTTTTAGTACATGGTTACGATCAGAGTTCATACATAAAGCCGTCATCATATCCAAAAACCCATACGACGCCGCTGTACATCAGAAAAGTCAAAGACGACATGCAAAGTCGTATATCCGCCGATCTATCTACAAGACAAAAATAGAGTTAGTGCCCCCAACTTACCTGGCCTAACTACACCTATCATAACCTAACGCCTCCAGCAAGACCGAAATGCCCAACACCATTGGCAAAACGGCTCGCTGAAGTATCCGCTGGCAGGTGTGCCGGGAGGGTGTGGTGGTTGTGCCTCTCGAGATGGTGCTCCGACATGCTGCGGCTCGGCTATCGGACATAGATAAGCATCGTGACCTGCGCGGCCACAAACCTGACAAACCGGAGTAACTGCTGAGTGCGGTCCACGGTAACACGCGGATGCCTGGTGACCATAACCTCCACACAACTGGCAAGGAGATGTCGGCTCTGTCGGCGCTGATGGGGGATCCATGAAACAATCAGGTGCAAGATGACCCTGTCCTCTGCACAACTGGCAAGTCCTCACTGGCTCGGGTCTAGTCGACTGAACGACCGGCAACTGTACAACGGGCGGCTGACTGGGCTCGAGGTCTCTACGACTGGGTCCCGCTCGATAGTCCTCTGGTACTGGTACTCGGTACGGCTCTCCACCGGGAACATACTCACCTGATATGATGGTAGGGCAAGTCAGCGCTCCGTGACCCTTGTGACCACAAAGCGGACAGCCGTCTGGTCCGGGCAATGGATGGTTACAGCTCTCGTAGATGCGGGTCTACTGCTCGGGGACACCAATACAAATGAAACTCACATACTCCACATCCGCTGCATGGTCTCCTCTCTGGTACCGCTGGTGGTGCCTCTATCGCCTCAGCTGGTGGCGAAACCGACTTGAACTCTGACTCAGTAGATGCTGGCGACGTAACCATATCCAACAGCGTACGAGGTGATCCGTGTCATGGGTCTAACTGATGATGGGGTCTAACCTGCTGCTCTAACACATCATGCAGTATCGCTACCTGCTCATCTACCTGCTGCTCCCACTGCTGACGCTGCTCCGGGTCTACAGGCTCCATATCCAAATCAAAAACAAGTGGTAGCGGGCTCATCAGATAATCCTCCACTCGAAGCGGCGGGGGAAACTCGGGTGCCTCCATAAATGGTGCCTGATACATCGGTGGTGCATCTGATGCTGCAAGTATCTGTGGCACATCCGGCTCTGGCCACTGTGGCGGCAACTAAAACTCTGCATCCACTCCTCCCAGATAACCCATCATGTCTGCGTAAGGGTCTCGGCTGCCTGCATCATCCATCATCACTGGAGGTAAAGGGTCTGGAAGAGGCGACCAATCTACCTGTGCTGCTCTAGCACCCTGCATCTGTCGCAACGGAAATGGCGGATGATCCGCCGTACGAGATCCCCGCGAATGACCTGGCGAAGCTGGGTATCCCTGGAACTGAACCAACTGACCCTGCTCTGAACTGGCTGATCCCTCCTGACTCATACTGCCCAACTGAACTACTCAACGCGCACACACACACCCCTCCACTCTGCCCGGGACACACTGCTGTAAGACTGCAATCAAAAACACAAAAACATGTTAATATGAATAATTCGAAAATTCTACTTTCCCATCCCAACCCCGGGTTTAACGGACGCGGCTCGGTTTCCTAATGGATGCTTGTGTGACACATTTGACTCGATAAAACACGGAAAACACTCAAAAATGAAATGTTTCGAAACCCATGCAGAACCATGCTCTGATACCACCTTTTTGTAACGCCCCTTTCCCATTCTCCGCTGACCGTCGAGCTGACCGGTCAACAATCAAACAAGAACATGACCGATCGAACCCGAGCAAGTCGAACGGGAAAAGTTCGCCACAGGATGAAGCCAAAGTTAGTTCGGTTTGAGACAAAAGTCTCGCACCGATCTACCTTCGACTCCGCTATCCTCATTTCCGTAGTACAAGCAGTACTACTTGCACTACTTCAATGAGTTGTGTCTGTTCGGACTAAAACCTCATATCAGGGAAACAATTTCATTTCTGAGTAATCAACGCTGAGTACAACGTTTAATAGAATTTCACAAACAATCGTCCAATCAAATATACAAAGAAATCAACACACGAATAATAATAACGCCGAACCGAGAAAACACCCAAAAATCCCGAATCAAATCCTGCCACAAGCAACCCGAAACCACACCGAGGACCTCCCGCGTCCGTCGCTGCTAAACTTGAAAACACACAAAAGAGTCTAATGAGCGATCTAAGATCACCCAGTAAATCGGCTCCCCACTAACGGCTTCTAATCTATCTAGATTCTACAAATTCCCGCCCCAAAACCCAAAATAAGAATCAGCAGGAATACATGGTCGATCACGCACTACCACGTCGTGATAAACCCAAACACACACAATCAAGCCAAGATAAAGATAATTAGGGAAATCGAAGGCACTGCGGCACATGTCCTCGATCGGACTCGATCTATCTATCGCGCAGTAAAAGAGATAACAAAACAACACTGGGCCCTACGATCTCGGTAACTCCCACCGGTTACATCGTCACCTAAATGGTAACTAACCCACGACCCCTAAACGTGTACACAAGGTCCCACGAGTAGGACACCGTTCTCCGTCCATCGATATGCGGTGACTCGGACTACCCCTAGATAGCCAGAGTTTCCATGTGATTCGGCCCTAGGACATGACCCCGTATTCTCCGAATCACACACCTACCGGTGTCACCCGATAGGTTAACACCATAACCAGAATCACCGTGATCCGGTTAGGTAAAACCCGAGGATCCAATCGGGTCGGAAGTACCAGAACGTAAAAGAAAACCTAGGCTTACAGAATCTACCGCATCCTAGAGTAATGTAAACACGCAGACTCGCTGGGACTCTACCACAGATCTCGCAATCAATATCAGCAATAAGAAATCCCCAACCATTCCGCAAGCCACTACACTACCACCGCTCTGACTAGGTAAGATACCTAGTCAGCACCAACTAACTTACCCGGTCCCGAGACTGGAGTAAGTGTCCACAGTGACTGTTCGGCCCAACACCGAGCAGTCTAACAAGCCTGCATACAAAGCTCAACACAGCACAATAATCACAACAATCAATCACGCAATCATAATCAATCACAACAATCACAGCAATCACGACACAAGCAGGCCTATTAGGGTTTCTAAGTCTTTTAATCCATTTTTATCCGCTACCTTGGGTTAGCGGATTGCTAACCCGTAGACGGCTTACAACACACACCACTTCCTTATTTAACCATTCTAGAGAACTTTTATTAATTCCTCGATCTGTCGGTTTAGAGTTAGTAAACTTACTAACTCCCCGACGTCTCATTATTAATTAACTTTATTCATTATCCAATCCCGCTATTAAACCTAAACCCCAATCCCGTTACAATATTCTACACGCCTGTTTAGGTTTAACTCATATTTTAAGGTCGTGTTAATTCTCGTATATAGATTCATTAAGTATCATTCTTATACAATATAAATGCATATACGGTCCTATTCAAACGGTCTATATGAATGCATCAATCAAATGTTACTATCAACCTAGCGGCACACAATCGATTAACCTTTTAATTCTTTAACCCTATCGTGCTTATCTGGTCCTAACCGGTTTATCATTAACGTCCAATTATTTATTAATTACTATTCATTTTAATTAACGGGTATGCAACCTAATACTACGGTTTAGTAATTCCCGGTCTATACGTAACTAAGGGTTTGTGAGCTGACTCACAGTGAGATAGACGCGGAATGACGGCTCGATGCGAGTGTGAATCCCGAGATGTCTGACATGAACCCCGAACTCCTGAATCTCGAACTCCGAACCCCGAACACACCTGAAACCTCAGAATGGCCGTGGACCAAGCGTTGACCGGCTTGGTCTCCGGCGTTGACCGACGGTTGACCGTGTTGACCGGCGGTTGACCTTGACCCGAGAGTTGACCATTGACTGTGCGTTGACCGAGCTTGAACCGTTGACCACCCCACTAAACCGGCTGAATCAGATAACCGAAATCAATTGACCGGTTTGGTTAAACCGGTTTTGGTCAACCATTGACCGGGTTGACCAAATGCGTTGACCGGTTTAACTAAAGCGGTTCTTCTCTAAACCAAGGCTGAACCAGCTGCAACCCATCCCAAATATTTCCAAGGTGAACCGGATGAAGATTTGAAGGCGGAGGAGCTTTACCGGCGGCGACACTCCGGCGTTGACCGCGGCGACGAAGGGTTGACTGACGGCGGAGACGACTTTTCCGGCGACTTCTGACGGCGAACCACCCACCAAACTTCTCAGAATTCCAATATCTATCCACCCATGACTCCAAAATATCCAGATCTGATGAAGAAAAGAAGAGATCCTCCCAACCCTAATCGGCGATTGCTTCTTGGCCGGATTCCGGCGAACTCCGGCAACGAAGACGGCGGTGGCTGGCTGGAGATGATAGAGGGGAGTGAGAGGAAGCTATAGGACTTTACAGAGGATGATTTGGGTTTATGGATCAGAAGTTATGGACTTTCTTGTTCTTCAAGTCATGAAGAACAAGTTAGGGTTCTTGGGTTTTTTTTTTGGATATTCAAAGAGATCTGATGATTTTCTGGGTTTGGTTGATGAATCTGGAGAGAGAGAGAGAGAGAGTCGAAAGAGAGAGCAAGAGAGATTAAAGAGAGTTGGTTGTGTGAAATGAATTGATTAGATGGTTCTTGCATGCAATTAGGTTCATGAATATTTTCATGCATGCATGTACACATGGGGAGGTGGCGGCCTGGGGAGTGAACACCTATCTCTCTGGGTGATTTTGTTGTCCAAAAACTCTGCTTAAACATCATTAATCAGCCACTAATCTCCCTTCCTTCCATTGCTCGGTTTTGACGATTTTCGGGTTTAATATTTTAGAATCTCTCCGGATGATCCCATAAATCCTCAAACCTACATAATTAGATTCTCCATGCTATTGGATGAATTTATCATTTTGAATCACTCCGTTCGGACTTACGCAGCTCCGGATATGATTTTTTGAAGTTTCTTCAGGTTTGTCGGTTTCCATTCCCGACAAGACGAAAAACACATTTCTGCTCCGATTCTTCCAATTCTGATCTTCTAAATATTCTTTAGGTTGAAACATAAGAATATTTGGCCCTTCTTGGCTTCCGTCTCGAACTTTGGCAAAATTACCATTTTGCCCCTCACTTGGCAAAAATGACAATTTTGCCCCTGGCTGACTTTCTGCTGCCCGTTGACCATATTTTGGATACGGAGTATCACAACATTGCTTCAGACTCACCTTGGAATCCAGACTCCAGCTTTGATTATGAACTTTTCTGCAGCGCCTTCCTCTGCCTAGACTTCTCCAGCAGCAGCTGCGGTGATTCGCCCGATTGAGGCCAAGGATCCAGCTTTGCTTTTCAAACAGGAGCTTACAGCTTACGTAGAAAACATATTTGGAATGATTCGAGAGAACCTGAAAAACGAGTTGCACACTTTGCTTACCCTTTGCATCCAGGTCGGCTAAGAAAAAAACATTGTTATATTTTTTACCTTTGATACTATTAGTCTTCTTTTCCTTTTTTATGTATGTGGTCTGATATGAACGGACCTCTTTAGGCACAACGAACATCAACGGGACGTTCGCTACGATCTGCAAAGTCAAGGGGAAGGGAATCTCCTTTAGAACACTGGAAGGGAATTAACGACGGCTTAGATGCACTTTTAAACACACTAAAGGAGAATTTGTATGGGAAATCCAAGACACTCGTCTTTTCCGTTCACGTTTTCTTTCTCCTAAATGTGTGGAAATTCTTATATTCTTTTCACCTTCAGGTTCCTCCGGTTCTTTTCAAAAGATATTTACTCAGACATTCTCATTCATCAATGTCCAATTATTTAACAGGTGATGGATTTGGTTTACTGCCTATTATCAACTAGGGATGTTCATGTAAGAAATTTTTATAACGGGGTTCATTATTTTCTGCAGCCTTCTCTTGCGACGATAATGTTGTACATTTAGCAACAGGGAGTGTAAAATCTGGTTTAGCATTGTTAAAGGAATGGTGCGCCGAAACAAAAGAAGAAGTATTCCCTAGCAAATCCTTATTTCTACTTTTTGAATTTGACTCATTATACCGTCTCAATTGCAATATGTTAGCTCATCCTGGGATGAACTTAAACATATTGGGCAAGCTGAGTGACTATTAACCCAAGTTCTGAGATAAAAGTGTGTCAGTGTTCTCTGAGAAAATATTCCATCGATAATTTAATTGCCTTGTGATTTGAGTTTTTCCAATGTCATCTTTGTGTTCGTGCAGGTTGAACAAGGCGCTAAAGTGGAGTTACCCTTCTGGCTTTCTCATGAGTTGCATTTGAGACAAGATGTATCCATAAACTTCCCTGCCTGTTCCGACACGAAGTAAGTCAGCTTACTGTAACTGTTTTCATTGTATTCAAATACATATGATTTTTTTTTTCTGCACTCTTTCTTTGTATTTATCTAGCTCATGAACTGCTGAAACTTCAGATAGCCATAAGTACATTTTTTTTTCTTTTGTCCATGAGAAGTTCTTCTCATGGCTTTATTTGTTTATGCAGATGAGGTTGGAAATACAAGCTTATGCAACATGGATCTTAGATCACGATGTTCATGCTTCTAGGAACTCGGGTCCAAGTTACTGCCATTGTGAGTCCTTCCTCATTTTATTTTTGATTTGTAACTTGGTTCTTCAAGAGTTTTCCTACTGTTGATTTGCTTTCTGATCTCAAGCAAGATTAAGTTTCAACGCATTTTGATCTTAATTACAAGATTTCATTGTGTTTCAAAAGGCCATCCCATGTTTACTATAGCACATGATAGTTCATTGTGAAGCGTGTAAGAATAAATTCCCAAACAACTTAATGTTTTTCACCATCTCTCGCCGACGTTTTATGAAAACCATATCATAATTTTCTGGACCTAAAGCAACTATCTTCAAATCTTCGCCAGTAGTAAGACTGTTTTGTCTGCATCTACTTGATTTCACAGTTTGTTTTCCTCTTTGATTTGGTAACAGAGTAACAGATACAACAATCGGGCTCTTGCTATCAACTGCGTTTAAAATCGGATACAAGGACATGCTGAGCAAAGTATACACTGCAGTTCATATAACAACTTTCAAGTTCTTCCCACTCTTACCAAAAGAAGAAACAAATCGTAATTAAAAGCCTTTTTAACTCTTGGTTCTTTGAATTTAGTTACCATCTATAATCACAACCCAAACCTGCCTAAAACAATGACAGTTCCGAAATTAACGTCCGATAACAACTGGCTAGAAAAAGGAAATCATCACATACACCTAATTAGATTTTTTTTCTTACATTAAAAACATTTTATTAAACTCGAAATCCATGGTTAGTTTCAGCTAGCCGAACGGGGTTTTCCGGTGTTACAAAAAAAGAAAGCCTCATCTCGTGATCGTGCACCTTTGGCAAGGATGTCCGCACGGTTATTTAAAACTTTAGAAATGTAAGATAACTTCAAATTTGAAATAATGAAAATGAGATCTAAGGAACTTAAATTCATCAATTTCAGCTTTGAGTCCGGCAACTCTTCTTGCTTTTAGATGATAGTCACTAGCTGAGCGCAGTCAGATTCGAAAGCCACGGACAAGCATTGATGCTGGATTATTCTTTCATGGCCCAAAGAAGACCTTTCACACTCTACGTGTAGAGCGGATTGGATGTTGGAGCGGTTGCGGAGGCCGTACAGGTGGTATATGAATAGCAGTGTACGATGCAATATTAGTCATTAAATCAAAGAAACAAATTGACATACAATTAAATAAATCAACATAAATGGTATATGAATAGCAGTGTTATAAAAAGCGTTCTAGACGGTCGGTTAGATGTCGTCTAGGTGTTAAACTCTCATGAACAGTGGCGATTAACTTCTAATATGCCTAAAAATAATAATATTATAATAATAAATTAAAATAATATTTATTATTTATAAATTATGATAATTCATATATTATATTATAAAACTTTATGATAATAAACTAATATGATTATAAATCATGATATTTCATATATATTGTTGTATATATTTAATATATTGTTTTATCTTGTAACGATTTAAGTTTTCGATTAGGTATTCTAGGCACTAGGTATTAGATCACCGTCTGCTTAGCGTCTAGCGCTTTCTTGAACTCTGATAAATAGTGAGAGATCCATTACTCAAATAAAAAAGCATCTTCATCATTACAAAAGATTCATCAAACTCAAACACCATCTTAAAATCTTTTAATCCCACATTCACAAAAATCACCATAGTAATTGATAATTCTATATAAACAATCTCACATCAGTTTTATGCATTTTACACTACTTCTCATTATACATACCCATCACACGTTCGTAACGAGCAGTCTAGACGCCATTTCCCATCGAAGCATACATATTATACCTTCACCCAAAAAGTTAAATATCTGGTATGTCTCTTATTAACTAAATATACACTTTTGCAAGCTTAAAATATATTTGTTCTTCTATTTTGGCAATCTACACGCTGGTAATTAACAAGCAAAAACCCATCAAAATAAAGACGGAGGCATAGTGACAATATGAAGAACGGTATATATCAAAAGCAATGCGTAAGCCAATACTCAGCCATTATCGCAACAGTGGAAGTATAACGTATTATATTCAAAAGTAAATAAATTGTAAAACACCCCAATCTATCAAAACAAATCTCATAACCCAAACAAAAGACCTACATGTAAAACCTCATGCCATGGTTTAATTATAAACTGCAAAAAAAAAAAAAAAATTCTCTCCCATAAGAAACACAACAAATAAACAACATCCGCAATGTCACATGACACAAAATCATCAGAAGACAAAAGGCAACCACGGAAACGAGGTCGACCTCTTGGCTCGCGGAATAAACCTAAAGGTAGGCAAGCTACCATAGTCATATATTATTTTTAAGGCTACATAAATTGAATGTTTGAGATTTATTCGTCAACAATGGTCTAATAATTATTTCATCTTCACGTATGTGAACCACAGTGAAAATGGGTTGTGAGGTGTATAACGTAAACTTAGTTTTTACAAAATTTAGGACTATGGCATCACCAAGCTGTAATTGCTTAACTTATTCTATCTTAGGGACAATATTGTAACATCCCGGTTTGTCATTTGTGGTATATGCGGAGAGGCTTAAAAAAATTGATTTGACTACCTATGTTATCAAAGTGCATTTATCTTTTCGGTCACTTGTCTAGAAAAAACTCCAGAATTAAGCGTGCTTGACCCGGAGTAGTCAAACGATGGATGACCTACCGGAAAGGGACTTACGGTATCGTGCGAGTGAGGGCAAAACACGTGGAAAGATCGTGTGGTGATTGCAGAGACAGTAAATCAAGTCTTTAAAGCCTCCTAAAAATAACAAACCGACCGTCGGACGAGGGTGGGCCCACGGGCCGAGTGAGCGGGCGTGAGCTCACATACGGGGGCGGTCGGGGCGTTACAAGTAGTATCAGAGTCGAATCCGAGAACGCGTGTGGAGTCAGTGAGGGCTCACACCGTTAAGGATAACGATCCTTGTGCGCAACGAGGGTATATTGTAACACCCCGGTTTGTGGTATATGCGGAGAGGCTTAAAAGAATCGATTTGGCTACCTATGTCACCAAAGTGCACTTATCTTTCGATCATTTGTCCAAAAAAAACACATGGAAAGATCGTGTGGTGATTACATGGATAATAAATCAAGTCTTTAAAGCCTCCCAAAAATAAAAAATCGGCCATTGGACGAGGGTGAACCCACAAACCGAGTGAGTGGGTGTAAGGCCCACGGGCGGAGACGAATGGGACGTTACAAATATATTATAAAATATTGCAAACAAACAAATCTTCTTTAAGAAACATAAGAACGTTAATGTATGGACCGCTAATTTGCTATTACATGATATATAAAAATGTATAAACCAAAAACACAACGTATAAACTTACAATGTTTTTTTACAAAAACTTAACTGCTTACAAAAACATGGAAATAAATAATTAACTAACCATCATTCCCCCTAATGATGACCCTAACTAAACTATTTATAAACATAAAAAAACACGGTAAAGAATAATTTTTTTTTAAGAAACATGGAAATAAATAATTTTGAAAGAAACAAAACAGGAAGAAAACATGAGTTTAATATCCATACAGTCCTCCATAAAATAACTGCTTCACGTTACACGAAAAGCACCTAACCAAACAATCATATGCATTTATAATCTTTTTTTTTTTTGTTTCTTCATGCATTTAAAATCTATAACAACATTCTTCCACTTCTAATACACAAAACTAAAGACAATTAATATATATTTTTTCATAAAAACAAAAATCATCATAGGAGAAGAGAAAATCCATTGCAGCAGAACAACACCAATATTCACCCAGCCCAAAACACAGTCAAATTTCTCAACGGCAACATTGACCAAAAGCAGAAAGAAGAGAAAAGCAGAGCATTGTACGGGTACATCAAGGAATCAAATCCCAGTCAAGAATATATTTGATTTACTAGAGGATAAGGATGAGTAATCCGTTACATTAGCTGGCACTCTTATCACAAATGGCTCCTGCAACTTTAACTAATAATTGTCGTTTGTGTAACTAGTATATTAAGCTCACTCTTGTAAACATTTCAATTATGAATGAGAGTATGTTTCTATGAGTCACTAGAAAAATTATGGACATTAATAGCATAATATAATAGCACGGTTTTCCAAACTGCTATTGAAACTAAATTTTTTATTTTTGCTATTTATAATAGCATTTAAATAACGCTAAGACAATAGAATAATTAGCGGGAAACGAAAATTACCTAATCCGCCAATACTTAGCCAAAATTTTCTGAAACCGCCAAAGACAGAAAAATTTCCCTCTTCTTTATCAAAAACACAAAATACCTAATCAAACACAAAATAGATCCCGATATATTTGTCTCATCTATCCAGCTCGCAGTCTAAAATTTCTTCCTCTCCTTCTTCAACCCTAGATCTAAAGCGTAGGTTGAGATAGGATGAGATAGTGACTGGATTGTAGATCCCTAATTATCTTCTTCTCTTTAACCCTAACACTGAGCGACTCAGTCTAGACGACGCTTCCATTGTCAGTAGATTTTCTGATTTTGGAAACAACCAGACAAGAGGAGGAACAAAGCCCTAGCAGTACGGAGGATTTCACGGCTTCTCCGATTTCATCTCGTTTGGTATAAATATCGATGGAGATAAGAACATCCGTCTCTGCTGAAGAAGTTCGTATTCTCTCTCTCTCTCTCTCTCTCTCTCTCTCTCTCTCTCTCTCTCTCTCTCTCTCTCTCTCTCTCTCTCTCTCTCTCTCCATCGATTGATCTTACTTGTTGATTTCATTTTATTTTCCCCCGAATCTCAATGTAGGACTCCGTGCTGGTTGTTTGGTTTTGGTAGGTGATACGATCATGGGCTGGTGATAGACCACTTGAAAGGCAAATGCTGAGCTGGCACTTGCAGGAAAAGAAGAAAAGAAGACTCTGTTAGTAGGCTTGTAAAGAGAATCATGAAGTATAAATAGAGGAGAGAACTGTATTGAGAGTTTTATGCAACTAGTGAGAGGTGTATGAGGATAGGAGAGATAAGGACTCTTTGTCAAACCCTAATCTTGGTTGTATTTCACTGTTCTTGTTCAGAATATTACTGAGTTCATATCAAATTGGTGCGATTGAGAGTTCTGGATCGAACTATCGCGAATTCCACAAGAGAAGATGACGAAGAGTTCACCGGAGTTGACGAGCCAACCGATGACAATCAATTCGTTGTCGGAGTTGATGATGAAGCACACAGCGGCTCAAGTCGCGATCAATAAGCAACTAAAATCAGCACTTTCAGCCTTAGAAAAACAAACGGAAGCAATGGAAATTCAATCGAAAGCAACATACGAGTTTCTGGGGGCGAAGATCGATTCGAATTCTGAGAAGCAATCGACGACCATGGAGATTCAATTGAAGGCATCGAAAACCATTGATCCAAGTATGGAGGAGGAGGAACAGGATTTGCAATCGCAGAGTACAGTGAAATTTCCGATCTTCGACGGAGCAGAGGTGCAGCAATGGCTAAACATGGCAGAACTCTACTTCAGACAATATAATCTTTCGGATTGGCAGAAAGTGGATCTTGCTCTAAGCCACATGGAAGGAGAAGCAAAAGATTTTACTAATTGGCGAGAATCGTTCGTGCCTTTCCGCAGCTGGAATGATACGAAAGATGAATTGGTGTTGCGCTTTGGAAAAGAGGATGATCCAGACAAATTACGATTACGGATGGAGCGTCAACGTGATATACAAGAATTCATGGATTTGATGGAGCGGCGTGAATCAACCTCGCTTGAAACAGAGGCTATTGATACAGAAGCATCAAATCAAGCGCAAGAAACCGTTGATGATGAGGTGATGAAGAAGATTGGTGACGAAGATGATCCAGAGAAGATAATGCATGAGGTAAGAAACTCGAATCGGGCCAACGAGACAGAGGCAAAGCAAATCGATGAAATCGTTGCCGGAGTAGCGTATGAAACGAAGACGGTCACGACGAGTTTGACTGTGGACAGTGCATCAATGGAAGCGGAGAGATCTCTTCAGACGACAGAAGAGAATGATGAAGTGATTCCAAAATCTCAGGTACCAACTTGTTTCTTGGAATCTAGACCTGGAGATACTTTGTTAGGAGTTTACGGCGTGAAGTTGGTTGTAGCGGATCACGATCGTGACATAGCAAATGTTAAGAATGAACTTGTGGGTGATTTCCACTATGGTTTTATCACTGGTGTTGGGATTATTCAACACAACGAGCACTACTGCGTTTTAGAAGGATTGAAAGTGGCTGGAAATTTTCAGAACTTACCAAGTGTCACGACTAACCTTTGTGCATGCCAACTGTTTGAACAAAGAGAGAATCAGAAAAGTATTTGGAGCAAAATTCCAAAGTCATGGAGATTTAAATTCAAAGAGTGGAAGCAACAGAGAGTTGGGATAGGTGATCAACTCTCCCAAGGAGTTGGTAAATGTTTCATAACAATGAACATACAGATGATACATTGGAAGAAATACAAGGCCGTGATTTTGCTTGATATCCCATATTTTAAGTTGTTTTCATTGGAAAGACAGTTCAATCAAGAGAAACAACAACAACAGAAGATAAAAATGTGGTTTACATCTTGCAAGTTTAAAGACAAGAAGAGAGAAGAGCAGTGGCAAGAACCTAGAACTTGTGTACTTGCCTCTTCTGTGGGACAGTTGTCATCATGGCAGATAACAATGAAGAACTCAGAATCGACATTGATCTCTCTCTTTGAATCAGCTCCAGAAGTAAGGTTGTTTTCTTTGGACATACTTCGATTCTTCCAAGGAAATCAACAAAAACGGAAGAAGTGTTCTTGCAACTACAAGTTTAGACACCAGCAGAGACACAAGCATTGGCAGGATCATGTTTGGTCTATTGAAACCAGCTTACATGATTCTTATGTGGGGAAGTTGTTGACACCACCGAGGTATCTCCACTTCACACTTACACAGGAGCAAATAATTGTTCTTCTCGGTCTTGGCTCAGGGAAAGACACAGACAATCTGATTGTGCTGTTTTGTAAGTGGTGCTCTTCGTTTACAATTGTCACCTACTTCACTACAGGAAATTGAGGTATTTATTGCACATTAATATAGCGGTTTTAAGTTTCTGCAATAATAAAGTTTGACGCCACTTTTTTTATAGCGTTTAGAAATTTGCTGTGCTATTAAAAGTATGGGCGCGTTAAAAATGTGACTTTTAATTAAAATCCCTTTTGTTTAGATTGCACTTACATTAAATAAGCGCTATGATATGTTTAAGTGGGATGTTTTAAGCGGGATATTTTTGTTTGCCCGCGTATTAAATTTTTTAGACCATAAAAAATATACTTTAGGCCTCAAACCAAAAAACACCACTTAAATTTTCTTTTCTTTCTCTCTAACCCTAGTAGCCGCTCCCCATCTCCACTACACAGATCCTCGCTTTGCTCATAGATGTTTCGAAAGAAAAATTCCAAAATTGTTTCTCTTCCGGTGCTATTACAGCGAGATTTCTCTATTCATGGCGGGTCAATTGTTCTTCATCATTCTATCGATTTCCAGGTTAGAGTCTCGAGTTCCCACTTCGAATCCCCTAGGGTTTAGCTTTGATTTTTATGTTAATTTGTGATGGGAGACGAGAAGCCGAGGATTGTGATGGGAGACCAGAGGATTTCTTATCGCTTCGGAGATACCGTCGATGGGAGATGAGAAGCCGACGATTGTGATGTCAAATCGAGAAAGAGATCGAGTTTGGTATTTTTTGTTTGTATCGGTTTGATATTTGTATATCATCTAACAGGGATTTGTTTTTTTTTTGTTTCTCAGAGAAGGAGGGAAACATCGAAGGAGAATGGAAAAGAGAGAAGGGAGATGATGTCTGGTGGGAGCTACACAAATATCGATCACCAGGAAGTCTCTGGCTTTTCATGTAAGCTCTGAACTTATTGTGTTGTCATTAGATTGGATTTTAGATTCTCATTTTGTTACCTCATCTGATCAGATCTAGTTTCCATGTGATTCACATATCGAGTGTAGGCAGTTTCAGATCCTGGCCATGTCACCGTCAAATTCACAGGTAAATATCGTTGTATTTTGTCAAATTTTAGCCTCATTACTTGCATTTTGAACAAAGAGCCATTTTCTAAGTATGTTTCTATATGGAAATTGAAAGAAATTTGAATATTATGTATACTTCCATCCATAGCTCAGAACCTCGGTCATCAAACTAATTGGTTTTCTAATCGATTCAAGACCAGGTATTGAGGGTGCTTGACTATTCAAGGTCCAGTCGACACCTTCTACTTACTGCAGGTGATGATGGCACTGTGCTCTGTGCCTCTGTGGGACATGACTGGTCGTAACCCAAAGGTATGTTTTTTTTACTTATTGCGATTCATATGGAAAAAGGATGTGTGTCTTCCATTGTCTCTTCTATTAATTTTACAAGATTTCATGAATTATTATTTTGATGGGGTTATTAGCTCCAGTGGGGAATTGGGGAAGCCAAGAAAATTTTGTTTGCATTGCGTTAGTTGATATTAGGATTAAAAAAACATAAGTTAGAAGAGTGGTTTTTTAAAGACTGGCTCAAGCATAAGTTAGACGGTTGGTTTTATTGTGTTTATGCAGATGTCCTGGCTAAAGCAGCATTCTGCACCAACGGCGGGTGTTTGCTTCTCTCCATCAAATGAAAAGGTAACTGAATCCTATCCAGTGATTCTTGCTACACATAATGAAAAGAGTCAGATGAATGTGATTTCAAATCCTGACCTGTATATATGTACATGTGCACCCTCAACTTTGATAAGCTTGTCTGATACTCTTTGAGATATATAAACATAGTCACTAAGTAATCTACAATCTCAATTATCTACTGTTAACAGATAATTGCTAGTGTGGGGATGGACAAAAAGCTTTACACTTATGACTCTGGATCCAGACGATCTTCGTCCTGCATTTCTTATGAGGCACCTTTCTCTTCTTTGGCGTTTGGGGATAATGGTTACATTCTGGCAGCTGGAACCGGTAATGGTAGAGTAGTGTTTTACGACGTTCGTGGAAAACCACAGCCTGTCACTGTCCTGCACGCTTACAGTAGTTCAGAGGTCAATACATTTCTAACTCAGTGCAATCTCTTTAGCTCTTCAATCTAATGACCTCTAGTTTCATGGATTGAACATTTTGGACTTATCACAATTAGTTGTTTATTTGCTGTCCTTATCTTGTTTTGCTTTATTAATCAGGCCATAACAAGTTTATCATGTCCAAATTGTCTTGGTTCAAATTTCTCTGCTTGTTTTTCTCCTCCAGGTGAATGAAGTACAACTCAAGGATGGAGGTGTTTCTCGTCGGTTTACATTGGATTTGTACTTCCTTTTTCTACTTATGTATTTGAGGAACTTTATACTTTAGGTTTATTGTATCAAGATTTCATATATAATAAAATATTATATTTTTTTTACTATGTTTATTAATAATTTAAATAAAACTGTGTAAATAAAAAATGCCAAATAGGACACCTAAAAAAAATAACACCATAATTTGAATGCTATAGTAAATATATAGTAAACATGTATAACGCAAAATATATGCAATTAAAAGAATTTTTATTGCATAAAACAAAGTGCTATATTAAGTACGCGTTATTATTGCATTTTGAAAAAGCGCTATAGAAAGTGCGATACTTTTTATGACGGGAGCATATACAGCGTTCGTCAAAGCGCTATCGTTTATCTAATATAGCGGATATCGAACGCTATGGATACCCATTTTTCTTGTAGTGCTTGGAGACTGCAAAAGGGCAGAAACTTAAGAGACACTGCAGGTTGAAGCAGAAAAACTCATGTTCTTTACACAAAGCTGTACAAACAGAGGATGATCAGAGTTGTTTTCCAGTGTTAAGGAGGAATGGAGTTGCAGGGGCAGACACTATACATTTTAAGCTTGATGTAGTGTGGACAGACGAAGCAATAATGTTGTCACAGGCGCATGCACGTTTGCAAATACATAGAGACAATCTTCTGATCTGGGACTCTCCAACTGTGGAAAGAAGAATCTATTTTTCAGTCTGGCCTTGCTGGAAACAGAAAAATCTGCAGCACAATGATCTTTTGGGGGAATCAAGATTGAATCATCAGAAATGTGCAGCTAGTTTGTCAGAGCATATGGAGCTGGAAACAATATCTCAGAGATTGAATTCATTACGGATTCAAATGCAGATTTATTGGCTGAGAACTAAACAACAGAAGAAGCAGTGTCAAAACTTATTTTTTTCTGCAGCAATATGGCGAGCCGTTACGTGGAATAGATGCATCTACAAGAACGTACACATACATCAGCAGAAGGAGAAGTTTTATGTTATTTGGTTGTTCATGTTTCAACAGAGGTCTTGCGTAGACGAGACAGTGGACCACTGGATATTCAATTTTCTTTTGTTGGATGCTGCAAAGATGGAAAAGAGAGTCTATTTCTCAAATTTGGGTTGTTGGAAGAACAAGACATTGCAGAAAGGTTATGACAGTTTGTGCAAGGGAGTGGATTGGTTCTGGCTGAGAAATTTGATGCTTCTGCTACAGCTGCTATTGATTGAAAGCAGTCTACACAGAATTTCGAATTTGGAGGCAACAGCTACAACTATAGACAAGTTTTTGATACAAATCCAAATAGTTCGGCATATCGTTCAAGGACAGATGCACAAGACTGCTACTACGAGAAGAAAAAGGACATATCATGGATTTTTACAGTAAACAAGAGAAGTGATAAGGCTATTTTCTTGTTTGCAATTTCCTGCAGCTCAACAGACATCTTGATAGGGCCAGAAGCTGTCACTCTTGATGCACGCCCTTTCCAAGAGTCAATGTGGTGCTACAATGTTGTTTTGTTTTTAAATCTCTATCATTTCAGCTTGAGGGCAAGCTGGATCTCCAAAAGGGGGGTATTGATACGATCATGGGCTGGTGATAGACAACTTGAAAGGCAAATGCTGAGCTGGCACTTGCAGGAAAAGAAGAAAAGAAGACTCTGTTAGTAGGCTTGTAAAGAGAATCATGAAGTATAAATAGAGGAGAGAACTGTATTGAGAGTTTTATGCATCTAGTGAGAGGTGTATGAGGATAGAAGAGATAGGGACTCTTTGTCAAACCCTAATCTTGGTTGTATTTCACTGTTCTTGTTCAGAATATTACTGAGTTCATATCAGTAGGTTTGTGGGGAATTTACTTAAAGGACATACGGTGGGAGTTATTGGAGCTGGACGTATTGGATTTGCTTATGCTAAAATGATGGTAAGCCTCTGTTGCATGACATTTGTAAATCTGATCCACATTATATACACAAAATCTTCCTTTTATGACATGTTGATTTCAAAACAGGTCGAAGGGTTCAAGATGAATTTGATCTACTTTGATCTTTACTAATCCACTCGTCTTGAGAAATTCGTGACAGGTACTTACAGTTTTTAGACACTACTCTTCTCTTTTCTTGAAGCTTATATATTTGAGACGATGGTCATTGGCAGCTTATGGACAATTCTTGAAAACAAACGGGGAACAACCTGTGACATGGAAATGAGCTTCTTCCATGGACGAGGTGCTAGGAGAGGCTGATCTGGTAACGGAAATTCTTTTGGTAACATTGTTAGTGTATAGAGCTTAGCTAGAAACTGAACTGGTTTTGTCTGAAAAAAAACAGATAAGTCTTCACCTTGTGTTGGACAAAACCACTTACCATCTTGTCAATAAGGAGAGGCTTGCCATGATGAAAAAGGTGACGTTGGTTTCTGTTTCTCATGATCCCTCTTATTATTGACCTTGATCTGATTACATTTAATTTCATTCAGGAGGCAATTCTTGTGAACTACAGTAGAGGTCCCGTTATCGATGAGGCAGCTCTTGTGGATCATCTAAGAGAGAACCCAATGTTCTGGGTTGGTCTCGATGTGTTCGAGGTACATTTTATGCGCTATCATCCAACAAAAAACATAAAAGAGTTTATCTTCTTTGTCTATGAGCTTACAAAGTGTTTGTTTCGATGAGGCAGCTCTTGTGGATCATCTAAGAGAGAACCTAATATTCCGAGTTGGTCTCGATGTGTTCAAGGTACAGTTTATGCGCTATCATCCAACAAAAAACATAAAAGAGTTTATCTTCTTTGTCTGTGAGCTTACAAAGTGTTTGTTCAGTAAGAGCCTTTAATGAAACCAGGGCTTTCTGATAAGAAGAATGCCATTGTTATTCCTCACACTGATTCAGCTTCCAAGGTTGCCTACTGAAAACGTTTCTTTGTGTCTGTCTCAAGATATTAAAATTTTCTCTCTTGAAATTGCACCTACAATAATTATAAGGTTCTTTTTCCTCTAGCTTCTAAGGCTCCGTGAAATCTCATTTGTCTTCACAATAAATTGTTCATGTTTCATCATTTAGCATTAATGTAATTATGTATTTTATGCTCTTTTCAAGGAGATCTTGATCGACTTTTACTCAAGCTGGGGGAGTAGGAGACCGGATCACATTATCATTTTCAGGTATATATACTTAAATATATTAAGGTATCATATAAAAGTTTCCCAAAAACACATTTTGTTATTAATGTACACGTAGGGATAGTGTGAGTGAGTCTCAATTCAATCAAGTTCTTAACATTGAATTGGATCAGATGATGGAGGTATTGATTATGGTTCTGGAGCTTCAGTGACTCAAATACGTGACTACAGAGATATAGGATCCTAGCAGTGCTACTGAGTATTGCCTGATATATCTTGGTCTTTTCAATGAAACATATGGTTTGCTGTCATGTAACAGTTTATCTGTTTGTATTTTCATTTGTGTTCCTTTACCACTTGTTATTATAGTGGGGAAGGCATCACTTTTCCTCATATGTTTACTAGATTAGTATTATGATCATTGTTTTTCTGATTAAACAATGCTTTGTCAAGGGTTGATAATGAGTTGAATCCTTTTAGGACAGGATGATGCATCTCAAGTTCTCCTGTTAGCTACCATATGGATCTTGATTCTCTTGTTTGGTGGCTCAGCATACGTTTTTCCCACGATATATGGCCTCAGCTTAGTCTATGGAGGAGATTCACTTGTCTTTAGCAGCCAGTTGTCGTCTTCTGTGCCTTTTCTGTCAAAGTTGAACGGCATCCTCCTCATCTTGCTAGGACCTGCTTTTGGATATCAGATTGCATATTCTACAGGTATCAGACTGCAACCATGATTTTTACCTTATAATTTGCAGCTTATATTCAGTATGGTATTATCTATCATTTACGTGTACTGAGATAAAGAATGATGTTTGCAGTAAGGGTTCTTAAAGGGCTATGGACAAATGACTTGACGGCTCTAAAAGGAGACTGCCCGAATTGTGAAATCTATGAAATCTACAAAGTGAACAATGAAAATGAAATCTAAGAGGTCCTTTCTTTTGGCAACAGTTTCTTCAAATACAGTTTCCTCATGTATTTAACTTTTTCCTTATTATCATCATTAGGTTAATGTTGCTTGAAGAGAATCAAAATACCTTTCATTCGGAAGACGGGGGTAAGTTTTCTTGAGATTATTATCTTATACATTAGCGTGTCAGCTCCAGCTTCTGAGATTTCTTATGATGCTTGCAGGTACGGACTGTGCTAGACATCGGTTGGGGATTTGGAAGCTTTGGTGCACATCTAGTGTCTTTAAAGCTGATGCCTATATGTATTGCTGAGTATGAGGCAACTGCGAGCCAAGTCCAGTTAGCTTTAGAGAGAGGCCTTCCTGAAGCTCGCTGCTGTTTCTTAAGTTTTTGTCTTGTGTTCTCGTTGATATTTTCTTGCAGCATCCAGAGACTCATCCAACTTGTTGGCCCATGAAGCTGCATTTGCGTTGGGACAGATGCAAGTTGCTGAAGCATTTGCGTTTGAACGAGCACCCAATGGTTAGACATGAGGTTGCAGAAGCACTTGGTTACTTCTATTGCAGGTATCTTCCCTTAAATGGAGTTCATCGCATGAACTTGACTGTCTTTACTTACTCTCTTGAATTGATCGGCTACATTCAGACGAGCTTGGCATCACATTGCTACAAGAATTCTCAAGAGACCCTGAGCCGATTGTTTCACAAAGATTTAGATTTTTATTCTGTAATGTTGTTTTTATTTTGTAATGCTTGTGTAATACATTTTTGAGTTATTAATAAAAGTTCTAAAAATTCAAGTATATTTCTTTTTGTATAAATCTAAAACAGAAAAAATTATATTATATATATAAATTAGCCATAATTATCAATTATTATAAAAAGATATTATGACAAATAAAAAAAGCTATAACAGATAGATCTAATAGCAAAGAACAACATCACTATCATAAGTGTTTTATATCATAGCACGAGCAAAAATGCTATTATATATGGTTGATCTATTATAGCTGGGGCAGACATAGCCATTTCAAAAACGCTATTGTAGTGAACAATATTATAGGACAAACAAAAAACGCTATCGTATCTGGCCTACCTATTATAGCTGGGGCAGACATAGCATTTTCAAAAACGCCATCATATACATATCATGGCGTTTTTCGTGTGCTAAGAATAGAGATTTTTCTTGTAGTGAGCCTTTTATCGTTCATCTTCTTCAGATTTAGTCTCTCTTTTGCTTCTACTTACATGGTGTCAGAGTTTGGAAGCTCCAATAATCCAGCCTTCCTCAAGTGATACACATGGATAAACTCATCATGGCATGGCTCATTGGTTCTCTGTCTGAAGAAGCTCTCAAGACGGTGTATGCTTTGCGATCTTCCCAAGAAATTTGATTTTCTTTGGCCAAAAAGTACAACAGAGTCTCTGCCACCAGACGACTTGATATCAAGAGGTGCATTCGAACCACAACAAAAGGATCTAAGTTGTTAGCTCAATGTTTGAGATCAAGTCGTTGTGTGACCAGCTTGACTCCATTGAGTTTATGAATGCTCAGTTCATTTCTCACTGGACCAGTCATGGAATAAAACATTTGGTCTCATGTTCATACACACCAGAGCAGAATGGGCTGGCTGAGAGAAATCACCGCCACATTACTGAACTAGGTCTCTTCATATTGTTTCAAAGTCAGCTTCCTCCTACTCACTGGGTAGATGCCTTCCTGACTTCAAACTTCTTGATCAACCTATTACCAACTTCAATACATGACAAGATGGTTAGTCCATTTGAGGTCCTAAATGGCAGTGCTCCAGTATATACGTCGTTAAGAGTCTTCAGAAGCTCTTGTTATCCTTATCTCAGACCTGTAGCTCAGAACAAGATTGATCCAAAAACACTTCACTGTGTTTTCTTGGAATACTCTGAGCAATACAAAGGATATCGGTGTCTCCATCCTCCTTCAGACAGGGTATATCTGAGTCATCATGTTCTTTTTGAAGAAACTGACTTTCCTTTTACAAACGTGTTGTCTCGGTTTACATAAAAATCCGGGTGGTTCAAGACATCATGTTCACCCCCTGGCCGAGTAAACCCGACAAATATTAAGAATGAGTGGTTCAAAGCTGAAACATGCTACTATCTCAAACACAGTGATTTTTCGCTTATACTCTCGGAAGTCTGTCTAGTCTAGTCGAGTCATGTCTAGTCTAGTCGAGTCTATCCAGTCAGTCTAGTCGTCCTATGTTTAGAGTCATTTCTATTCATGTGGGGGATTGTTGGGCCTAATATTTTAATGAACATTTTGGTTTATAAAATATTATAAGAGTTGAATAGAAATGGGTATGGGCCAAAAAAATTGGTCAAGCTTTTTGCTCTCCAAACTTAAGTGGAACTTAATTTTTCCCACATTGGAAGCAAGAGAAGTTTTGGAGTAGTATATATATATAGACATGGTCATACAATTGGTTACATGGCTATGTAGAGAGAGAAGGGAACACACACGCGCGCCGCCGCCGCCGTCCGGCCGGCTCGGCTCGTGGTTCGTGCCTCTAAAGAGGCTCCTGCGCGTATATTTTTGTACAAAATTCATAAGAATTTTTGAACCATTAAACAAATTAATTCGACAATTAATTTCGAATATTTGTAACTTACGACCATTAACTTCACAAGATCTCCGCATTTAGTTACACGATTTCTGTAACGTTTTGCGAGATTCTTTTTGCGCAAGTTTGACCGAACCATTCTTCTCCTATATATCTGAAACTCCATTATACTCGAAAACAAACTCCGATAATCTTTTCTGAAACTTTTTCTACAACTCGAAAAACCAGCAATCTCTCTGTCTTCTTTCTTCTACCAAGCGTAAGTCTGAGAGTATTCGTAGAATTCAAGTTCACAAATTCTTTGATCGAGTGTCACGATCTTAGTCTCATAGCGGTTGTATCCTTGGATTCATTATCTCATCAAACCGTTACACTGCGGGAGATATTTTGAATTAAGGAAAGAGATCATCTCGCCTCCGCTAAATCGTTTTCCTCAATCGTTTTGCATCGGTTTTATCAAACAGTTTTCTTCCGAATTTTAGCACCCTACAAAGAGTTCGTGTTGACATTGGATCACACTAACTTCAGCGAAACCATCAACAAGCACGATTTCATCGTCGTCGAGTTTTACGCCCCATGGTATTTATCATTTGTGATGATTCAACCTTCTCTGTTAGTAGTACTGTTTATATGAGTTTTGTGTCATGTTTCGTGGAATCTGATGGGTCCCCTTTTCTTTACTCCTGGATTTGAATTTATCATTTGGATTTGCATGCGAATGATTTCTTCTTCTCACTAGCGTTCTCTACATAGCTGATATAATTTGTTTTGTTAGGCAGAAATTTTGTTGCGAATTGTGGTATTTAATTTGATCTAACACATTAAAAAATCGATGTCAAGGCCTTTCTAGATTTTCTAATGTATCTTCTAAAATGTTATTGCAATTGTATGTGTACTCAATCATGTTATATCAGCCATTCATATTTTATATCGTTATGTATCCACCCGTTCTAATAGTACTTTGTATGGATGCGTCGTTATGTTCTTGATTCTGAAATTTAATTACGTGATTTTAATTCTGATATTTTATTCATTGGAGGCTTTGATGTGGCCCTTCTTTTACCGATAATGTGAAATAAAATAAAGTTGTGATCGTTCATAAAAAGCTGCTACAAGCTCGCTTTACCAAGCTATCTTGTCAAGACTTTTCGACTGGAATCCCTTTTAGAAAAGTACCAAGCTATGTTGATACTAATGTCAGAAGCTGTTTAAAATAGTAAAGACGAAATAATTGATCCATAGATACGCATGTTTATCTATACACTAACATAAAAACTGCTCCATAACCACAAAAATTTTCGTGACTATGAGCCCAAATTCGTGGCTATAATGTCCATAGCCACGGATAGCCACGAAATTATTTCGTGGCTATGGGCAGATTCGTTGCAATTCGTGGCAACACTTCCACGAATTAGCCACGAATAGCCACTAACTTATTTCGTGGCTATATTTCCACGAATATCCACAAATGTTTCCGTGACTTTTAAAAAAAAATAACAAAAAATCAAAAGATTTAATCATTAAATATTTTTATTTATACAAAAATACAAAACAAAAAATAAATACAAATATATATATATATATATCGCCCGTATATATCATCGCCGCCGAGAGGAGATGCCGGTGATGGAGAGGGGATGCCGGTGACAGAGAGGAGAAGAGATGCCGGTGACGGAGAGGAGAGGAGCTGCCGGTGATATGCATCTGGGAGAGGGAGATGCGCTGAGAGATGCAATGGGGTTGGAAGATCTTGGCGACGGCGGCGTTGGTGGAGGAGAAGCGCCGGTTCAGGTGGATGAGAAGCGCCGGTTCAGGTGGACGGAGGAGGAGAAGCGCCGGTTCAGGTGGAGGAGAATGTCGCTTCACAACGCCGTTGCCTCCGTCACTTCACAACGCCGTCGCCTCCGTCGCAGATCTCCTCGATCCAGCCACAGACTGACGATCTCCTAGAACATCGCCTCCGTCGCAGATCTACAAACTGACGAGCCTCTATCGACTCAAGGCACCTGCGTTCTGGTTGCCTCTGTCGACTAAACATTGCCTGCGTTCTGGTGGCCTCCGTTGTCGCCTCCGTCGAAGATCGATTCATCTTTACTAAAAAAAAAGAGAAGATCGATGATAATTTTGTGGGAAAGAGAGGATGAAGAAGGTGAGAGTAAAGAGGAGAGTCCCGAAGAAGATGAGGGAAGGAGAAAAAGAAAAGAAAAGAAAAAAAGAAATAGAGATCCAAGGGTTGATATTAATTTTGAGATGTAGATCTAAGGGTAGATATAGTGATCCTTGTGATCACTTATTAGCCAATAAGAAAATTCTTTGGTTTAAACTCATACATAATGATATAAATAATTTAAAATAATAGAAATGGTTAATATTAAATTTTAAAAAATGTTATTTAATACAATAATTAAATTATTGCTTAATACTTTTAGTTTATTATTAGCATTAAAAAGTTTTAGAGTCTATTTAGGGTTTAAAGGGTTTATTTAGGGTTTATAGGGTTTATTTAAGGTTTTAAGTTAAGGTTTTAAAGTAGATTTTGATTTAGTAAAAATGTATGTATGATTATATATTAAGTAAAAATGTTTGTATGATTATATTATTGTTTTTAGTTTTATGTTTAATTTTATGTTTGAGAATAACAATTAAGGGGTAAAGTTTATAATTTAGGGTTTGGTAATTAAGTTTTTGATTTAGGAATGGGAACTTAAGATTTAAAATATGATTTTATTTGAATTTTATTGAAATTTTTCGTAATTGTTATATTTTGTAATAATATAGAATGCTTTATATATTATATTTATGTTTTAAGTTTAAACTATAGGATTTGTTTTGGGTATATGTTTGGAGTTTAGGGTTAAGGTTAAATTGATTTAATTTTCAAAACTAGTATATTTTATAAGTGTTGGAGTTTTAGTTATTAGATTTATGCTTATAGGGTTTATTGAGGGTTTATGATTTTTGGGTTTATTTAGGGTTTAGGGTTTATTTAGGGTTTAAGGTTATATTGAAATTTTTAATTAATGTTTGAAGCTAGTATATTTGGAAAATAGAAATTCTTTTTTTTTATATATATAAATGTTGAATCTTAATTTTATACATGTTATAATAATCAGAGCTTTAATTATTAGATTTTTGTTTATAGGGTATTAGGGTTTATTTAGGGTTTAAAAGGTTATATATTAAAGGTTTGAAATCAATGTTTGGAAATAACATATTTGGAAATTTTAGTTATAAGTGTTGAAGTTTTAATTATTAGATTTTAGTTTATACTTTAGGGTTTATTTAGGGTTTAAGGTATTATAATAGCCACGGATAGTCACAAAATTGTTGTGGCTAATTTGCCACGAAAATATTTGTGGCTATCCGTGGAAAATAGCCGCGAAACACATTTTGTGGCTATCCATGACAAACATAGCCACGGATAGCCACGAAGCTTATTTCACGGCCATTTTCCCACGAATAGCCACGAAATCCGATTTTCTAATTTCGTGGTTTTACATTTTCGTGGCTAGTTCGTGGCTATTTCACAGTTTTCTTGTAGTGATAGTTGTTAAACATAATGGATACAGAGACCCGTATACCATCTGTCTGAAGGAATGTTTAGCCAATCCTGATTCAATTCTCAGATTCAGATTAACCTAAACATGCTGATCTAGGTTCTTCTTGAATAGAAACAATGATAGATCTCACCTTATACCTGTTTTGCAGCGGAAAGGGATGGTATGTCAGAGATCAGAGAGCCACCGAGAGATAACTCCTCCAGAGGTTCACACACGCACACCGAGCAGGAAGAGGCTGCTAGACCAGGAGGAAATCGGCGCAGAGAGAGAGAGGAGGCTCGCGGCTAGGGCTTGTATTTCGACCTGAACTCGTCTTAAGTTTATAAAACTCGTTCAGTTCGTTTTGGGCCATTTGGCCCAAAGGCCAATTAACTCCGAGGCGTTCGCGCACTGTGTCGATCGACACTCCTTGTGTATCGATCGACACACAGTGGCAAAACCCAATTATTCTCTCTAAGTACAGTAAATGCCTAGCACTTTTACCGTACTTCTGCTACACCGTTCCTACACATTTTCCTGTAAGCTTAGGCGTGTGACCCATATGGGATCATATAATAAAGGTAATAAGTCCAAGACTTATAGATCATGAGCGGACTCTAGCAAGCCATCATGACCCCCAGTATTATATGACTTATGTCTGATCATTGACATACTCTTACTTTCTAGAGACAGTACCGAGATTACTGGACACAATTCCAACAATCTCCCACTTGTACTGGAATCTCTGTATTCATAATCCTTTTGTCACAATATCTCGATTAGTCATAAGGCAAGATTGGTGTCATCCTTATAAAGCCTAATCTTGTTCATCGGACTCTGATTCGATACTGACAATCCAAACGACTCGGGACAGTCCGTTTGAGCATGGCCATGCATTTTCCAGTATTCAAATCTCCGATTGGCCTAGAGATATTCACTCCATTTATATTGGAGGGACAAATCCCGTCTTGTTCCATCACTGTAAACTACTCATTTCATAATGTACCCAAACAAGGTCCTTATAACTATCGCAGAACGACAGCGTTAGACAATGATCAAAGTGCATCAGTCCATGTGCAGTCACATGCATGCGAACTCAGGTCTAAGGACTATACTCTATAGTCGTAGTAAGAATCTCTTATGACACAGATATAAATATCCTGAAGAGTTCTTATAAGCGGGTCTTGTCCGGTCGTATGTTCCCCAACATACACCTATGTACTGACTTTGATGCCGCGCATCTATGACACACTGAGACTTTGTCATAAGTCACGTACCAATCCAGTCTCACACGGTTGTTGGTGTTCCAATTTCAACAACCTTCGACTAGGGACATAATGATATAAGTCATTTATCAAATATAGGGTCTCATGATCAAGCTAAATGACTTTGATAACTCAAGATCAAGTTATTTACTTCGATGACCCATAAAATGGTTTATATCACTTTGGAACGATTATTTCATCACAGTTAAAATAATCTTGAAATAATAATTTCATTAAACATCTTAAATGTTATTTCAAGAACATATCCAATAACTAAATAAAGCCATTTAATAACTCCCACTGAAATTAAGACTACATCTTAATTTCACTTATCCTACAGCAACAGTCCGCGACTCGTGCTTAGGCCTAAGGAGTGGCTTCGTTAATAGATTAGCAACGTTCTCATTCGTTGAAACTTGCTGATCTACTTAACATCTCTGTCATTTATCTCACGGAATAGGTTATACCTATCCTCAAGGTGTTTGGACCTCTGATGTGCAGCTAGTCTCATCTATGCTGGAAATCACATCAAGTTCAGTGACGAACTCTTCTTTCCAAACAACCTCTTTCGCGACTTCCCAAGCTGCGAAATGTTCAGCTTAAGTCATGGAGTCAGCAACAGTGCCTTGCACCGCCAGATAGACACAAGATATAACCGGACTGTGATCGGAAATCATCTTTGTCTATTGGAAACTTGCCTTTCAGACTCTACCGACTTGTAGCACCTCACTTTCTCCGTAACTCAAGAATTTATCCTTAGTATTCCTCAAATACTTTAGGACATTCTTTACGGCAATCCAGTGATTCTTTGCTGGATTTGACTGGTCTTTACTTGTCTTGCTTAACATTAAAGCAACATCAAACAAGTACGTTTCATGGCATACATGATAGATCCAATTGCCGACGCATATGGAATCTTATCCATGCATTTAAGCTCAGCAGTTATCGTAGGACACTGTGTCTTGCTTAACGTAATGCCATGTGACATTGGCATAAAACCCTTCTTGGAATGCTGAAAAAAACGTGTAGGACTTTGTCGGGATAAGAATCCTGACTTTGTCCTACCAGCTCTTTCGGATCTCTATCTTTAGATCCAAAATCCAAAAACATACGTGGCTTTACCCATGTCAATCATTAGAACCAACTCCCAAGCCAGTCCTTTACTGACTGCAGCATTGGGACGTCATTTTCGAGAATCAGTATGTCATCGACATACATTATGAGAAATGCAATATCGCTCCCACCAATCTATTAGTAAACGCACAGTTCCAATTCGTTCCTGTTCAAGTCAAAACCTTGACTACTTCAACAGAACGAAGATTCCAACTCCGATATGTTTGCTTCCATCCATGAATGGATCGATGAAGCTAACTTACTTAAAATGTAATTTTTTGGAAAGTTCGGGCTCACTATCGCTTCTTTGAATTTCGCAGATTCGTCGCTTTCAATGATCATCAGATCATGCGAACTTTCAATGAATGTATCAAGTTCAACTAATGACGAGAAATCACTCTCGGATTAGTAACTGATTCATTCATATCTGCGAACTTCAGGCTCCAGAGGTGCAGATTTCAATGATTATCAGGTTCAACTAATGACGAGAAATCACTCTCGGATTAGTAACTGATTCATTCATATCTGCGAACTCCATAATCCACAGGTGTAGATTCTACAGAAATCTGTAAATCCTTCCGCTGCTCTCCCTCAACAGGTTAAGCAGCCTCCTGTATTTCTCGAATTTCTTCGAGTTATACTTTTACTCCCACTGTTCTTCTTGGAAATTAACTTCCCTTCTTAGAAAACAGAATAGACGTAAAAGTAACAAGCCTTGGTTTCCCTAGGACAACCAGCGAAGTAGCACAACTACAAATACTCAGTAAAGACGAATTTGGATCGATTCCAATCCACATTTACGTGGTGTCTTTCAACTGATATTGGTGGAACTATTTCAGCGTAAACTTAGATATTTTAGAGCGTTATTCTTAAAGAATATCATGGAAGATTCGTGTGACTCATCTTTAATCATTTCTAATAAGATCTGATTCTTTCTCACAGAAATACCTCAAGGTTTTCAGGAGAATTGAGCTGTGAAACGACTTCACACTCATTCAGATGATCACACCATTAATGACTCAAGTATTCTCACTCGTGATCTAACTCAGAGTCTTAATACTTCTGTCACTCAGATTCTATACCTCATTGTGGAACTCTTTCGACCATGTCAAAGAATTCCGACTTGTGTCTCATTAAATGAACACAGTCACACTCACTGAAGTAATCAGTAGAGACAATGAAGTACAGGAGATTTTCTCTGGCATTACTGCTCATTGGGCCACATACATGAGTATGTTCCAGGTCCAATAAGCCTTTGGGCTTTTCTCTAGCTCGGCTAAGATAGGCCCTTTACCTTTTGGTCTAGTAAACAGAATTCAAGTCTCATAAGATATTTTATCAAATGAGCCCAACAGTCCATGACTATGGGATTTCTGAATCCGACTTACTCTATGTGACCAAGACTTTATGCCAAGAAAAATCAGGTTTAATTCATCAGATTTAAACCAATTCGGTATTTATGTTACATTTAGGCACTCTTTGGTTTAAGATATAAAACCCATTCCATGAATAGGGTGCTACAATTAATATTTCATTAAGATCAAAAGAACAAAACTTGTCTTTTATCAAAATGAAAAGCATTCAAATTCTTACAAGAAAATGAAAGACAACTCTGCTTAAAGCAGGTACATTGTAGCAATTACTTATTACAAAACCAAGCCTCAAAGGGATCTATAAGTGAAAAACCCTACGGCTGAGGCAGCATCCCAAGCTCCTTCCAGACATGTAGTTTCACTTGCCCTTCCTTCAACGTTCTACTGTTGCTTAGGCTCTGCATATTATTACAAATATCAGTGCCACAACCAGTATCCAATACCTTTAAGGTAGAACTTGAAGTAATAACATGAATACCTGAGGAAGTAGTCGCATACATCGACTTTAACTCCTCATCATCTTCCATGAATTTAATGCAATCTCTCTTCCAATGCCCTGTCTCCTTACAGTAGCAGCACTTACCAACGTAAGAGGTATCTGACTCGGGCTCAGAAGACACACGCTTGCCATGATTCAAAATCTGGACAACTTTGTCTTCACCCTTGTCAGCATTAGGTTTAGTAAACCTACCCTTCTCGTTCATGAGATTGTACAGGGTACTCTTCACGTTTGGCTCAACTGTCTTGATCATATCATGCAGTTCAGTCAGCGTCTTCGTTAAGCCTTTCTTGATATAGTTCCTTCTGAACTTATCATAGCTTGACGGCAGTGACTGCAGTATGATCTCAGTTGCCAATTCTTGGCTAACTGGATAATCCAGTTTCCTCAGGTTATCAATGTAACCCATCATTTTACTGACATGAGGACTCACTGGATGATCATTTGGTAGCTTGCAGCTAGTGA
The DNA here is from genome assembly GCA_030180135.1 of Orychophragmus violaceus. Taxonomy (NCBI): domain Eukaryota; kingdom Viridiplantae; phylum Streptophyta; class Magnoliopsida; order Brassicales; family Brassicaceae; genus Orychophragmus; species Orychophragmus violaceus. Next base: position 81,760,224 of record CM058239.1, read on the forward strand.
GAGACTTAACCAACTGGTATCTCTCCACCCTTATCTGCTCCTAAAATTTCAATTTCAGGCTGCTGATCATCTCTATTGGCGACTCCATGTTCTCATATTGCTTCCGCAAGTCTGAGTCCATGGTAGCCAATATCAGACCACGCACATCTACCGCATCATTATAATGCTTATTCCAAGCATCATATACTGCATGAGAAGCATTGGACCCGATCCTCACGGGGAGAGCTCTCTCAAGGACATAGTCCTTTCTCTCCTGTCTGAGGACTAGCCTCAGGTTCCGCGACCAAGTCAAGAAATTTGATCCGTTCAGCTTGTCCATCTTAAGGACAGACCGGATCGAGAAAGTGTTTTGATTGTTTGTGCTAGTCATAACTGAAATATAAGATAAAAGGATTTTAGTCAATATGTTCAATATGATTAATCTCGTATTAAATTTAATATGATTAATCACGCATTATATTCAATAACATAAGTTACCCTCAATAGAATATAATGATTCCAAGATCCACATATAACTAAGATTAAAGTGGGCCACTGGCCGTCACCCAACCTTAGCTTATATCGGTAAGCCCTATATCGGCTAATTATATCCGTGATATAACTCTTGGTTGTGAATCTGGGCCCGAGGCCCAATCCACTCTGATGTCTCAAGGCCCGGGACTCCCGATGGCCCAGTCAAGAAAACCAGACTATACAGTCATGTAATCATTAATGTCTGGGACTCCCAATGACATTTATGAATCACAAACCGTCTTATCCACGCAAAAGCAGACACCCTCACACTGTAAGGCCATGAATACAATTGAATGGGCTTCGACAGCTGACATAGAATGGACAAGACATCCAACGCTTGATATTGTTTGAGGTTCGTAGGTTTATTTAAAAATTCATTCCCAAAATAGAAGATTACTATTTCGGGAAACTTTCCATTTTTGGAAACCTACTATTTTTGGAAACTTTCTAAAATTGGAAACTTTCTAAAACCGGAAACTTTCTAACTTTAGAAATTTCTTTAAAATCCAAAACCCGCAAATCCAGAAACTTCTAATTTAAGAAACTTTCTAATTTCAAAATTTCGGAAACTTTAATTTAAAATCGACTTTATAATTTTATAAAATAAATTCTAAATTAATCTGAAGAAAGACTCAAATAATTGGCCCAATTGTTTTAACTTCTTGGCCCGAGGCCCAAGAATTGGTCCATGTCCAAGACATGACCCAATTGTCCAATTAAATGACATAACCGGTCTGGTTCATTAAAATTGGTCTAACCAAAATTAATTACTACGACGACCACAATTGTCAACCGGTTATTTACTAAACCGGATTTTCTCAATTTATTTGGTCCAACCAAATCAAATTAGAAAATCCTGGTTTAGGCACAACATCCAATATTTCGACTTTGGATTTCTTATCCCGGTTTAACCAGAACTTAATAAAATTATTAATTTCTGTTTATTAAACCAGGACGAATTAATTTTAATCAAAATATTAAACCGAGCCTTAAACCAACCATGTCGATCGATGAACCAACCGTGATCAAAATATTAAACCGAGCCTTAAACCAACCATGTCGATCGATGAACCAACCGTGTCGATCGATCCATCAACCGCATCGGTCGATGCTCTTAGCATCGATCCTGCATCGATCGTGCATCGATCCTGTATCGATCGATGCTCTCACGCATGCACGGAAACGAGCCAAAACCCTAACCGTGTCGATCGATGCACCAACCGCATCGGTCGATGCACCAACATCGAACCTGCATCGATCCTGCATCGATCGATGCTTTCACGCGTTAACAGGGTTAGCCGATAGACTGTATCGACCGATCCATGCGATCGTATCGATCGATCCATGCGATCTCCGATTGTATCGACCGATCCATGCGATCGTATCGATCGATCCATGCGATCGTATCGATCGATCCATGCGATTCTGGCCGATTCTCATTCTCTCGGATTCGATCGCATATCAAATCATATAGCTTGATCATGCGATTTTTTCATATGTTTAGGTTTCAATTCTTGTTACTTAAGTGATTTCTCTTATCAGTAGTTGATTCAAAACACTTTTAAACAAGAAAAACAATCCTAAACTTGAATCTAAACAAGAAAAACCAGAACCAATAGCTCTGATACCACTGAAGGAATGTTTAGCCAATCCTGATTCAATTCTCAGATTCAGATTAACCTAAACATGCTGATCTAGGTTCTTCTTGAATAGAAACAATGATAGATCTCACCTTATACCTGTTTTGCAGCGGAAAGGGATGGTATGTCAGAGATCAGAGAGCCACCGAGAGATAACTCCTCCAGAGGTTCACACACGCACACCGAGCAGGAAGAGGCTGCTAGACCAGGAGGAAATCGGCGCAGAGAGAGAGAGGAGGCTCGCGGCTAGGGCTTGTATTTCGACCTGAACTCGTCTTAAGTTTATAAAACTCGTTCAGTTCGTTTTGGGCCATTTGGCCCAAAGGCCAATTAACTCCGAGGCGTTCGCGCACTGTGTCGATCGACACTCCTTGTGTATCGATCGACACACAGTGGCAAAACCCAATTATTCTCTCTATGTACAGTAAATGCCTAGCACTTTTACCGTACTTCTGCTACACCGTTCCTACACATTTTCCTGTAAGCTTAGGCGTGTGACCCATATGGGATCATATAATAAAGGTAATAAGTCCAAGACTTATAGATCATGAGCGGACTCTAGCAAGCCATCATGACCCCCAGTATTATATGACTTATGTCTGATCATTGACATACTCTTACTTTCTAGAGACAGTACCGAGATTACTGGACACAATTCCAACACTGTCCATTTACTCATCTTTTATTGATCCGTATTGTTATATATTTAAGCTTATAAGTAGGAGGCTACCCAGTCGCTCTTAAACATTCTTTACAGTTATGAGCTTCACGTCTAATTCAACTTGTCACAATTCTCAGCGAGCATTACCTTCTAGGCCCATAGGCGTGGCAGCCCCAACGACGTGTTGGTGTGGCAAACGTATTGAAGTAGGATATGGTACAATCCGTGCCAACCTTCACCGTAGATGGTTCAAATGCCTGAACGCTAACCGGATTATGCTAAAATAAGGATTCATTTGTTTCTTTATAGTGTTTTTAGATTTGTAAGGTTTGATGAAATTTTTTTTTTAAGCAATACCGAAGTGAGGGCTACTTACGTGAGTGGATCGATGACGCGATTATGAAAGAGGTTGATATGCTTGCTAAGGATGTCAAGAAAATACAAGATGACGTTAAAGAATTGGAAAGGTGGTCTGCGTCGGTTGGAGAGGAATTGGCGATCAAGATGGTGAGAAAGATCTTCGTAGAGGTCGCAAGGAATAAAAATATACCACGTAGTAGGAGGCATGGACATGAGAGGATCATGATGAAGTATGTATTAATCGTTGCCATGTCTATTTGTGCAGCTACGTCAACGTTTGGGCAGCTGAAGACATACCTTTATGATTGAGGATTGAACTTACTTGTTTGTTATATCAGAATTAGTGATGTAAGATTGGAGGTGGATAGTTGTTTGGGTCGCCCAGCTGGTCGGAGACGCTCTCTGGTTGATCCGTGGTCGATGGTCGGTGGTCGAATGGGAAAAGCTTGTTGGCCGAAGGCGCTCTCAAGGCTTCTCAATGAATGTTTAGATGGATTTGACACAACAGAAACACTTCAGTAGCACAAGAACACAAGCAAGTAACAGCACTTCGTCCTCAAGGGGAATCCACGCGAGAGAGAAGAGTGGCTGCGCCAAATTAGGCTAAACTCCTTTAGGGTTTTAGTTTAAATTTGCTTGATCTTATTAACAAAGAAAAGAATGGCTTAAATAGCCAATAGTCTAGGTTACAAATGGGCCAAAAAGGGCCTGGTCGAATTCATAAATGAAAAGACAAGAAGAAAGGTTGGACATGCCAGATTCTTCTTCTCTTGTATCGGGATATGGTTTACTTCATTAAAAACCTTAGTGGGAAAACCAATTTGGGAAAAACCACACTTAAGGGGAAAAGAGTATAAACCTTAGCCCAAGGAGATGTTGCACGTGCTCCTGGTCGCCAAACATAGTTCTGAAGTTCACTAAATCCGTGAGCTTCCAAATAAGGCAGGTCCAGCAACCTTCGAGTTTGATCTTGCAAATCTTTTTCGTCCGAGCTGGTATTGGTATGATTCCAACTCTCATGAATTCCCTGATGAATCAAGAATCCATAAAAAGTTCTTTACTCCTTGATTCATTTTGGTTCGTTCTGAGCACTCCAAAATGTGCAAGTCGGTCTTTAGCGGGTTCTCTGAAAATCACATGTCTTGAAACGGGCATAACTTCTTCATAGAAAATGGTCTTGATGTGATTCCACTTAGTGAAGATTCCTTGGTGAGTCATGTTTCCATAACAGGTCGAGTTGCAGCTTGAATTATCATGGTCCGATGGCAATCCTCTCTTGAATGAACCTATATCCGCGGACAGGGCTAAATAGGCAACTTCTAGACATACTCCAGGATTAGCTCGAACCAAGACTAATTCCTTCTGACCAAAATATTACAAATAGAATACCTTCTGGTGGATATCAAGTCTGGTATGATTGGTTCGAACCAATTCTTCTATGGTCATCTTCCAGGACTTGGCTAAGGCTCCAGGTGGACGGTTGTCGACCATCTCCAAATGGGATCGTTCCAGTTGGGTTCTGGAACAATCATTACTTCTGAAACTTGTTTTTGGCTGATGAATCCTTGATCCCACATCATTTGGCCTTGTAGAACATATCTTGGCCTCCTGAACCTCCTCAGGTACGTTCCGCGTGGTCGGGAATAGCTCGATCAACCTCATGGTCGAGGTTGGTACGTACCGCTCGTCCGAGCCGGGTTTGGATGATCCGATGTCCTCATCAATTAGACACGCATATGATCTTGATTATAAAATCTATTGTACGCCCTTGTTTATATTAACCATGTTTCTGTTCAGTGGAGCATCATGTAGTGTCCTAATCTGGTATGGATACCCACACAATCCATATATCATGTTCTAGTAACTACTGAATTCGAGGTTCAAAATGTATGTTTAATTCTATCCAATTGTACCATATTGCTTTGTTGGTAATATGATGGTATAACAGGCACTTGTTATGTATATATCATATCCCGAATATATAAAATTAGGTCTACATATATAATATCCATCATATATTAAATATATAAACGCATGGATATATACACATCAGATGAGGTATGATTCATGATATACTAGATGTGACATATCGCGAATTTTGATGGATAGGAAATAAAAGTAACATCCCTCACACCTCTCACCACTAGCAGAGGATCTGCCAAGTAGCAGAGGATCATCCGGTTCCATATCATATTTCAGCACCACGAAGTCTGTTGGAGTCACGTAGTTTCCAACTCTGATAGGGATGTCCTCAAGAACTCCTTCTGGGATCCTCTTCGATCGATCAGCTAGGATTAGAGATATCCTAGTTTGTTTGAAGTCCAGCAACCCCAACCTCACAGCCACAGAGTATGGCATGAGATTCACACTAGATCCCAAATCACACAGAGAGTGTTTGAAGCTGTCCTCGAAGATAGAGCAGTCTAGCCCAAAGACTCACGGATCTGGAAGCTTCTCTGGAATCTGATTTAGCAGCACATAACTGACTCGCTTAGATACAATCATCACCCCCTCTTTCAAATGACCATCAGTGGAGATCATCTTCTTCGCATATCTCTGCACACAAAGATGAACTCGCGAAGCATAAGCTGTTGGAGTTTCATTCAACTTCTTATCCATCACCACCATGCATTTGACTGCACTCTGCTCCTGTTTAGACCTCATAGGAACTCTGGGTAAAGATACAGGAGGTTTGTAGACCCTCTCTTTAGCAACAGCACTAGATTCTGACGAGAATGACTTGGTCTGACCGTAGTGTCGATCGACGCCGAAGTGGTGTCGGTCGACGCTGTTTCCTGTCGATCCTTCCGTGCCGAGTAGGGTCGATCGTCATGAGAACTCGAAATTACCGTCGAAACTAGGTGTCGACCGACACTAAAAGGTGTCGATCGACACCGAGAGCTATAGTCATAAGATCAATGTCGATATCGGTCGATTTCGGTCCGTCGAAACTCTCGAACTCGAGTGTTTCAGTGGGTGTCAACCGACACTAATAATGTGTGTCGATCGACACTGAGTCTGCAGCTACGGATCCTCGACTGTTACCCACGATTCTCACAGCCTTGACCTCAAATTCTTCTTCATGACCCAGCCAATCTTCAACCTGGACTGAGATAGCATTGATATGAGCGTTCTGAGCATTCTTCCCCTTGATTGAGCCTGAAATCTGAGCTACTTGGGTATCCAGTTGCTTCACATGAGTGTTCAAGGACTCAAACTTCCCATTCAGATCTTCATATACAACATCAAGCTTCTTGTTGAAGTTCACAGTGGTCTTTGTCTGCCCCTCATGTAAGTTCTCCATCATAGCTACCAATCTACTCTCATGAGCATTAGTAACAGGAGGTGTCTGATAAGAAGAAGCTCCATAGTTCCTTGTGAAGGAATTGTTCTGCTGTTGGAAAGACTTCTGGAATGCAGACTTCTGAGTGAAAGAAGCAAGATTTTGAGTACCATACTTCTGAGACCCTCCAATGTAATTCACAGCCTCTTGTGCATACTCTCCAGCCTCAGATGCCTCATGTGGCTGCTTCTTCCCAAGCAAAATGTTGTGGACATAATCAATCTATTTATTCAACTCAACTATCTGTGAGTTATCAGCTTTGCCACCATTCTTCTGTCTCTCCACATCAGCATTATTGACACTATTGCTAGTTACCAAGTTATCAATAAGCTCCTTGGCTCCTTCTGGAGACTTAGTGTAGAAGTTTCCATTACTTGCTGCGTTCATAGCCATCTGATACCACAAATCCACACCTCTGAAAAATATGCTCAGCAGCTGAACCTCAGAGAAACCATGGTGTGGACAATCTCTTTGGTATCTTGAATCTCACCCAAGCTGCCTTAAAAGGCTCTGCAGGTCCCTGCTTGAAGGTCAGAAGGTCCTGTCTGAGCTGATCGGAGCGAGCATCATCATAAAAGTGTCTCAGGAATTCCCTCTTCACTGCATCCCAAGTAGTCAGAGTCCCAGGTGGAATCTGCTTCAGCCAATTAGCAGCTTCTCCTCCAAGAGAGTGAGGAAAAAGCTTGCAGTGTAGGTAATCATAGCTCACTTCATTATGCTTCATGCCAGTGACAAGAGACTCAAAGTCCTCTATGTGATACATAGGATGCTCATGTGGGAGTCCATGAAAGAGGTGCTGTCCCACAAGCGTGTAGTAGGAAGTCTTCAGCTCAAACTCATTCCTCTCAAAAGCAGGAGGTACGATCGCAGACCTGTTAGCGTAGAATTCGTCAGGTCTGTTGTAGTCAGCAAGAGTCCTCCTAGCTGGAGGATTAGGTGGCGGATTTGGCTGCTGATTGGGCTGTCCATTAGCTCCAGGATTAACCACCTGCCTTTCACCTTGAGGCTGCTCAATTACATTCCCATCAGCATCAATCCTATGCCCTTGATCATTGTACATATTGTTTTGCAGATCTCTAAGAACACCTTCTGCATCCCGAGTCAACACAACAACATTCGGATTCATCATCCTCTCAGATTGCTGAACCTTCCTGTTTGTTCTCTCAAGTCTAGCAAGCTCTTCAAGTCTGAGGTTCAAAAGCTCTTCGTCTGGATTGCTTCGGGTGTGACGATTGGGCATCCACCGGAAACCAGACTGAATCCGCGAAGAGTGTCGACCGACGCTGAGTTGATGTCGATCGACACTAAGTGCTCTCGCTCGTTCTTCTCTGCAGGAACAAAGAGAAACGAAAAAGAGTCAGTAAACAAGAAAATAAAACACTTAGACTAAATTCTAGTACAAAATCTATCGGCAAACTCAAAGAGTCCCCGGCAACGGAACCAAAAACTTGATAAGTCAAATCTTAATCCCTATTCTAACTGCAAGTGCACAGAAATGCAACTGTAGTACAAAGGGTATCGAATCCACAGAGACTCAAGTTTCACACGATAGATTATGAGTAGTCGAATTAAGCTAAGCGAAGCAGGTAGTAAAGCAGTAAACAAAATAGCAAAGTAAACGAATGGAGTGAAGCGAATGTAAGCAATTAGCGAAGGCGTAAAGTTTCGGGAAGTTCTCAGGAAATCAGGATACCAGATAACAAACAATCAGGATTCAATCTATTAGTGTTCTTGAACTAGAATCACAGAAGTATAACTAACCAGCTCTCGCTGCGATAATTACCTATGTCTAGCAACCTAGCAAGCCAACTCTCGTTGCGAATCCTAGAGTTCTAGAAATGCATTAATTCCAAGTTCGTTCGCTCACAATTCCTCTAGACTAAATCTCTTTGCGAATAGATAAATTGCTCACCTAAATTCTTTCTAGTTAATTAACCAACTCTCGTTGCGGAAATCAACATAAGATCAATAATCTAAATGGCCAGTTCAGATTAAGCGTTAAGAATGATTTAGATGAAGAACTAGATGATGAATCCAAATTAATCAATTATTCTAACATTCCTTCAAATCCCTAATGAGTTCCCTAACCTAACAAGAGATCTACTTAGACATGGCAATCATCACAAAAGACATAATCATATTAGATATCATATAAAATCCAAAAGAGTAAGAACATGGGTTCGAAATCTCTTCTCTCTCGAGTACAAGATCAGCCCCCCCAAAATCTCCTAATCTCTCTAGAACAAAGTGTAGAATAAAACTTAGAATCCAACTTAGCCTAACAAGTGGCTGTAAAACCTAATTAATAGCTAAAACATGTTTTGGGCCTTCTTGTAAATATGAGAAACTTCTGGGTAAATCTTGCAAATCTCCAAAATCTGTATTTTTGATGCGCAGGAATTTCGTCCTTTAGTGGTGTCGACCGACACAAAATTAGTGTCAGTCGACACTAAGTGCAGACGCACCCAGTGAACTCTGTGAAATCCATGTATGCTGCAAAATCCCTCTAAAAACTCCTAGAATCTCTAGATAAGCTTCAAACGTACCTAAACCTACAAAGGACTCTAAAGACTCCAAATACAAGGTTAAAGACTCAATATATACACCTATATCATGGTTGAAAACCTATAAAAACCATGATATATCAAAGCCCGTTCTCCTTTTTGTACAAAATGGCGAGTCGATTTTGTAAGTCTAATGGAAAAGACGACGGAATAGTCTATAAATAGATTTTTTTGCGAGTCTGTCTCGCCGGAACAAATTGGAGGAGAGAGATAGTGGTTTGTTGTACAGATCTAAGAAAATAAAATAATAATAATGTCTTTAACACAAAAAAAAAAGCAAAGCATCAAAAAAAGTGAAACCATGGGTAATATATAGTTACAAGACTGAGTAATTAGACGGTTTAAAAATGTAAGGGCATTTTGGTCTCTACTGCATATTCTACCAGTAAAAAGATACAAATTTGCAACCAAACATCAAAAGGTACTAAATTTCACTAAAAAGGTATCAGATATATCCATTGCAATTAACCCGTGTAAAGTGGTTGTGAAGACGAAAATGACTTCATTTCACTAAGTGGAAAATTTCATCCTTTCACTTTTATATTTTATTTTAATTTTTTTATATTTTCTCTCCATCCTCTCTCCAACTTTACCATTTTTTCATCCCTCATATTTTTGATGGTGGATGGGATGACGACGGTGAGGTTTCCGGCCACGCGAACTGTCGGAATGGAGATATAATCGGTCGATATACCATAATTAAAATAACAACTCGAACATAATTCAGAAGATTCAGGTGGACAGTCTAGACTAGGTGTTCACCTTGTCAATTATTCGTGGACATTACCACGATCATATCACATGATATACGCTTTCGATGGAAATCAGATGGCTAAACGTTCACATGATCAAGAATCTGTGGCAGATAATACATGAATAAGAGACTAAGTATTCAAATGGTTAACTATTGGCGAATAACGTACCTAGTGAACACAATTTTAAGAGTTTAGGTGGACAGTCTAGACTAGGTGTCCACCTTTTCAACTATTTATGGACACTATCACGATCATATCACATGATAGACGTTTCCTATGGACAACAGGTGGTCAAACGTCCATCCGTGGATAAAGAACAGCTGAACGATGTCCACGGATTCCCAACTATAGACCTTATGGATACTTAGTACGTCTGAGCCCCGCTATCCACACATAAACATTATCTCTTCATTAAAGATAAGATGAGTTTTTCAACCCACTTAAATAGTTAAAAAAATAATACAAATACCGCAAACACTTTCGTAGAGATACAATTCTGATACTAAAAGGATAAAAGGTACATGATAAAAAATACATTTGAGTGTAATTAATTCATAATTTTGTTATCCAAGTGGGCAACTATGGTTTTTATTTTTGAAGTCAACTCAATCACAGAATACAAACTGTGTTACGAATCTGTGATAATTCGATATGTTTGTGACTTTAGGTGCATTTTTCTTCGGTAATTGATTCAGTAAACTAAAAAGGAAAATGATTCGAATCTTAATTAGAATATGAGGAACTCTTGAGAACATGCACTTCCACCACTAGGATGATTAATTTGAAGGCTAATTTTAATATATACGATAATTTATATAGTTTTATAATCCATTCTTTTAGTAAAGCCTATAAGTATATCATGAGCAAGGATTTGGCGTTTCCTTTCTGTATTTTTTTTTTGGTCAACCTTTCTGTATCTTTAAAATAAGCAAAACGAACAAAATTGAACAAAGATATATGCCGTCCACGATCTTCTCTTATTTTCGTCTTATTAAATGCTTCCCAGTTAGCACGATCTTATTATATTTTGGAAATTGCTTAGAATTAAGGACGGATTTCTTTTAATATTTGTCTTATTTTATTTTGTCAATTACTTAGCTGTAAACCTGTTACCAGTAGCCTGGCCTTTATTTTCTTTTGTACTTAAATGCTTAATCACATAACGTAATTTGAGACTTAATAACTAAAGAGAAGAGATATCTCTTCTTCCTAAACAGCGACGACGGGAGAGCTTCTTTTCGCCTTTGGAAGGTTAGTTATTTTTCTTTTTCTGGTAAACGTTTTTTATTTACTTTTTCATAGAAAATTAATTTGTTTACGGTGAACGATATCCCTAGTTTTCTCTCAATCTCTCGAGTATCGAAAATAAAAGTTTGTCCATATCCAGAATTCGTGTACTATTTTGTCACTCTTGCAACTAGTTGTGTCGAGAGAGACAGATTCTATGTAAGCTTGATATATATATATTTCGCTTGAGGCTCAAGCTAAAGGATTGCCTTTCACATGGTGCAATAACCAAGATGAAAATCCGATTTCAAAGAGAATTGATCATGCCTTGATAAATCAGGAGTGGGCTGAGAGGTTTCCCGACGCATATGCTGACTTTTTGGAACCATCACAATCAGATCATTCACCGTGTTTATTCAGAATTCCATCTCTCCAAAGAAGAATCACAAAGCCGTTCAAATTCTTCCATCATATAATTGACCACCCATCTTATCATGATACGGTTGGTGAAGCATGGGATTGTAGCTCCATCAGTGGCTCAGATCAGTTCAAGCTGGTCGGTTCAATGAAAAAGCTTAAGCGCAACCTGAGGAGTTTGAATAAGAGACATTACAGTGGGATTTCAAACCGGGTTAAGGAGCAAGGACGAATTGTGGAGCAACTTCAGCAGGCAAATTTCACTAATCCAACTACATCTTCAGTGGTGGAGGAGCATGTTGCAAGGGTTAAGTGGAATCAGCTCCTCACTGCCGAAGAGAAATTCTACCGGCAACGCTCTCGGGTGAGATGGGCTGATGTTGGCGATCGTCAGACAGCTTTTTATTTCAAAAGCGTGACGCAAAGAGTCACCCGAAACCACATACATTACCTCAGAGACAGTGAAGGAAGATTTATTAGTAGAACGGAAGATATTAAATTGCATGCGGCTGAGTATTTTGAAGGAATCATTGGTACTACTTATCTGCCTCAATATCCGATTGATATTCAATTCATTCAGGATTGCTTGAGCTTTAGATGTAGTGAAGAGGTTAAGCAGCAGGTTGGTCGTGAGGTGATGGATGCAGAAATCAAAAGTGTGATCTTCTCTATGCCATTAAATAAAAGCCCGGGTCCGGACGGTTATTCTGTTGAATTCCTGCGTGCTTCTTGGGATAAAGTTGGTAACGATGTGACATTGGCAATTAAGGAGTTCTTCAGGAATGGCAGACTTCTGAAGGACCTTAACACAACGGCCATAACGCTAATTCCTAAGAAGCCAGATGCTTTTGAGCTTAGCGAGTACATACCTATCAGTTGCTGCAATACGGTTTATAAAGTAATCTCAAAAATTATTGCCAACCTGCTGAAATCTGTGCTCCAAGAATGTATTAGCACAAATCATGCAGCTTTTCTTAAAGGTCAGCCTTGGGGAGAATGTCTTACTTGCTAGCGAGCTGATTCGGAATTATGAAAAGTCGGGATGCCTTAAAAGTTGTATGTTAAAGGTGGATATAAGGAAAGCTTTCGATACGGTGTGTTGGGACTTTGTGATTAAGCTGCTCGATGCTCAGGAGTTCCCACCAATTTTCACTACTTGGATTAAAGAATGTATCACTTCTCCAAGGTTTTCTATTAATATAAATGGAGAGTTAGCGGGATTCTTTCCGGGGAAAAAAGGTCTAAGACAAGGGGATTCGCTCTCCCCTTATTTGTTTATTATGGTAATGGAAGTTCTCTCTCGGTTGTTCGAAAAAGCGGTTGACCAGGGAAAGATCCGACTTCATCCAGCTTGTGAATCACCTAGAGTCACGCATCTTTTATTCGCCGACGACTTGTTAGTCTTCTCCGATGGATCGTCACATTCAATATCAGGAATTAAAGAAGTGCTAGCGCAATTCAAGGATATATGCAGCCTGGATACTAATGCCTCAAAGTCGGACATCTATTTTGGTGGCTATACAAGTGCTGAAGCTGAGAACCTTAGCGTGCTGTCGGGATTCTCGCTAGGGACCTTTCCAACAAGATACCTAGGGCTGCCTCTCAATCCTAAAAGGATCTCTATGGCAACCTTGCAGCCTTTTCTGGAACGTATAACTTCAAAGCTACACTCATGGACTGTGAAATCCCTCTCTTTTGCAGGAAAAATAAAGCTGGTTGCGTCGGTTATTTATGGAATGGTTAACTTCTGGTCTTATGTTTTCAACCTCCCGAAAATCTTCTTCCAAAAGGTGGATTCCCTATGCTCAGCATTTCTGTGGAAAAATTCAACCTCTTCAGCTTCAGTGCAAGAATTTCTTGGGCTAAAATATGTCGGCCTAAAGCAGAAGGTGGACTCGGGCTAAGACGTCTAGAAGAATTTGAACTGGTTTTCAGACTCAAGCAACTTTGGAACCTCTTCTCTAGCGCCGGGTCTTTATGGGTTGCGTGGCTGCGCAGCAATATATTCGGGAGGCGAGGGTACTGGCTAACTGAAGACGCCCAACGTTTCTCCAATACAGTCCGGAGTATGATTCCACTAAAGCCTCACCTATCATATTTCTTGAGTTGCAGATTGGGTAATGGGAATATAGCTTCCTTCTGGCATGATTCATGGACGAGTATGGGACCCCTTATTGATGTTGCTGGAGTAACGGGGCCTCGGAACTTAAGAATACCAATTGCTGCTACTGTTAACCAAGCGACACGGAATGGAGAGTGGTTTCTAGCGAATGCTAGATCTGAACAGGCCATGTCAATACATGTTACTCTCTCGGGAATAAATCCACCTCAGGTACATGATGATAATGATGAATTTCTTTGGAAGAATGCAGCTGGAGTCTTTGTAAATTCTTTCTCTTCGAAAGATACATGGGAGCAGCTGAGAGTACCTGATCCAGAGGTCAATTGGCATAAGTTTATTTGGTTTAAGCAGGAGGTGCCGAGGTGTTCTTTCATCTCCTGGATCGTTGTGCAATCGCGTCTCCCGACAAGGGACAGGTTGAGATCATGGGGTCTTTCGGTCAGTGATGCTTGTGTGCTATGTAATGCAGGGCCTGAAAATCATTCACATCTGTTTTTTGAGTGCTCTTTTGCTCAGGGAGTTTGGGCACGTTTTGTTGGTCGTTATATATCGGCTTCTCCGCAGCTACTCTCTTCAGTTATGGCTCTGATGGGTCATCCGCCATTCCTGCCTAGAAGTAATGAGGCCATCATCCTTAAACTAATCACTCAGGTGATTATCTATCACCTATGGAGAGAACGGAACCACCGTATTTTCAAGGACTCGTCTAGTTCACCGGCTGCAGTCTTCTCCAAGGTGGACCGAGCAGTCAAGGACAGACTTCTTTCATTTCCCGACACTACTTCGAGATCTCCTTCTCTGCTTGAACTGTATTTCCGTTTTTTGGGTGCCAATAGTTAATTTTGGCTCGCCTGGTTCTTTGATCTTTTTTCTCTTCTTTTTGCTTAATGTCTGATTTCTGTAATAAGTTGCCTCAGCAACACTGAACTTTGTAAACGAAAATGGTTATAAATCTTAACATTTAGTTCAAAAAAAAAAAGTTGGGTTACCAAAAAAAGCCTCATGCCAAAAACTTAATACTTGAAAAGAATAGATATATTTTTAGCAGTTTGATTAGATCTTTCTTGTATTGTAAAATCTGAACAATTTCTTGAAATGTTTTGATACAAAGTCCAACGTCACACTCTTTCCTATTGAGATCCCACATGCTAAATACGTCTGATTAAAATGATTCTTTAAACAGAAAAAATGATTCGAAGTTAGAAAAACATACCACATAATTTGATTTAAGATGTTAGGGTATTAAATTCTCTAGAACTTCTTTGACCAAAAGTCAAATTCCCATATAATCTTCCTATAAAAATTCATTTAATTTTTATTTATTTTTAATCCGAAAAGTGTTTAAAAGACCATTGAAACATTAATGAATTTATACATTTACACTCTATGCCACCACCTCCCTTTTTTAACCTAATTCCTTTTCTTCATTCTTCGTTTTCTTTATTTCTTCTTTCTTGTCGTTTTCTTTCTCCTCATTCTCTCTGCAATTTTCTGCGATTCTTCTCCTCCTTTCTTCTTCTGCAATTTTCTCTCCTTCTTCTGTGATTTTCATCTCTCTTTCTCTGCGATTCTCTCTTTCTTCTTCTTCTGCGATTTTCTCCTTTCTCTTTCTCTGCGAAAATCTCCTCTTTCTTCTCAATTTTTTTCTTCTCGTTCTTTTGCGATTTTCTTCTCCTCCTTCTTCGATTTACAGATCTGACCGCTACAAGTTTTTATTTTATTTTTATCTACAGAAAAAGAAGAGGAGAAGAATATGTATAATTTATAGATTTGGCGATTTTCGTTTATTTTCTTTTTCATCTATAGATCTGACGATTATCTCTATATTTTTTTTTGTAATTGCTTCGGTTTTCTTTATGTTATCTACAAATCTGGACGAAAAGATGAGAAAACCAGAAGTGCAGATCTGAAAGAGAAGATGAGAAAACCCAGAAATATGGATCTGAACGAAAGATACAGAAAAATCGCAGAAGTATAACCACGCAATAGTTATACTAAGTTATACCAATATTTTGGTATAACTTAGTATAACTATCTATTGATAGTACAAATTCGCGAGACAGTTATGCTAAGTTGTACTATTACTAGATAGTTATACTAAGTTGTACCAATATATCGTGCAACTTAGTATATCTATCCATTTGTACTCAGTTGAACCAAGTTGTACCATTACAAATTTGTACTGAGTTAAACCAAGTTGTACTAATATATTGTGCAACTTAGTATAACTCAGTATAACTATCCATTTGTACTCAGTTGAACCAAGTTGTACCATTACAAATTTGTACTCAGTTGAACCAAGTTGTACCAATATATTGTGCAACTTAGTATAACTATCCATTTGTACTCAGTTGAACCAAGTTATACCATTACGAATTTGTACTTAGTTGAACAAAGTTGTACCATTACGAAGTTGTACTCAGTTGAACCAAGTTGTATCATTACGAATTTGTACTAAGTTGAACCAAGTTGTACTATTACGAATTTGTTTTGAAATTAAAAAAAAAAAATCCAAAATCCAAAATCCAAAATTTTAAATTTTAAATATGAAATTTGAGCTCCGAAATTTGAATTTTGAAATTTAAAATCTAAAATTTTAAATTAAAATTAATAAAAAAATAGCGTAAAGGTAAAATCGGAATTATATTATTTCATTAAGAATAGAGAGTATGGTAGATTAGAAGAGAGTATGATAGATTTTGACTTTGAGTCAAAGAACATATGAAAATTTTGCCCGTGTTAGGGTTAATAAGAAAAATACAAATAACTCGAGGGAATCTCTTATTCCACAGCAAAAGCAAAAAAAAATTGGGATAAAGTATAAACAATTTGTAGGTCATGTTAAATTTTTTTTTTTTTACAACTGTTAATTTTTCTAATAAAAACTAATTTGAACCTGTCTCGCATCCTTTTTTTCTTTTTACATGTATCTCTCATCTTGTCCTACCATGTTGCCGCTGATATCGTGTATCGACCATCGGTCTACTATACCTCTTATTTTTTTTTTTATCAACAAATGGAACGATATTACAAAACTATAAAAAGAAAAATTATATATAATAATATATAAATATATAACAGAATACATCAAATTCTCAGGATTTCGTTTACTAAATTCAACATAAAAATTCAAAAATTTCTATATTAAAAATCAACTTTTTAATCATCTCTACAACATGCGTCATGGATGCTACACGTACTTTTGATCACCCATTGACGGTATTTTGAATTCAAAGCTCGGGGCATGTCCGCCAAAAGGAAAACTGGCGCATCACTTCGTCGCTGACCACTCCACTTTTCTCCGTTATGTGAGATCACATTAAAATCACTGATCATACTCCACCTCTCCTTTTGCTGCAAAGCAATACGAGAGAGTCTTTCCCAAACCGTTGCCCCTTAGCAACAAGGTTTCCATCAACACATCGATAATGAAACTAAGTTTTACATCGATAATTGGAAAAATAATTAACTAATATATATGGATAGGGTCAATCCACTCATTTTCAATTGGTTTTTGTTGTAAGTGCATGATAAGTCTAAATTTATATGGTATTATAACTTGATCCACACACTCTCGTGATCCGTCCCAAAAGTGACTCATGCCTTCGGACTCTAGGATTGATGGTATGTTAGAGAATAATGACTAGAATGACCATTATCTCGAAGGGAGATATTGTAGATATTGTCGAGATTAATTATTAATAAAACTAAATTACACATCGGTAGTTTAAAAAATAATTAACTAATATATAAAAGGATATGACCAATCTAGTTATTATTAATTGGTTTTAAATTGGAAATTCATGATAAACCAAAATTAACATAAAAATGAACCAAGTTGTGCATGTATGTCAAATAAATGCTTTTCCGCGAACTTTAAATCAACACAAACAGTTTTGCTCCAAACAGAGCCAACCCACCAGTCAAACCATTCGGTTTCAGTGTGTAAATCCAATCATATCCCAATCACTCTTGTATATCCATCCACCAACACATTCCGACATATTTATGTCCCATCAAAACAAAATCTTATGAAAATGTTTTAACGTATATCCTTAAAACACATAATCAATAAAAATTTTGAGACCATCCAAACCTTGACAATTTTATGCTTATTATTGTTTCAATAGTTCCCATTTGGGACCACCTCTGAACATGTATGCTTAGCTATTTTTAAACCACCTTCTATTTCATCCATATCCTTTCTTTTCGACAAAAATCCTTTTGCTTCACCTTGTTTCACCACAACCTCATCATTTAATGAATTGTATCCAACACATTGACCTCTCCTCTTGCTCTTATACGATCTTCTCCTTTGTCATTATCAAAAAAAAAACTAGCTTAAACAAAAATTCGAAAAGACGGTAGTTCTGTTCTTTTTATCGCCGCTGCGGCAGCGTTATGCGGCAAAAAAAAGAAGACATAAACCAATGCAAATGACACGTGGGTGAGTGAAAAATGATTGTAGGCAATTGCCGCTGCGGCAGCTTTATCCAAAAGTTCTTCTTCATCTGAAACCAAATCTGAACGCCATTTTTTCCGGCGGTTATAAAGTCGGTCTTTGTTCTAAAGAAAAGGTGACGCTGCGGCAAGTGAAAAGAATTAATTCAATAATTCTTTTGTATTTTATTGTTTGTCGTAGCTGCCGCAGCGGCAATGAAAAAACACACCTAATGAATAATATTTCAAAGATAAGTATTCCGACGAAAATTATGTGTAGCCCTTCTGTTTGAATATCATCAACAACTGGCAACCTTCTCATTATTGCTATACAATCATTGATGGTGGATGTAACGATCCGTTCCCAGCGAACTGGAAACGACGACGTTAGGGTACTCGTTGAACCAGAACGGTCTAACCAGACTGCCTTTCCATGGTCCCAGGAACCCGTGCGCTTCCTTTGATTCAAATCCACCAAGATATCAGATGATTGGTCAATCTTGCATCCGAACCTGTGAGGGAAAAAGGAGGGGGAAGGAAAGAGAACTGAGTAATTGTTTCTAACATAAATACCCAATAAAGACGGATTCAAGGAACTCACGATCTCGTCTTACGCCACACAACTACAAGAACAAGTACCTAGCTAATAACACTTTGACCCACGCCCGAAGGCTCACAAACGCAACCTACACACTAGCTAATCCGCAAGCACGCGCTCGGCCCAGCCGACTGGCATGCACCCATGGACTTGAGCGAGTACGCCCCACAATAACCACCGACTCACAGGCCTCACCTCACCTCTCTCTAGTGGGAAGGCGCATCACACCTCCTTCCGACAGCTTTCAGAGCACGTGGATTTTTTCTCGGTATCAGATACGTGCCCCTCCACAGAATCCCATCACAGGCGCCTATCACAATCATCTACTTCAAACAGGCCTTCAAACACAATCAACGTTTTCGGTTTAAGCGATAACCTAGCGGTTCTACGTTCCATCAATCATATCACGCGTTTACTAACTATGCTACCTAGAAAGACAGTATTAATTAGGGACTCGCGCCTGGAATTGAGATAGAGTAAGGGAAGATCACAACCGGTCCTCACATTGGCCAAAGAAGGGAAAAGCGTAATCTGGGAGTTCTCGACGTCCAAACGGACTTCATATCTGGTAAGAGGACGAAATAACAAGCGAGTTAAGCTTTCATTTTGCTCGAATCGGCATAAGGACGGATTATTTATGGCCACTTGAAATCTGTTGACTAAAAGTTAACGGTTTAGGTCAAGTCACCGGTAAACCCAGACCCAAATCCAAACCCAGACTAAACCAGGCCCAATTCATAACCAGCCTAATTATCCTAAACCAATCCCAAACCAAACTAAACCAGGAATCAAATTGAACCAGGATAAACCATGATGAAATTAGATTAAACCGTACATTGAAATTGGAATTAGACCAAACCGATCAAACCGGACCAAACCGGTCAGACCGAGTTGACCCGGACAACCCGAGTCGACTCAGTTCGCCGGTGATTCAACTCGGCGGCGGCGGACGGTGGCTCTGGCTGCGGGCAGCGGCGGACGGTGACTCTTCGGCGGTACGTGACGGCGGCGCGTGACGGCGACTCCCGACGGCGCGTGGCTGCGCGTGGATCTCATGCGCCGGTCCTCCTCTGGCGGGTGCCGGCGTGTCTGGTGGCGCGTGGCTGAGCGGTTGGCGGCGTTGGCTTCGTCTCGGTGAGCTGGACGCGATGGTGGCCTCGAATTCACGTGAATCATCACGATTTGAAAGATACGAAGTTTTAGTGCCCGGGTTAAGGAGAAACAGATCTGAAAAGGACTTTCGGGATTTCCTTCGACACTAAACGATGGAGGATGGTAAGATTTTAACTCGAGAGGTGGTGGCTGCGACGGGAGAGGAGCAGGGCTTCGCCGAAGGCATCTTCTTTTGCTTTTCCAAAGGATGGAGGCTCCTATTTATAAGAAGGAGTTGAAGGGTTTTAGAAAAAGAATTGGGCTTTAGGGCTTAGGATTTGGGATTTGGGCTTTTTCTTCAAAAATTTTGGGCCGAGTTTTGGGATGTTACAATTCTCTCCCCCTTAAAAAGAATTCGTCCCGAATTCTATGGCGAGAGTTCTCCACTGCAACTCTTTACCAGCAACAACTCCACAAACTTTACTAAGCAGAAACTGAACTTGATCGCTTACTCTCTTGAAAATAACTTGTCCTTGAATCCAGAAGACTGTTTCCCCCTTGATTCCAAACCACACTCTGAAGTGGCCTTCTCCTCGGTACCAATCCAACAACAACTTTCAAATTGCCTTACGAATACCTCTCACCATCGCCCATGTCCATTAGGGTCGGTTTCCAACTTGATGAGATGGTTTAGATTTCCAACGTCCATTTCTAAGAGAAGTCCACTACCACATTTCATGTAACGCTTGAGCCGAACGAGTTACCATCTCGGTCCTTGAGACTGGTAAACACTGACACTTAGCAATATGACAAAGGGAACGACCAATGCCATAGCTAATACATCCAACATTTAGAAACAACACTCATCCTTCGAGTGGTTCTAAGACTTGAATGAGATGCTCCGCTTCCAAATCGGTTCTCCTCTACGGTTTTCCATCACCGTGCACTATGGCGTTGACTGTCGCACGAGCTGATATCCTTGCTTATCCTTGGTGAGGCTAACTATGTCCATTATGGCTACCTGACTTGTGGGGAACGACCCACCACGCTTCCGCTGCGCACTCTTATTTTCAAACCGACTTCCAATCTCACTTCCAACTCAAGGTTTCCTACCTTGTGATCCTGCGGTGGTGTTTTCCAAGCACCATCCTTTGGGTTTGCTTCCCCATTAAACTTGCCCTCCTTTGCTCTCCCTTGCCGCTTCTTGTCAATCCGCCATAGTGCTTTTCTAACACTCTTCCGTTGGATTTGCATTCCCAATAACATGTTTTGTCCACTTGCGCTTGCAACAACAGAAGTACAACTTACTAGGCAATTTTAAATGCCACAACTCCACTTCCCTAAACCTTTTACGATCTCCTTTTCTTCTTGAAGAAACTCCATTTGCAGCTCCAGTAACCCATAAAGAACTCCAAAGAAAACCGTTACCTTTCCGATCTTATCTTTGATTTTTCAGTCCGCAATACCACAAAGATCTCCACCAACTTCCAGCTTGATCAATCTTCAAACGGGCCATCCATAACTCATTGAAGTTGATGTCAAAAACCGATTCCAAGATTCCATACTTAGAATAGATTTGGGAAGTTTCCTACTGCTCCTTGTGCACCAAACAACACGAACAACTCTTGACGCTTACTTCAATTAGAACACCGCCACTTCCTATGGCTTCCTTGCAATCTGGTATTTCCATCGACCTCTTGCAGCTTCTGCGGCACTCTTGCAGCTTCTGCAACGCCTCTTGCAACTTCTTCAACACTCCCTGTAACTCTTGCAACTCTCTGCTAAACTCCCACATTAGCCTCTCTGGTGAACATCTCCACATCCTTATCGCCTTAGCACGCTTGGTTGAACAACACTTTGAACAAACACCAATCCCAACACCCACCTCAATAATATCCATTATCCTGTAGGCGTGTACTGCAACATACATCTTAACATACATCTGGAATTTCTACAAACGTGGCTCTGGACAAAGAACATAGATGATAATAATAACCAGCCTTCAAGCCACTAAAGATGAATGGGTTTTAGATTCAGGTTTTACTTTTCACATCACTCCAAAAAGAGGTGTTATTTGATTTGGAAGAATTTGAAGGGGGAAGAGTGTTGATGGGCAACAACACATCCACTGAAGTTAAAGGGATATGAAAGCTGAAATTTATTAACCCGGATAAGTTTAGAGTGGTTTTAGAAAAGGTGAGGTACATGACTACAATGATAAGAAATATGATTTCATACGATTGCACAGTTGCATGTATGAAGGTGAAGACTGCAAGGTAACCTTCTACAACAAGGGTTAGAAAGTGTTTTCAAGAAACTATAAGGATGGACTGTATTATCTTCTTGGAACATTGGTAAAGGAAGAAGCCACAATTGCTAGAATTGAGATGAACTGGACATATCATAACCATTCAAGGTTACACCATATAAGCCTAAAGGATATGAACTTACTAGTCAAATAAAGATATCTAGATGCGAAAGAAGTCCACAGTCTAGATTTTTGTGAAGAGTGTGTCATTGGGAATTTTCACTAACAAGCATTTCTAGCTGCTAAGCATATATTGAAGGAGGTGTTGGAGTATATTCACAGTGATCTATGGGTTCAGTTGCAAATGGAAAGCTTATCAAGCTATAAATACTTTCTAACAGTCATTGATGATCAGTCTAAGAATGTATGTATCAGATTTTTGAGTAATAAGGATGAAGTGTTCAGAAAATTTTCACAATGGAATCAAATGGTTGAAGCTTAAACCAGGAAAAAAGAAAAATGTTTGAGGATTGATAATGGTTTAGTGTTTTGCAACAACGAGATGGACAGTTTCTGTAGAGATTTTGGAATCAGCACACAAGACTTGTACATACACTTCACATCAAAATGGAGTGTTAGAGAGGAGGAATAAGAATATTGTTGACAAGATCAGGTGTATCTTAGCTGAGGTAGGTTTGGAAAAGAGGTTTTGGGTGAGGCTGCATCGACATCAGTTTATTAACAAGACTCCAAATGCTTCTATCGAGTTCAAGCACCAAAAGAGGTTTGGCCTGTGGCTAAAATGGATTATGGTCATCTCACACGGTTTTGGTTGTGTTGCTTATGTCCACATTTTCAAGACAATATGAGTCAAAGAGCTGTTAAAGGGATTTTCAAGGGCTATATGTAGGGTACTAAAGGATTACACAGGCTCGTCAAACAGTGCTTTCATGGGATTTGGCCGCGTGGGTCTATACATCAGAGAAAATGATTTCAGGAGGTTGGGTAGAGATATTAGATGATGTAGCAAAAGCAAATTTGTGTGTTTTATTAATGGAACATGAATTGCAGAGAAGAATCGTTGTTTAAACTAGCTTAGAAACAATGTGTTTAAGAATAGGTAGAGAGGGATATTCGAGACGAAGGTGACACACATGAAGTTGACTCTTTATTGAGGACAAAAAGGTGGAGGGAGCTTCACGAACTGGCCATTCAAATCATTGTTATTAGTTAATCGGATCACCATTGACACTCCTGTGTTGAGATCTTTCTTCTGAAATCGAGTGGGAAAATTCAACAGAGACCATATTGTCAGTAAAAAGACGTTTCACAAATATCAGGTTTTGAGAAGTTATCGAGACACAAAGAACATTTTGTAACTGAAATTGTTTATTTGATGAGGAAGAATATAATAACCAATGTGTTTTATCTCCAGACCCGCTTTATTGCCAACTTGTACTTCTTCTCCACCAGTGTAAGGTGAATGGAGGGATATATTTGCTAGGTCCGAAGTGATATGGTGCATGCACAACCAGGAGCTCGTATCCTAGTGGTAAAGGGAGTGTTAGTAACCTCTCGCCACTCAGTTTCAAACTCTCCTGGCCACCGGGGATTAAACTGAAGGCATCGCCGGCTTCCAAGGAAAACATGTGTGGCCGTTACCTAAGGTGGGCGCAGCACGCTAGTCGGGACCCACCTTAGTGGGGCCCGGATACCATGGGTTATATTAAAAAAGATATGGTGCATACGCTACTGTCAGAAGAGTGGGCTTGTGGTGATTGATTATGTTCCCCCACTGATTTGTGAGTGTGAGCCAAAACGGTGTGGCACAATAAGAAATGTGGATAGTATATGACACATTTTCTCTGTATACCACAAGTTTGATATCGTCCAAGATATGACTTTGAACTGAGGTGATGTTGATTGGTTGATGTATCGCCTGTTTGAGTTGTTGGTGTTCGAAGGTCACCAATTTGGAGAGAGATTCTGAGCCAGGTTTACAAAGACTGAATATGGGGTTGGAGGTTGGAGGAGTGCACTGGACAGTGTTGATTCATGATTTAGTAATATTTTTTTGTAGCTCTGCAAAAGAGATCGGATTTCACGATCATGGACGGTCAACAACATATTTTCTCTATCTACTAGATCATTCAAGATGATGTCAGTTAAATCTTCATGATTTATTGGTCAAGAGCATCATATTTAGTTTTCACAGGCTGCATATGCTCATCAAAGGTCTTTGCTCCCTTAATACACTGGTTCAGTTATTGTATCAGCTGTTTGATGTTTCCTGAGATAGTTTTCCATAGGTATATGCAAGAGAGTTCCAGGCAGCAAGAGATGTTGTAGCGCTTTCAATGAGCAGCTGATTTGAACTTTCAATGTCCCCCATAGGAAATTATAGGGAAGTAAATATTTCATGTATCACAAGATGAAGGCAAGGTTTGAATCCTCCTTTTCGATAATGGTAACTTTTCACAAGGCGGATCAAAGGTGCTGTCAATGAATTTGACAAGAACATAGCCCTTGAGAAGGGGTTCGTTGTGGGCATTCCAGATGAGGTAGTTTTGCTACAAGAAAACACACCTTAACCGACATAAAAATACACCAATACTCCATCAGTAAGAGCTCTAACCGATAGGCCATCGACTGAAAAAATTGTCAGTTCTAGCTCGTTGGTAATTGAAATCCTTCGGTATATAACCAACAAATTATCGACGAACGGAAAACCGATAAACTATCAATGTATAAAAGGATTGGGAAAATTGTCAATAATTCGTTCGGTAAAAGTTCATCGGGAATCCCTCGGTAAAGTACTGATGACTTATCGACGAACGGTACTGACGAAAATCGACGGATTACATACACACTAACATTTTAACATTGTGAGCATTTCCTACACACATATGTCTCCATAAAGATATCATGTCTTATAACATGACATAAATCCATTGTAATACAACTGATTTCATACTATATAAATCCTAACATTATGAGAATTCAAGAAATGAGAACATGGGCATTTTAACTTTTGGGTTTCCTCGTTCATGGTTAACTCCATGAATTCTCCTACACCTCGTGCATAATCGTGAACTAATAAGTTTGACTCTGGATCCACCATTGGTCCATACATCCACGATCTAAAACAATTTGAAAAAGAAATTTTTTGTATGAACTGATTTAGAGTGAGAGATAGATTTGTGAAGGGTGAAGAATGAGGAGGGGAGATACTTATAGAAAACATTACCGACGAACATAGTTGTTGTGTCGATAATCACTCGGTAATAAAGGATATAATAACTTCTATATTAACGTATATATTAACAGCTATATAAACTGATAACTTTCCGACGGATCTTCGATGGATATGCTCTAACGATAAGATTGGTCGGTTTTCTGTCAGTAATTCACGACAGATTATATTAAAATGTCAGTAGTCACCGATGAGTTACCGATGAAACCCGACGGAATCGAATCCGCAATTTTCCAACGCAATGGATAAGTCCGTTGGTAAGCACTTTGTGCGAGAGCCCTTGGTCACATTTTCATGTTAATTGTGACAATCTGAGTTTGAGGTATCAAAGCATCAGATGCCGTCAGGGAGGACATAAACTTAAATCAGACATATCCTCGCAATCAGAATTTAGAACTCTCCCAATAATTCTCATCTCGTTCCTCTTGCTTGAGCAGAATTGGAGAAGTTCATGCATATTAAAAATAACACATATCATCTAGTGAATAATAACCATCTTAACGTTACAAGCTATTTTTAACGTTTATTTCTTAAAGAACTGTATCAATATCGTACTTTAGATGCTTATGATTTTTGTAGGTTTTTTAAAAAGACATGTGACTTTATAAGTACTTACAATGTACACATATTTACGATTTAATTTACAGTTTTCAGTTTATTTAAATTCCACTAACTTTTCAATGGAAATTTCTTAAAATAGTATTTATGGAACGGTTTTAGAATGCGGTGCGGTTTGAGTGCGGTGCGTGCGGAAGAAATGTATTTGTAGAACAAGTGCGATGAAATTGCTTTGAAAAATGTAAAGATTTTTTTTTTTCAAAAAATATGTGAATTATAAAAATTATGTGATTGGTAATTTAAAAACGGTTTTCAAAAAACACACTTGAGAAACGCTTTTTTTGCTGTCACCATTCATGGCCATAATGTGGTAGTTGAGGACAACATTCCCAAGACCGACAACTGTAATATAAGTTCATAATCGTCTTTTCACATCTATCAAAACATGAAACTCCAATATTGATTTGTTTTACCACTTCAAAATGTGATAGTAGATTGATTCTTATTTTTATACCACTTAAGCAGGTGTCATGGTGGACCTATTGTCCTTTGGAGTAGAAAAGCTTTGGGACCTACTAAACAACGAATACGAGCACTTTAAGGGAGTTAAAGATCAAATTACAGAACTAAAAACTGATCTAGACACATTAAAGTCATTTTTGAAAGATGCGGATGCCAAAAAGCATACAAGTGCGATGGTGAAAAATTGTTTGGAAGTTATTAAGGAAATCATTTGTGATGCAGAGGATAAAATTGAAACCTTTATTCTAAAAGATGAACTCGGAAAAATTGGTGGCATAAAGAAGCGTATCAGAAGACTTGCTTGCATTATTCCGGAACGGAAGGAAACTACATTAGAAATTCGACACATAAGTAAAAGGATCTCCAATGTGATTCGTGATATGAAAAGTTTTGGAGTACGACAGATTACTGCCAATGTCATGGATTCACAACCTCTTCAAGAAAGATTGGAATTTGCTAGAAAGTACGAAAGCAATCTTGTGGGGCTAGACGCAAATGTTAAGAAATTGGTTGAATATTTGGTGGCGGAGGATAATGTTCAGGTGATCTCCGTGACCGGGATGGGTGGTCTTGGGAAAACCACCCTTGCTAGACAAGCTTTTAATCACATGATGGTTGAAAACAAGTTTGATAGACTTGCATGGGTGTGTGTTTCCCAAGTTTTTAACCGAAAGAATGTGTGGCAAACGATCTTGCAGAGTTTTAGACCCAAAGAAGAGGAAAATGAAATCCGACAGATGACAGAAGCTAGACTCCAGGATGAACTCTTTCGACTGTTGAAAACATCAAAATCATTAATTATTTTTGATGACATATGGAAAGAAGAACATTGGGGCCAAATCAGAGACATATTTCCATCAGAAAAAGG
This sequence comes from Orychophragmus violaceus, assembly GCA_030180135.1. Classification (NCBI taxonomy): domain Eukaryota; kingdom Viridiplantae; phylum Streptophyta; class Magnoliopsida; order Brassicales; family Brassicaceae; genus Orychophragmus; species Orychophragmus violaceus. Next base: position 81,787,405 of record CM058239.1, read on the forward strand.
TGAATTCTTATGGTAATTAATAAAAAGAAAGATGAAACTACAGATTGAACTTCTTATTATCTTTGTGTTATATTACTAATAAATGATTAAATGTTTTGAAGGTTGGAAGGTGCTACTAACTTCTCGAAATGCGAATGTCTTAGGACATGGAGAACCATCTATCAACTTTAAACCAGAATGCCTATCTATTCAAGACAGTTGGACACTTTTCCAACTAATAGCAATGCCAAGACAAGATGCATCCGGTAATCATTCAAATAAAGGGAATTTTGCTTTTCCATTTTGATCACAATGAGATATTTTTTTGATGATCGCGAGACAATTTTCTTAGCTCTTAATAACTGATTGTAGTATATCACTGCCACATCCCTAATCAACCATAAACCTTAAATCTTAAACCCTATTCAATTGTATAATTGTTTATGATGTTGTGCAGAATGGAAGGTTGACGAGGAAATGGAAAAGATGGGTAAGCAAATGATTAAGCATTGTGGGGGATTGCCTTTGGCTATCAGAGTATTAGGAGGCTTGTTAGCTGAGAAATACACATTCCATGAGTGGAAAAGAGTACTTGAGAATATTGGATCTTGTATCCTGGGAGGAAGAACCAGTTCCAATGACGACAACAACAATTTACTTGACCGTGTATTGTCTCTAAGCTTTGAAGAGTTGCCTAGTTATTTGAAGCATTGTTTCCTCTACTTGGCGCATTTTCCCGAAGATTATGCAATACCTGTAAAGAAATTGTCATATTGTTGGGCAGCAGAAGGAATATTCGAGCCTAGGCATTATGACGGAGAGACCATTCAAGATGTTGGAGATAAGTACATAGAGGGGTTGGTGAGGAGAAATATGGTTATTTCTGAAAGAGACAATACCACCTCGAGATTTGAAACATGCCGTTTGCATGACATGATGAGAGAAATTTGTTTGTCAAAAGCCAAAGAAGAGAACTTCCTACAAATTGACAATATCCTCTCACCAACTGCAAACGCTCAATCTCGCAGATTTGTCTGGCAATATCCTACTACGTTAGATGTTGAGAGAGAGATTAATAATCCAAATCTTCGATCTCTCCTTATTGTCACAGGTTCTTACTATATAAATCGTTGGACGCTATCAGGTTCAAGCTTTAGAAGATTAGAACTTCTCAGGGTGTTAGATCTCTTTAATGCCAGGTTAGATGAAGGAAAGTTAACGTCAAGCATTGGAAAGCTCATCAACTTAAGATACTTGAGCTTAAAATATGTTGCAGTATCTCATCTACCTTCTTCGCTAGGAAACCTGAAATTGCTAATCTATCTAAATCTAACTGTTAGTTGGACTTCGTATTCGGAAATTATATTTGTGCCCAATGTTTTGAAGGGGATGAACAAATTGAGATACCTTGCATTACCACGTGATATGGATGAGAAGGTAAAGTTGGATCTGAGTAATCAAGTAAACTTGGAGACTTTGAAGAATTTTTCAACAAGGAATGTCAGGTTAGAGGATCTCCATGGTATGGCCAGGTTGAGGACTCTCAAAATTACTTTAATTGGTGAGACCAGTATGGAAACACTATTTGCATCAATATCTGGACTGAGACACCTCGAAGATCTTTTTATAAAGGATTACGGGTTTCACCGGAAGATAGAAAAGAGACTGCGACACTTCCCTTCTCACCTTAAATCCATATCTCTAGAGGGGTGTCATTTGGCGGAGGATCCGATGCCGATTTTAGAGAAGTTGCTTCAACTGAAAAAGGTTTATTTAGGGTATGAATCTTTCTGTGGGAGGAGAATGGTTTGCTCAAGCAGTGGATTTCCTCAATTGCAGAAGCTAGTATTAAGGGAACTATGGGAGTTGGAAGAGTGGGTAGTAGAAGAAGGCTCCATGCCACTTCTTCATACTCTGACTATTGAACGTTGTTACGAGTTAAGGAAGCTTCCTGATGGGCTGCGATTCATCTATTCGTTAATGGATCTGACCATGGAAAAGGAATGGAAGGAGCGATTGTCTGAAGGAGGAGAAGATTATTACAAAGTCCAACATATCCCTTATGTTACATTCCCGGGGCGATGAATTGTGAGGCTCTCAACAATTACAAACTATCAGGTAAATTATTATTTTTCTGATCTAAATGTGAATTTTATTAATTATGTTAGAATCGGTTACATGTAAGATAAAGAACAAATAGTTGAGACTTGAGATACCATGGGATATGCATAGGAAGAAAAAGTTGGAATTGAGCAATCTAGTCAACTTGAATACCTTTAATTAATTTCTCAAAAAGAATGTCAGTATAGAGGATCTCCATGACTTTAGAGAAGTTGCTTCAGTTGAAAAAAGGTTAGTTTAGGTTTTAATCTTTTTGTGAGAGGAGAGCGGTTTTCTCCGACAGTGGGTTTCATCAATTGCAGATAGGAAATGGATTAGAACAAAATAAAAATGAAAACAAAAAGAGTAGGTTACCATTATTTAGGAGGGAGAGTATTAAATTTCTTCTGAATTTGATTAATTTTTTCATTCTTACGTTTTTGTAGACGAATCTCTTCTAAGGCGAATCTCTTCTAAGGCGAATCTCTTATGAAGTTGGTCGTCTACGTATCTATTTTTCTGTGCAAAAAAAAAAAAAAAAACACAAAAACAAAGTCAAATATCTTCTCTTGGCATTGTTGTCTTTCATTGTATAATTTGACTTCCAATTTCGGTTTGTTGTAATGAGTGTCAAAGAGTAAGATAAAAACGTAAAGGTAAACAAAAGACACAAGTTTACTTGGTTCACCAACGATGTGTTATCTACCTCTATAGGCAAAACATACTGTTTTGAAGGGTAGAAAGGAAGAAGAAACCATGATCACTATTCCAAGCCAAAAAGAAGACAATGTTTGTATCAAACGACAGTGCACCATTAATTCGCGCAAATAAGTAGCTATCTTGCCAGCGATCCGTCTTGTCCGGAGGATCGAACACTATTTTCAGACATCGTTTGGGCCTAGGATTAACATAGAAAGTCTCGGATGTCCCCCGATTGGTCGCAACCGACGTCAACTCCTCAAAAACGTTAGTAGACACATCAAAACCACCGTCAGCCGCCATAATCAAAGCACCTACCATATGACGAATAGCCCCAAGGCAAAACTGAGAACAGGAGTCTCGGAAGAGGAAACAACAAATGACACTCAGAAAACAAACTATCATACAAACAAACCCACGCAGGAGGAGCATCCCAAGGTTTCTCGTCCCGGGTCGGAAGGCGAAACTCAAGACCATAGAGGCCTGCTTACAAGTAGATGGAGGAATCGGCCGAGGACAACCTTCCTCCTCTATTCCACCCCTCTCTCGTCGCTGTTCCTCCCTGATCTTTTTTATTCTTCCCCTTCGGAATCGTCGCTTGGGAGTGACTAGCAGAAATGGTCGCACTATGCCTCGAACGACTGCCCTCGGGATCAGCCGAATCATCACCACCACTCCTGCGACATAGCACACCAACACCAGCGCCCGAATCACGCTCACCTTCGCCACCTTGATTTTTGCCAACAGGAAAACCCAAATTCTCCCTCTCTAGAAGCGGAGGAAGAGAAGCATTGGTAAACGGCTGGCAATCAAGAGTTTTCATCACCATCGGAGCACCCTAAAACGGACGAGGTTTCCACCCACTGCGCGATCTAAAGAATTCGTCGTCCTCTAAAAAAGACCTAGACTGGACAAGACTTTCACCTGACATATTGGAAGAATCCGAGTCGCTACTACTAGAAGAAAAATAATAATTCGCCCCTGCTCGCATACTAACTAGCAAATCCAAAGACGAGTAACAAGACAAGACGACTGGGAAGTGGATACGAAACGAAGATTACAAGAAAAAGCAATTATCGGAGAAAAACATGAAATGCGAAATAAAGGATCTTTATAGAGACTCGTAAATCGCGCCTTCCGCGGCTCGTGACCTTTCAGTTCCCTAAAGCCATGAAAGAACGGTTCAAAGTATCGCCGATGGAAGCAAAACGGGCCGACAAGATTTCCGCCTGACTTAAATGCTCAAAGAAATTCGCCGACTCCGATCCGAACCAAAGATAGCCGAATTGGGGGGGGGGGACTAATTGTTGAATATGGGTTTAGAACACATCCATCAACCCATTGGAAATCTTGCCAAATTCAACAATTCATCTAGGACCAACATATAAGCCCGCTAAGGATCACTACAAGAAAAAAGCGTTTTTACGACGGGAACTTTCGCTATACTTGTAGTCGTAACATTTGGCGATTACTAGGGGACATTATTGCTACTATTTTGCGACAACAAATATATGGACGTGTATTAGTAGCTAATATACGACCAAAAATGATTGTCGGAAATTTAGTCGTCGATTTACGACTGATTAACGACCATTGTCGAGACCGGAAATAAAAGTTGCAGGCTAGTCGGTATATGGTGACTATTTTTTGCGTCCAATAAGAAGATTCGTGGAAAAATCTCGAATTGGTCAGTGTATGGGCGACTAATTCGATACTTCATGTATAGTAGTAACCAAGTCGTTTATTTGTCGCTATAGTTACGACTAGTTTTCAAATCATTATTCGTGTCGCAAAGTAGTCGGGGTGTGTCGTATCATATAGTATTTTTGGATTTAGTAATAATACAATGAGATAGTTTGGTTATATTTTATCAATTTGTGGTAGGTGTAGCGGTTTCATGCGCATGCATTTATGACAATTAATGGGAGTGGCCAATTATGTTTACATAGTCGAAATTCAGCCCTTTCTCCGTTTTCATTTAAAGAAACACAAAGAATTTGGAAATTTTATTACATGGCGGGAGGATACAATAATTATAGCAACCATTGAGAGTGGATGTATAATAGGTTCGATGATGCCACAGAGAATTTCTAAACAGCCTTCACAATGGGGGTGGCACAATTTATGGAAATTTCCAAAAAGCCTTTAGCGAAGAGAAATGGAGGTAAGTTTCTCTGCCTTTGTCGTTTATGCAAGAACGAAAAACCAAAAACCACGAAACAAGGAATTTGGAGTCATCTGTTTAGTTCCGGATTTATGCCTGATTATTGTGTTTGGTATAAGCATGGAGAAGAAATCGGTTTGGATATAAGAACGAGTTATGTTGATCCGAATGGTCATAATAATGTAGAAGATAGGTATGCGGATATGGTGAATGATGCATTTCGTGGTTACGCAAGTAATAGTGAAGAACCTTTACGTAATCATTCAAAAATGTTTTATGACCTATTATAAGGAGCCAACAATCCTTTATATGATGGTTGTCGTTAAGGTCACTCCCAATTATCCTTGGCTTCTCGGGTCCAAAAGTGATGAGAGAGTATTTACCAGAAGGAAACCAGGCAACAGGTTCACACTACGAGACAAAGAAACTGATGCGCAATTTAGGCCTCCCCTATCGTACAATTGATGTTTGCATGAACAATTGTATGATCTTCTGGAAAGAAGACGAAAAGGAAGAAAAATGTCGGTTTTATGCTAATCCAAGATGGAAGCTGAACGAGAGACAAAGTAGAACCAGAGTAGCCTACAGTTGTATGTGGTATCTACCAATTGCTGATAGACTGAAGAGAATGTATCAAAGCGAGAAGACTGCAGCGGCAATGAGATGGCATGTGGAGCACTAAACGACGGAAGGAGAAATGTGTCATCTGTCTGATGCGGTGGAGTGGAAATAATTTCAAGCTCAACATCTTCTGTTTTCCCAAGAACCCCGTAACGTTTATCTTGGATTATGTACAGATGGGTTCAATCCATTTGGCATGTTACGTAATCATTCGTTGTGGCCCGTGATCTTGACTCCATATAATCTACTCCATGATATGTGCATGAATTCATAATACTTGTTTCCTACAATTCTAAATTCTGGGCCAAGTCATCTGCGCGCTAGTCTTGATATCTTCCTCCAACCTCTTATTGAGGAGTTAAAAGCATTGTGGTCTTCTGGAGTCGATGCATACAATGTGTCACTGAATGAAAAATTTAAACTAAAAGCAGTGTTGTTGTGGATGATAAGCGACTTCCCGGCATATGGGATGTTATCAGGATGGACGACCCATGGTGGATTGTCTGGTCCTATTTGCATGGAAGATACAAAATCTTTTTATCTGCCTAAGGGACGGAAGACGTGTTGGTTTGATTGTCACAAAAGATTTCTTCCATTTGGTCATCCATTGAGGAAGAATAAAAAGACTTCTTGAAGGGAAAAGAAGCCTTGAAACAACATCCACCTGAGGTATTGAGTGGTGAGAAAGTTTATAGTGAGCAATTACAAGGTGTAAATCCACAGAAAACAAATGACGTCAGTGGAAACGGTCACGAAAAGAAAGAGCCTGGCCATGGGAAGTTGCATAGCTAGCACAAGGAAAGCATATTCTAGGAGCTTCCGTACTGGAGGGACCTCAGTCTCCGACATAATCTTGATTTGATGCATGTAGAGAAGAATTTTTTTGACAACGTCATGAATACTCTTTTGAGTGTGAAGGGTAAATCCAAAGACACCATCATGTCAAGAATTGATATAGAACGATTCTGTTCTTGGCCACACCTACATATTTATGGTGAGGGTAAATCTCATTTCCCCACTTACAAATTGACAAACGATGCCAGAACAAAATTACTAGAATGTGTGAAGCATGCAATCAAATTCTCAGATGGCTATGCGGCTGACTTAGCTAGTTGTGCTGATATGGATAACAATAAGTTTCCAGGGATGAAGAGTCATGACTGCCACTTTTTTATGGAGCAGCTACTTCCATTTATCTTTGCCGAACTCTTAGACCGGAACGTCCACCTTGCGTTAGAAGGTTTCTATTTTATTTTACTTAATATTTGATAATTAAATATGAGTATAGTATTTTATATTTACAAACAGTTTCAAAAATATATATTGTAGGGGTTGAAAGTTTTTTCCGTGAAATATGCTCGAGAACTTTACAAAAAAGTTATCTCCAAATTCTCAAAGAAAACATAGTTTTAATCATATGCAACTTAGAAAAGATTTTTCCACCATCATTTTTCGACGTGATGGAACATTTACCTATACATCTCCCTACGAAGCTGAATTAGGTGGTCCGGTGCAATATAGGTGGATGTACCTTTTTGAAAGGTATTTCAAAAACTTGAAAGGGAAAGCGAAGAACAATAGATATGCTGCAGGATCGATTGTTGAATCGTATATTAATGAGGAGATAGCTTATTTCTCAGGAGCATTACTTTGTTGCGAATATAAAAACAAAATCAAGGTAAATTTGCTATCACATGTTCACTTTGCCATTTGTAAGACACACATTGTAGTATATTAATTAATTATAAATATTTCTAAACCAATTAATTTGGTCACATTAATCCGATTCACTGAAGGTGAAATCTCCGTATATCATGTTGATGTTCCTGATATACTTACTCAAGTGGGTCGCCCAAGTGGAAGAATGCAGAAATTTGGCTTTCAGAGGAAGACTATAGACGCGCAAATATTTATGTTCTGCGAAACTGTGGATATTTTGAGCCACTAAAGAGGTATATATATTGTCATGTCTTATCTTTCGGTTTAATATATTCAACTATACTAAGATTTCTCATATAATTTTTGGTTGAAATTAAAGTATGTTCGAATATTATCTATCCATAAAATATCCAGAACTCTCCGAAGAAGATGTCTCCGCAAAAAGACCCGAAGAATATCGAATATGGGTGGAATCTTATGTATGTGTAAAATTCTGTCTTACCTCTATATTTATTTGAATTTATCTTTGCCAAACTCTATATTTGATATTTTCTTTCTATGTACTGCAGGTTACTTACTGGAAAAACACATATAAATTTCTTGGTTGGGTGCTAGAGATAGTGCATTGAACCGTGCATAAGGCTAAAACCTAGCCCATCTATTTTACAAGAGGATATTTGTTACGTAAAGAGAATAATGGCGTGGGACGGAAGACATGTAACTATGGTGTACGTGTTAAAGGAGAGAATTATGCTGATGCATCTGATGAGGCTGATTTCCATGGGATTTTAACTGATATCATACAGCTCGAGTATGATGGAATTGTGAATTTGAGAATCACACTTTTTAAGTGTAACTGGTACGACCCTATGATCGGTAGAGGCACACGGAAGAGTATTGCTGGCGTTGTAGACGTTCTTTCACCAAGAACGTACAGTAAAGACGAACCATTTGTTCTAGGTACGTTAGTTCCATACCTGTAAACCTTAATGCCTTTAAATATATGTACGTACATAACTTCATTCAGTACATACAAATTACACAGCCTCACAAGCAGATCAAGTTTGTTATATCCAGTATCCATACACGAAGAAACCAAAGCGAGAGTGGCTAAGTGTTGTTCAAGTCAACCCGAGGAGAAATATTTCAGGAGATTATGGTAAAATGGAACAGATTCTTTTGCAACAAGAAAATGATGATCCTGTGATGATGACTAGAATCGAAGATCTCATTATTGAGAACTTACAAGGAGGAAACACAATAAATCTTGATTACGAGGTCGGGGATGCAGAACCAAAAGATGAATTCCGTTGTAATTTATCCTCTTCTGATGATGAGGATGAAGATGACGATGAAGAACATGATGAAGAGCCCTTGTAATATGCATGTTGACTTTGTCGAGGTTAAGACGGTCAAGGTATTTCTTTCGGTTTATGATATATTACCTAAATATTTTGGTTTAGGCGCGCTAAAGTTTCTTGTTTTGGCGGGTCTTATTAGATTAATTTTTTTCTTCAGTAGAATGGTTATTAGATTAATATTACTCCCAATTTGTCGGTCCAACAATATTCCACTATAATTTACAAAAATGAAAGACAGGAAGAATACCAAATGGAATGATACTAGAATTGAGTGGAATACCTCAAATACTGATATTACAAGTCGAACTAAGAAAATAACCATGAGATAAAATAATTTCTTAAAAGACAAGTTCTTCCAAAGCCGAATCTTGAGTTGTGGTATCGATTTCTTTTCGCCAGAAACTGAACCGCTATCTCGACTGACGATTGAGTTGTCTTCTCCCAGCAAGGCCATCGATGAGCTAGGAACTGTTATGAAATCAACACCTGAACCAATGTTCTGCTCAAGATAAAGTAACTCAAAGGAATCGATCTCAAACAATCATCTCGCCGCCGAGTGTTTGACGGCGAAAGAAAATTTGGTCGTTTGACCTCGCAAGACTCATAGGTGACTTTATCTAGAGGAGAATACTGGGTTCGGTGTTGTTCATGCATGACTCCAAAGGTCGACACAGAACCGAACAAAAGTAAACAGAAGAACATGTCAGCATATTTAAGGAAAAACTTAAGATAAAAGATAGAAGATGAAGCGAGGATCTGTTAAAACTTAGAAGCGAAGGAGAGGAAAGAAGTGAGTATGGGGAAAAATGATGAAAAGAGGGGTTATATATTTAGCCAGGAGAAGAAAGAACGGTTATCGAACCAATCCTGATTTAAAGCGACACGACCTTCCAGTCACGCCGAGCACATTCATTGGTGGAAGAAGAGGCGACTTAAATGGCACCGAAAAATTCTTACTATACAAATATAAAACCCAAAATAAATCCAAAATTTTTACTATTGTTTATCTACGGCTTTTAATATTTCCCCTTTTCTAAAATGCAATAATTATTACTCGTATATGTATTTAATTACTTCCTCTGTCCAATACTAATCATTTTTATAAATCAAAATTTTCATTTTCAATTGTATTAGTATTCATTCTAATTTATTAAGATTACAAATAGTAGTCAATTTCTTAATCTTAGTCAAAAAAAGTTATTGACTTGGAGAGGTATCTTAAATGCTACCGAAATTTTTTTACTATATATTAATCACTTATTACGAAAATATGGCTATCAATTACCGTTATTAAATTGAAATATTAAACATGAAAGCTTAATTAATACGGTTCGATAAGCATATTAAAACTGAAAGCTTAATAAAACGTTAAGATTTTCAAGTAACATACACTAAATTATGAATGAGATTTAGATAGGGACAACATCACTGCTTCCGGCAACATCATTGTCAGCGGCCTCTAGCTGGAACCTGAGATCTTGAACCTCCTGAATTTGCGGATTGAACCTGTAGTCCGATAAGCCTTCCACGCTCTCCACCCATGTCTCATCAGGTTCACCTATATAAAACAAGAACTTTAGCGAACTATCCTAAATTATTATATATAAACAAATGAAAATGTTTAAACAGTTACTTCCAGTCCGAACACTCCTCCACATCTTGAGAAACATGATCTTTTATGGACCCTTAGTCTTCAAATATTCAGGCCAGAAGTCAACCACATATTTGCCATAAGCCACACACTTTCCCTTATTCATACTATTACGAATAAGAGAAGCAAATCAGAACTATCGAGAAGAAATTGTTCTTATTATCGAACAGTTTCCACTTTTATCAATTGTTTTGGTCATGGTGTTTACTGCTATACTACCAAAAACATGCACTTATTGGGCGTCTCTGAGGTGGAACACTTTCCTTTTCCTTGCAGGGTTTTCGGGATAGACTTCAAGATATTTGTTGTTATTTAGAGTTTCACGATTAGAGTTTCAAAAACATTGAAAAGAACTTTCGATAGTTTTTACCTATAGGATCGTCCCTGTCTGTTTTTATGTCACAGATATGGAGGAAACTAACAAATTCCATGTAGTGCTTGCTGTCCAGAAGGTCGGTAAGTTCAATCTCAGTGTCTTCCGTGACTTCAATTCGGTGGCAAGACTTTATTGGACAGAAACCTGGATCCGCTCGGACTACCCTAACTCCAGATATCTCAATCCACTTGCCTTCATTTTTCTCAAGACCAGAGAAGTTATTTACTTCGCCTGGATAAATGACCATTTCGATCTTGGCTCCCTGCACATGAGTGAATGCATAAAGATAAAAGAGTCAGAACCAGGGCAGTCTTGCATGCCGGAAAATCTGTCAAATTATTTTCACTTTCTCTTTGGTCGGCCAAGATGAAACTCCAATGTGGTCCATCTTCAAACACATAGTATGGGTAGACGCGAAAAATCTTAACTGTGAAGCGCCAACCGGCTTCGGCTCTATTAGGTTGTGTTTATGCTATGTAGTTGTAATGGACCATTGTGTTTTGGTTCTGTTTCAAAGAAAATGATAGTTGGAGAAAGGTTAATCAGGAAGATGATTATTACGACGAAATAACTTCCCCTCACCAAAAAAAGGAATTGAATTAAAGAAGGTTACAAGAAATGAAGGTTTTAATAATGTGCCTCGAGCACCGCTTCAAAAGAGAGAGAGAGAGAGAGAGAGAGAGAGAGAGAGAGAGAGAGAGAGAGAGAGAGAGAGAGAGAGAGAGAGAGAAATTAGAGGTTTCGTCTTTTCTTTTACATATCTAGAAAGATTCACAAAATCATAATTTAATTTCTCCACCACTTCATCTTGCTATTTATGTTTGATTAAGATCATTTGATGTAAAAGAAAAGACGAAACCTCTAATTTTTGGTTTTAGCATCTCCAAAAGAAACCTCAAAACCTCATTTTTGAGGTTTGGCTCACTCCAATATAAATCTCAAAACCTCAAATATGCGGTTTCATCTTTTCTTTTGCAAGCTAGTCTATGTAATTAAATATTTAATTAGTTTTGACACTTAAACAACTTTTAACTTAGATACTATATATATATTTATCGATCTTAAGATAAAAAAATAAAGAAGCACATTTATCACTTCAAAATGCATTGATTGATCATACTTCGGAGTATCACGGAAATATGTTTGTTGAATAATTTTAGTTGTAATATTAAGTGTAATTTGTATGTTTCCCAAACTTCAAATTTGAGGTTTCACTATTCAAAACCTAAAAATTTGAGGATTTACGGGTGTGTTGGTGATGCCCTACAATGAAACTCATAATGAGGTTTTACGGTTCCCTTTTAGGGTTTAGGGTTTCCTTATGGTATCAGAGCCATTACAGATAATATGCTGAATGAGTTAAATGTCTTAGAGAAAGATTTTTACATTGATAAAAAAATTTTAAGATAAGATTTTTACTCAAAAAATAATAGTCTAAAAAGACTTTAGTTTTTTAAAACCTTAAAAAAAAATAGAACTCTTATTTTAGAAGAGTTTTACAATTATCTTCAAAAACATAAAGTACAAATCCTATTTTTCAACTGGTTTGAAGATTATGCATCCGAAAATAAAATCTATTATCCATTTTCTAAAACAGCAAATCCTATTACAAATCATTACAAAACCCCTGAATGGGAAACTCTTGCTAATGGTAAAATTATTCGCTCAAACCATCCTCCACCCCAAGGAAAAAGGCTCGAATGGTTAGGCACACCAATTGAAGCCATTCCTTTCAAACGCCCCCAAGAAGATGATAATGCTAATGTCAAAAATATCATCGCCCAAAACAATTTTTCAAATACAAATCTAGGTACGATCAGCAAACAACTTGATAGAATTGAGAAATCAATTCTAAACCAAACAACTATTCCAACAGAATCTTCTTTTGAAAAGAAAAGCAAAAGTCCCATGTTCAAACATTTCCAAATTTCCAATTCCAGTGTCAAAACTTATCAGGACACAAATTTAGAATTCATCCGTGCTCTTCAAAGTCAATTAAGCAAAGTTGAAATAGGAGAAAGTAGTGTACCACATAATTCTGATATCCCTGATACTCCTACTTCTAAAATGGGAATAAATACCCTAGATCATGATTCAGATATTAGTGAAAACTCTAAACAATTTCAAGCTTCTGTCCCAAAGATAAACCGCCTTGATTGGCATAACCATCAAGAACGTCAATTAGTCTCTGCTCCTGATTTCGGACAAATCCAGCCAATAGAACAATCTAGGTTTAATTCCTCCTCAGTATATGACTGGAATATTGACGGTATATCTGAGTATAACATCTTAAGTTTCCTCCAAAAAATGACCATGGCCGCAGATGCCTACAGAACCCAAATCGGAAATGAGGATAAGACCGTAGCTGAACTCCTTATAGCTGGTTTTTCGGGACAGCTTAAAGGATGATGGGATAATTATCTAACCAATCAGCAACGCACCGAAATTCTAGATGCGGTAAAAATGGATGAAGATAACATACCAATTTTAGATAATCTTGTAAACCCTCAACAAGATGCTGTCGCTACTTTAGTCATAGCCATAACTTGGCACTTTATAAGAGATCCCTCAGTACTTAGAGATAAGAACGCTGAACTTCTTTCAAATCTTAAATGCAAAAAAATTAAGTAATTTTCAATGGTACAAAAACACATTCCTTACTAGAGTTTTACTCCGACAAGATTCAAACCAACCCTTTGGAAAGAAAAATTTCTAGCAGGACTTCCTACCCTCCTAGGAGATAAAGTCAGAAACAAAATTAGAGATTCCATGGGAACACAAATTCTAGATTACGATGATTTCACATATGGAGAGTTGATCAGTATTGTTCAACAAGAAGGTCTTAAGATCTATCAAGATCTAAAACTCCATAAACATCTTAAATGAGAACTCAAAAGAACAAAAATTGAATTAGGCTCCTTTTATAAACAATTTGAAATAGACCCCAATCGAAGTAGCAAATCTTGTGTAGGAGATTGTAGCAAAACCTACTACTCCAAAAATAAGCCTAGAAAATACCCTAAAAATATAGAAACCATAAATCTCAAGAAAATTCATGGGAAAAACCTCGCAACAAATTTCCTCCAAAAGAAAATCTACCAAAGTAACCTTTCTATAAAAATCTTACATGCTTCAAATGTAAAAAGAAAGGTCACACTTCTAAATTCTGTCGTTTTAATAGAAAAATCCAAGAACTCGACCTTGGAGAAGAACTTTCAAGTAAAATATCAAATCTTTTACTAGACCATTCTTCATCATCTTATGATTCTGATTCATCAATTTCTTCTGAAAATGCCATGCAAGTTGATGAACTAAATAGTTCATCATCAATCTCGGAATCTGATAGAAAGAATATCCATGTCCTTACAAAAGATCAAGAACTTCAGCTTGAAATCCTAAATTCCATATCAAATCCAAGCCTAAACAAAATGTTTTAGAAACAATTCTTCTTTCTTTAAAAAGGACCTCAGAAAACTTCAAAATCTCATAATCATAATTCTTCCAAATCCTCTTATGATCTAACTACCATTCTTAACAAAAGAAAGAAAGATAATTCCAAAACATCAATACAATATCTTTTTTTTTTTTGTCAACAAGATAATAGTAACCATAGAACCTATTTTTCACTAATCCAGCTTGGTGGCCCCGGACCAACGTGGACTGAATGAGAAGACCTTAGACGTGCACTCCGTGCTAGTCTATCCGCCGTCAGATTTATCGTGCGCGATACATGTATGAGTTCGAATGTTGAGAAGTACTCCTTTCTTGTCTTGAACTCGTCTAAATGAATCGAGAAAGCTGGCCATTTTTCTGGTTCCGACACTATCTTCACCAATTCCGAACAGTCTGTTGCAAATGTGATGTGCTGATATCTAAGTTGCTTCATGCATTACATAGCCCATATCAGGGCTTCAAATTCTGCATGTAGTGAGGATAAACTTGATCTGATATTCATTGCGCCCATCATGATATTTTCATCTCTCTCATAACCACTAATCCAACCCTGTCCTGAAAACCTGTCACCCTGTTTCCAAGATCCGTCCACAAAACACCATTGCCCTATGGGTGTCCAGCCATTTTCTACCATTCCCCTATCAGGTATCCTTGTTGTTGTTTCCATTACCTCACTTAATTGCGCATCACCCCATGTAGCAAATTCCGTTGCTGCCAAACTTAATGTTTCAGGGGGGCCTCGATCAATATGACTAAATACCATATCATTGCGACTCTTCCATATATACCACATGATCCAAGGGAAGATATGCATCTCCGCGTTCGAGGGTAATCTCCAGAAGAGGTAATCCATATTTGTATATATAGCTGACGTTGGAAAGAACTCTGGGTTTGTCGGAATATTGGATAGTGCCCAAGTTTGAATTGCTGGTGGGCATTCAAATAAGACATGATTGATAGATTCTTCCTCCACTCCACACCGTGGACAACGGGTATCACACTTTATCCCTCTTCCCTTCAAGTTTTTTGCCACTGGTAAACAACCTGATAATGCTTGCCAAATAAAATGTCTCATCTTAGGTGGGCATTTGACCTTCCAGGAGAAGGCTTGTAATTTCTTGATGCTTGGCTCCAAAATATACGCGGTTCCATCGCTGTATACGGGTTCCCGTTCCAGCTGATACCCCGTCTTCACCGTATATTTTCCTGATTTTGTAGGGCACCATCCCAATGAATCCGGTCTGTGAGTCCTACTGAAAGGAATACTCAGGATCAAAGGCACATCCTCTGGTGCTATAACTGACTCCAGTAGTGGAATGTTCCATATTTTGTGTTGCGGATCAATCAACTGATCAACAGTGGTCAAAGTAGTTGAAGAATCCATTTTTTGAATTGCTGGTCTCGGGCGATAAGATGGTATCCACGGGTCATTCCAAATTGAAATGGATTTCCCTGTTCCCACCCTTTTGATTAGTCCTTTTTGAACCAGAGGCCTAGCCGATGTAATACTTCGCCATCCATACGATGCTGAGTATGATCTTATTGGGTGTCCAAAGGACCCGCGTTCCTAAAATATCTTCCTTTAAAGACCTTTGAAAATAAAATATCCGGTTTCTCAATTAGTCTCCATAATTGTTTTGCTAAAAAAGCCGTATTTGCATCCCGAAAATCCCTAAAACCAATCCCACCATTATCTTTTTCCCGACAAAGTTTGTCCCAAGACATCCAGTGCATCCCCGAACTCGTTCCACCCGTACTCCACCAGAAATTTGAGACTATGCCTGTTAGTTTCGTAGTGATCTTCTTTGGCAGTCGATAACAGGACATTACATGATTTGGTAAAGCTGTCGCCACTGCCTTTATCATAACCTCCTTTCCCCCTCGTGAGAGAAGTTTTGTCGTCCAGCCATTAACTCTTCCATGAAGTCTATCTTGTAGGAAACTAAAGACTTGTGTCTTAGGTCCACTTAGACTTTCTGGAATACCCAGATATGATCCCATACCTCCCATACTCGTAATACCTAGTAATGCTTTCACCTCCTCTCGAATCTCAGTCGCAACCGTATGTCCAAACTGCAGTGAAGACATCGCAAAATTGATCTGTTGGCCCGACACATCCTCGTATGCCTTAAGTAAGTGTAAAATTGTTTGACATTCCTCCGTATTTGCTTTGCAGAAAAAAGGCTATCGTCCGCAAACAGAAGGTGTGATATTGGCGGGCAAGCTCTTGCCACCTTCAAACCCGTGAGGTGTTTCTCGCGTTCCGCTTTCTTAATATTCGCAATCAAAGCTTCCGTGCATAGTATAAATAAATATGGTGACAACGGATCACCTTGTCGCAGCCCTCTCTGTGGTGCTATAAAACCCCGTGGCTGTCCATTAATGAGGACCCTATATTGAACCGTAGTTATACATCGCATTATCCGGTCCACACATTGGTCATGAAAACCCATCTTCCGCAGTAGTTTCTCAATGAAAGCCCATTCAACTCGATCATAAGCCTTACTCATATCCGTCTTAATTGCCATGAATTTTCCTTTACAAGATGGGTTTGTCCTTAATCCATGAAACATCTCCTGAGCAATCAGAATATTGTCAGAAATCAACCTTCCCGCAACAAAAGCAGATTGCGTCTCTGAAACCAATCTTGGTAATAGCCTCTTCAACCTTTGACATAAGACCTTTGAGATAATCTTGTAGCTCACATTGCATAGACTAATAGGGCGCAACTCCGTCATTCTGGTTGGTCTTTCCGTCTTCGGGATCAAACAAATATTTGTTGTATTTAGTCTTGTATCCAGCTCTCCATATTGAAGGAAATTATTAACCAGGTGAACAATATCATTTTTCACAATTGGCCACGCATGTTGGTAGAATAAAGCTGTCATCCCATCTGGGCCTGGTGCTTTCTCCGGATGCATCATGAATAAAGCTCGTCTCACCTCTTCCTCCGTAGCTAAAACCATAAGTTTCTCATTCATCTGAGTTGTTATTGAGACCGGTATTTCTTGTAAAAACTCCTCAAAACCCTCTGGGTTTGTTGTCGTGAATAAATCCTGAAAGTATTCCACCGCTACTCGTTCCACTTCATGATCCTTTGTAACCCAATTGCCTGATGAATCGTGGAGTCCCACAATTCGATTTCTTGCCCGTCTTTGTTTGGTTAGAGCAAAGAAGAATTTGGTATATCTATCACCCGATGTATGCCACATATTCCTGCTTTTTTGTTGCCAAAATTGTTCCTCATCTCTGTAAGCTTGTTTCAATTTTTCTGAAATCAATACAATATCTTAGGATTGAAATTAAAGAGGTAAAAAACGATCTTAAAATCCTCAAAGAACAGCAGAAACGTGATTCTGAATATTTTCATTCGGTTCTATCTTCTATCAAAGGACATCATGATACTAGTTCTGATGAACAAAAAGATGATCGCTTAGATAATACGGAAGAATATCTAAATGAACAGATACAATCTCTAGACATGGCCCCTAATGATTTCCTATGTGTCCTTAGAGAAATTACCTCTCGAAACGTAAGATACGAGTCACAATTGTTTTTTCTGAAAATTACAAAATTGATACAATTGCTCTATTTGATACGGGTGCTGATCTTAATTGCATCAAGTCTGGGCTTGTCCCAAAATGCTTTCATTTAGAAACCCGAGAAAGATTATCTGCTGCAAACAATTCCAAACTTCGTATAACATCTTAAGCAGAAGCTTCGATTTTAAAAGATAATATCATAATATCCTCATCAAAACTGCATTTGTCCTCACGGATGATATATATCAAAACGTTATTTTATGTACTCCATTTATAAGTTTAATTACACCATACAAAGTGATGGATGATTCTATTTCTTTTAAAAATCAAAATATAAAATTATCTTTTAATTTTCTTGAAACACCAAAGAGGCGAAGCCTGAATTTAATAAAAGCTAGTTCAATACAAATAAATTTTATTAACTCTTTGATTCAAAGCAAAACATTTCATTTAGAAAACTTAAAATCAGAAGTTTTAATTCAAAAAACCATAGAAGCTCTAAATTCGAAAGAAATACAAGAGAAATTTTCTAATCTAAATAAACTTTTTGAAAAAGAAATTTGTTCGGATTTACCAACAGCTTTTTGGAATCGAAAACAACATATTGTTGACTTACCTTATGATGAAAATTTTATTGAAAAAGAAATTCCAACAAAGGCCCGTCCAATTCAAATGAATTCAGAATTAGAAAAACATTGTAGAAAAGAGATTTTTGATCTTCTTGATAAAGGATTAATTTCAAAATCAAGATCACCTTGGTCTTGTGGTGCTTTTTATGTAAATAAAAATTCTGAAATCGAAAGGGGCACCCCTAGGTTGGTAATTAATTACAAACCTTTAAACACTGCATTAAAATGGATTAGATATCCAATACCAAATAAAAAATATTTGCTTCAAAATCTTTACTCGGTTCATATATTTTCAAAATTTGATTTAAAATCAGGATTTTGGCAAATTCAAATATCTGAAGCAGATCGTTATAAAACTGCGTTTACGGTACCTTTTGGCCGGTATCAATGGAACATAATGCATTTCGGTTTGAAAAATGCACCTTCAGAATTTCAAAGAATCATGAACGACATATTTTCTGAATATTCAAAATTTTGCATTGTCTATATTGATGATATACTAATATTTTCACACTCTATTGATGAACATTTTAAAAATTTAAAGACATTTTACTATGTAGCAAGAAAAAATGGTCTTGTTGTTTCCAAAACAAAAATGTCCTTATTTCAAACCAAGATCAGATTTCTAGGACATTACATATCGCAAGGTATGATAACTCCTATAGAAAGATCTTTGGAGTTTGCAAATAAATTTCCAGACAAAATCTTAGAGAAAACCCAATTACAAAGGTTCCTTGGAAGTCTCAATTATGTGCTAGATTTTTGTCCTAATATAAATAGAATTGCTAAACCATTGCATAATCGTCTTAAGAAAAATCCTACTCCGTGGACTAAAGAGCATTGTACAATTTACGTCATCACATTGGAATGATACCCAAAAGAATTATTCTACTATTAAAAAGGAAATTTTAAGTATTGTATTATTTATTCAAAAATTTCAAAGTGATTTCTTAAATAAAAAAATTTCTTTTACGAATTGATTGCAAAAGTGCTAAAGATGTTTTACAAAAAGATGTGAAAAATCTTGCTTCAAAACAGATTTTTGCGCGATGGCAAGTATTTTTAGGAATTTTTGATTTCGAGATAGAATTTATTAAAGGAGATTCAAACTTTGTCTTAGACTTCTTGACACGAGAATTTCTTCAAAACAGATACAATGCCTCCGAAGAAGATTGATAAAGGAAAATGCATAACCCTGGAAACAATCTCAGAAAAACCCGAACCTATAAATACAATCCCACAAACAGAACCCTGGATCTCAGTCACAAAAAAGAGTGTCAAAAAAGAAGATGTACCAACACCTTCTCAATCTCCAGAGCAAATTATGGATCAAATCCTGCAATTGCAGAAAGCTTTCGAGCGAAGTATGTCTAAACAAGAGACGGGGGATTCTTCTAAGAAAATCCCTTCTCAAGCTATTTTAAAATTTAACGAGGTCCCTTCAAAACTGATTTTAAAAGAAAACCAGACCTCAAAAGTTTTTTCAAAACCTTCAAATAATTCACAAATTATTTTGAAGGAGTTTTCACAAAACACTCCCTCGGAGAACTTTGAAAAATCTATTTATCAAAACATTATAAATGTCGAAAAAGGATTTCTTGTCAACAATGACCCGTTTTTAACAATTGAAAAATATTTTGGGAAAAATATTTTTTTCAAACCACATAATACGGATAAAACTGTGTTATTTTTTCAAACCATTTTGGAACTAACAGAATCAGTGTCCTTTAAACATTTTTATCTCAACGAAAACCACACTGATGCTGCTTATTCCACTTTCAAAATTCATAAGATCATTGCACCAAGTGATTGGGAATATGATCTTAATGATAATCTAAATTTTCCAGAAAATTTGAAAAATCTCCCTTGTTACACAGTCCCATTCAATTACTGGGATTATTGCCAAGCCTGGTACAATTCCTTTTTAATCCAATCTCCAAAACACAAACACACGTGGTTGATCTTTTTCGACACCGCTTGTGACCTTTCCAAATCTCCTTATTGGTTCATGTCGTGGTGGAACTATTTTGGTTCTGTCACAGAAATTTTTAAACCTAATATCCAAAAATCATTCCAAATCTTCAAAGCAAATTTCGTTCCATCCCAAGAAGAAAAGAAATTTCCTCCATTAGCCCTATTCCATTCAAAGTTTCATTTCCCTTGGGTCTTTTCATGGACACTTGAATTTTCATCAGACACAATTCCTATTATCCGAAGAAAATTCAGAGTCAAATGGTGGGATAAATACAAAATTATTTCAAATCTCTTTCCTTCAAATGTCCTCACCTAGATAAAAGAACAAAATTCAAAAGCACATTACCAAACACTTAACCAAACACCGGAAACAACCTCTTTCTTGGCCCAAAAATCCAGAATGCTTTCAATGTTGGCAGGAGCAAAATCTGAAGAAGAATTAAGGTGGTCTCCTTACAGTTTCTACCTTCGATATTAGATCAACTTTCTCAAACTTCGGGAAGCGAATCAGAGTCAAACGTCCCGGAAATCGATGAAGAAATATTCGGCAATAGTGGAGCATGATTTCTTTCCACAAAAATACAAATCTCGACAAAACACATTGTTACGAATCTCGTGAGTGCGGTTACACAGTTACAAATCTCTACAAACGATCTCGTGTTACGATATCCGACAAAATCTTCTGTTGAATAATAAGTGCAATTTGATGTAGCCATTATCATCAAGGTCCACCTTATCACAGACATCTTGGAGCTTTGTGGAGACAGCTTTTGTGAGTGGTATTATCCATAGATGCAACTTGCTTATCTTTATGTTTATTTTTATTTTGATTGTATTTTTATTTTAAAAACATGTATGATTGCACCCCTTGTAAACTCCTATATAAAGGAGTCTTAGTTTCACTTGTAAACCAAGTTTTCATTCTCTCATTTTCCTTCTTCCTCATACACCCCTTCTCTCCCATATTCTCCCTCTTGTAATCTCAACCATTGTTCGATCTCCTTTAAGTAAGTTTTAATAAATAAGATTTTTATCTTGTTTTTCTTATTAAAGTACTTTCTTTTTATTTTAGTTACCGTTTAAGTGGCTGATTTAACCATCCAATTTACTTATATGCTTTAATTTATGTTTAAGTGGCTGGTTTAACCGTCCATTTACTTTATTTGTTTTAATTTCTATTTATATATCTGTTTAAATATTATCATCTTATATTAACCATGTTTAAATTTATTTTCTACTTTCGTTTCCTTATGGTATCACAGCTAAATGAGTTACAGAGCTAAATGAGTTACAGGGTATATGGATTGAACAAAACCCTATACCCTTAAAATCTAAAGTTTCGGCTGTGCTTTAACATTCTAGTCCGAAAGCTATTTCTTAAAATTTGTTGTGTACTATTTTTAATTTGAGTGTTACCAAAATTGCAAAATATTTCAAAGAATTTAAAAAACAAATTCGCTTTCATATAAACAGTTGCCAATCGTTCTTTATATTGTGCGCAAACTTTTCTGATTTTAATAAAGTAAAATATATTAGTTAAAATTTTAAAATAGAGTCATTAAAAAGTAATATATTACGACCACGTTACGCAAGTGGGCAAAAATTCAAAATATTTGCAAATTAATAGGGGAAACCTAAACCCAATTTTATAGCCCAAAATATTTCATTTACCCGCCTATACCCAAAAATTTTCGACAAAGTGCCTAGAAATCATCAAATACGTCAAACCCTGATTTACTTTTGTTCTTCCCCTTTTTCAGAAATCTCCTTCGAATCCTCTCTCTAATCTCTCTACGAATCCTCTTCTACGCCCACCCATCTCAAATTGATATCTCTTCTTCGAATCTCTTATGCGAAGCTTTCCATTTCATAGCTAACTCTGGCCGAAACGCTATCGACTCTCTCAAATTCTTCCTTGAATATCTCAATCACGAAACCCTCCGTGATTCGATGCATACGGGTACAGGTAGCTATATCGTTAGTTTGCTTATGATTTGCTTTGCTTCTGAAACGGGACAGGCTCTAAATCTGATTATTTGTTTACAATTAATTTTGGTTCTACAGGTTGTAAACGACTCCTATATTCCTCTATGAGCTTCAATATGGTCTCCACAGTCTGGTTAAGTTGGTTGTTTTTTTAATGAGTGTTTGAGGAGTTAGAGTCTGATGGTTAAGATGTTAATATTATAGTTAGCACGCAATTGAAGACACCAATCTATGCTTAACTCATTAATGTATTCTGCTAAGTTCGAGTGTCTGAGCGCTTACAAGATAATTTTTGTATCATTTGATACATGGCCAAACCATTCATATCTTTCTTCTAAAACAATTGTTGAGGAGATCTATCAACGACGTATGAAAGACATGGTTAGCATCACAAAAGGACTGCAGAAGCACTGCAAAGAACTGTGACCTCGAGAGATATCAACAGTTGATTATAACAACATCTTTCATCAGGTAAAGTAACATTTTTCACAATCCATGTTTATAAAGTCATCTCACATTCTTTATTTACTTGTTTTCTCTTACTGTCTGTAATTGTCACATGCCACTGAGAAGGATGGACGAGTAAATCCTTATGAAGTCGAAAGCCTGATAGCTAATCTTTTAATGCGCAAGCGCAAGCAGCCCAAACACTTTTCAGCGTTGTCGCCCACCAAGGGCAACTGAAGGAAGCTCAAAGTAAAACAACAACACCATATGATTTGTAGGTTACTTATCACTGTCTCTTGCACTTGTTAATCTATTGGTATATGATTTGGAAACTCCTAAATGGTGGAGTTTGCGTATGTAGGTCGTTTGTGTCTATATGTTACCAATGTTATTTTTGATGCAAGAGTTTGTTACGTTTGTTGTACCATTCAAACTACGGTATCACCGTTACCAAATCGTATATGAAATTAATCCAAATTCTTAATTTTATGAAAAATCCACTAAACGGTCTACAATTATTCGCACTACACACACAAACTAATCGGTAAATATTTACCATCAACGAATCTGGATTTTCCAAATAGTCGCTTAATAATCGTTATTTACACATTACACCGCCGCCAAGTAGTCACCATTTCTTACGACTATGTTGTGACTATATTAGATAATCAGATAGTAGTCGGCTAGACAACACCATAATCGAATCTGGATGTTTCGTTTAGACGTTGCATAGTTGTTTAACAGTTGACAATTAATAGCAAGATGTTTACCATAATCATATTTGGATTCTCCATTTATTTGTCTTATAATTGGTAAATTAGTCAATAAACAGTCACCAAAATGTCACCATAGTGGCTATACTACTCAGTCACATAACAGTCGCCACATAGTGGCGAGATCATTACCTTAATCGTATATGGATGTTCATATTAGTCGCGGGATAGTAGTTAAAGTGGTCGTTACCCAGTCATTACATAGTGGCTAATATTTATGACTACTTTCTGACTATACTAAACAGTCACATATTAATCGCCTAGTCGTCACCTAGTTTAGCGACTATTTGATGACAACATTTCTCCGACATCATCTGGACTCCCTCTATAGTCGCACAAAAGTCGATGTAGTAGTCGAATATTAGTCCTTATATCTAACGACAACGCTACATCTAATTTACGATTACATATGTTAGTCGTATAAATAGTCGTAACTCGCCGACTAATAATACGACTATACAATTTAGCGACTATGGATTTACGACTACCATATTTAGTCATATGTTTGTCGTAAAACCCCGATTAACGACTATTTTGCGATTAAAAGTGCAGTCGTGAAACCGATGTTTTCTTGTAGTGGGAGTCAAACGGTCCAGCAAGAAGTCAGCCTTCACACGCTATAAATAGGAACCTTCACTCTTCATTTCAGACACATTGTATTTTGCGAAGACTCTGAGCTACTCTTATAAAGCTCTGAACTTAAGCAGCATTTTAGGGAGCACGTCATTCGATGGACTCCCACCTCGTACCATTTTGTTCATTGTTCGGCTTCGACCTTAATATTAATAGAATAGTTTCTGACCTCACTTAAAGTTTATCTCTCACCTCGTAGTTCGGACTTCTCTGATCGTAACCCGACTCTTTTGGATTAAATCGAAATTCCGTAACAACAACGTGTCTTTTTCGCTTAAAAACATTGGGCCTCCACCAGTTTATTAAACAAGCCCATGACATCTTCAACTCAGTATAATGAATCACATGCCTAAAAACATTAAATCGTACGAGATGCTTCTACTCCTTCTTCCTCTTCTGATTTTATCAATCGACATCCCTCCCCCTGTCCTCTGTAACAGACCGTCACTAAATCTCCATGTTCTTCGTTCCTCATTTAACTGCCCTTATTGTCCTCCCAATATTAGTAAATCACATTCAATTTCACTCCACCTTCACTTACGGCCGTTAGATCGCCGGAACCATATTCTCCTATAAATCCCCAGCCACTTTCCCAGATCCCACACATCACAGGAAGACAAGGCCGAAGAAGGTATTGGGATTATGTCCTGAAATCAGATTGTACTTACTCTAAAGATAGTTGTATTGTCGAGATCGGACAATCCATGTAATACTAGGTGATCATAATGTTTTGCTAGAAACCGCTTATGACTTATGAGTAGTAACTCATTGCTAGTATAATGTGGACCTACAGGGTCACACACCTAAGCAAGTTGTATACACTTTGTATAGGATTGATCATTGATAAATGGTCTGGTCAATGTGTATTGGATACACATTGAATTCAAGTTTTGAGAAGTGTGTCGATCGACACACTAGGTGCATCGATCGACACAGAGTCGATTCCGAAACTGATGTTTCGGATTATGACTTATATTGACCCGGTTAATTACTGGGTAATTAGGTCGAGTCTATATATTCAATAGAGGCTCGAGTTTTAGCAGAAAGTTCTTGATAGAACAATTGCGGCCACCTCTCGAAACACAGAAATCCCATGGAGATCCGATTCCCGGCACTAGCATCCCGGCGGATTCCAGTTTGTGTGCGTGTGGACTGCAGTAGAGGCGCAGCATCTGAGGCGCTCTAGAGATCTCGTTTATCTCATCAATCATTCCGCTGCCATAAGAAAGGTAAACAGATCGGTAAGAGATTCAATATAACGAACCCTAGATCCTATAGGCTTTCCAACAGTGGTATCAGAGCTATTAGGGTTTAGTCTATTAAATCTGAAGCATTTAATTCGAAAACTGAAGTATTTGAATAGATTAATGCTTTGAAAATCGTGTTTTGGAGAATTGAATCTCGGATTATTTATCTGTTGAAAAAAACGATGAAACAGTGTTTTCGCACTGTGTCGATCGACACAAGTTTGTGTTGGTCGATGCATCGCGAAAACGCGTAATATAATTTTAGGGTTTTCGCACAGTGTCGATCGACACTAAGATTGTATCGGTCGATGCACCGCGAATTCTCCTGTTGAAATTTGGGTATCGATCTTAGAGATCGCACTATGTCGATCGATACACTGGGTGCATCGATCGACACAGGCTGTGTGAAAGGATAGATCGGTTCAATTGGATTGAACCGGTTATCTCGCATGGTTAAAATTTCCTGATACCCTACTGTGTCGATCGACACAGGTTAAGTGTCGGTCAACACAGGCCTTGCGATTGGTTGATCGGTTCAATTGGATTGAACTGGTTATCATGCTTGGTTAAGGTAGATCATATCGGTTTAAATTGGATAAATTGGTTCAATTGGATTGGACTGGTTATCTCAATTAGTATAAACTGATTTGATTGGATAAGATCAGTTTGATTGGATAAGTCGGTTCAATTGGATTGGACCGGTTATCGCGATTAGTTGAAACTGATTGAATCGGTTCAATTGGATGGACTCGTTGAATTAGATTTGACCGGTATCTCAATTGGTCTAAAACCGGTTCATTTGGTCAATTACCGGTTCAATTGGATTGACCGGTTATCGGGTTTTGTTAAGGTTGGATGTGAACCGTAATCGTTTGGTAATTGAACCAAATGATTGAGAAACCGAACCAAATGACCTAACCCACTTTCGTTAGAACAATTAAAACTCAATTAAAATTAATAGTTAAAAATGTTCTAAATCTATTTGGATACACATTGGATGTGTATTAGATCAAAGCTTAGTTCTCAATATGGTCAACTGTCAAGACTCATTTCGTTGTTTGATTCTCTTGCCAAGAGCTTGGTGTCCACAATTACATGAGTAAGGCAGGTAGTAGTGTTGATGGTCTTGCAGTGCTTGACATCAACAATTATGTGACCTAAGAGATTGATTTACTAACCTTTTAGAGTTCTGTTTCCTCAACTAAATATCAAGTGATCTTGATGTCTTGCCCAAATCTTGTCTACTGTCGAGACTCGTTTCGTTGTTGGATAGTATTGGAGTCATTGGTATCCACAACTACATGAGTAAGGCAGGTGATCATTGATAGACTTGCAGTGCGACTGTCAGTGATCACAAGACTAAAGAGATTGGTTTACTTGACTGGGCTATCAGAAGTTCTGGGCCCAAAAACGTCAGAGTGGATGAGACAAGGATTGTCTTATCTGCGACCAAGAGTTGTACTGGGTACAATTAGCAATGATTTGCTTACCTAGATAACTGAAGTTTGGGTGATGGCGAGTCGTCCACTCAGATTTTGGTGAAGTGTGGGTCTTGGATCATTATATTCATAGAGGAAACATTGTTTGAATATAATGCGAGTTTTCTTATTAGATAAGGCTTCTCATTTCCTGAACCTCATAACTAAAATTTCCTTCCTTAAATTTCAGCCTATGTCTAAAACTACTTTCTCGTTGCGATCCATCCTTGAAAAGGACAAGTTAAATGGATCCAACTTCCTGGATTGGTATCGGAATTTGAGAATTGTTCTCAAGCAGGAGAGTAAGGACTATGTTCTTGAGAAACCTCTCCCCGAGAAGCTTGGGACCAATGCCTCGCATGCAATATATGATGCTTGGAATAAGCATTATATTGATGTGGTAGATGTGTGTGGTCTGATGTTGGCTACCATGAACTCGGACTTGAAGAGTCAATACGAGAACGTGGAGTCACCAATAGAGATGATCACCAGCATGAAACTGATGTTTCAGAAACATGCACGAGTTGAGAGATACCAGATGATTAAGTCTCTCATTGGGTGCAAGCTACCAAAGGATGCTCCAGTGAGTCCTCATGTCATTAAAATGATGGGTTACGTTGATAACCTGGGGAGACTGGACTGTCCTGTTAGCCTAGAGTTGGCTACTGAAATCATTCTGCAGTCACTGCCGTCAAGTTATGATAAGTTTATCAAGAGCTATATCAAGAATAGCTTGACGAAGACGTTGACTGAGCTGCATGACATGCTCAAAACAGCAGAGCAAAACATCATAAAGGGTAAAAGGTTTGAGAAATCTTGTAAAGACAAGGGTGGAGGCAAGGCCGTCCAGATTTGGAATCGGGATAAGCCTGTGTCATCCTTTAAGCCCAAGTCATGCCCATCTGATGTTGGTAAGTGCTACTACTGTGAAGAGTTTGGGCATTGGAAGAGAGATTGCATTAAATTCTTGGAAGATTCACAAGAGATGGAGAAGATGTATGGGACTTCTTCTTCAGGTATTGTGTTATTAATTCAAGTTCTACGTAAGTATTGGATACTAGTTGTGGTACTGATATTTTTGAAATATGCAGGACCGAAGGAACAGTAGAAAGTTGAAGAAAGGACAAGTGGAACTGCGCGTCTGGTATGGAGCAATGGTTGCTGCATGAGCCGTAGAGATTCTCCACTTGTAGGAGCCTTTCAGACTTGGTTTTAGAAATTAAGTAATTGCCACCATGTACTTGCTATATGTAAAGATGTCTTTCATTTTCTTGTAAGAATTTGGATGTTTTTCATTTTGATAAAAGACAAGTTTTGTTATTTTGATCTTAATGAAATATTATATGGTAGCACCCCGTTTAAAATGGGTTTTATATCTTAAACCAACATGGGTTTGAATATAACATAAATACCAAACGGTTTAAGTCTGATGATTTGAAATCGACTTTTCCTTGGGATAGTCGTTTTGACCACATAGAAGTGAAGCCGGTTCAGAAGTTCCATAGTTATGGGCTTTTGGGCTCATTTGATTATAAATCATATGAGATATGAATTCTGCTTACTGGGCCAAATGACTAAGGCTTCTTTAGCAGAGCTAAAGAAAAGGGCCAGAGGCTTATTGGGCCTTGTTCATACTGATGTATGTGGCCCAATGAGCATTAGTGCCAGAGGAAATCTTCAGTACTTCATTATCTTTATTGATGACTTTAATAAGTATGACTGTGTTCATTTGATGAGACACGAGTCGGAACCTTTTCAAATGGTCAAAGGAGTTCCAGAATGAAGTATAGAACCGACATGACAGAAGTATTAAATATCCTCGATTAGATCGCGGAGGAGAATACTTGAGTCTAGAATTGAGTGATCATCTAAGTGAGTGTGAAGTCGTCTCACAGCTCATTTCTCCTGGAAAACCTGAATGGTGTTTCCGAGAGAATGAATCGGACCTTATTGGATATACTCCGATTAATGATGAGTCACACGAATCTTCCATTATTATTTTAAAAATACGCTCTAGAATGTCTGTACTTACGCCAAATAGGTTTCTATCAGAATCAGTTGAAAGACACCACATTGGATGTGGACTGGGAATTTTCCAAGTATGTTTTCCTGATTAATTGGGATTGCAAGGTTTATGAAAGGCAGTTGTCAACAGACAACCTTGAACCCAAATCTGATAAGTGCTGCTTCGCTGGTTGTCCTAGGGAAACCGAGGCTTATTACTTTTACAACTAATCCGAGAACAAATTTTTGTTGTTCGGAACTCTGTTTTTTTCTAGAAAGAAAGTCTCTTTCCAAGAAGAACAGTGGGAGTAGAAGTACAACTCGAAGAAATTCGAGAAACACAGGAGGCTGCTCAACCTGTTGAGGGAGAGCAGCGGTGAGATCTACAAAGTGCTGTAGGAACTACACCTGTGGAGCCTGAAGTTCGCAGATCCGAATGGATTCGTCACTAACCCGAGATTGATTTCTCGTAACCGATTGCCGTGATCTTTTGATCATTGAAAAGTGACGAGCCTGCGAAATTCAAGAAGCGATGGTGAGCCCCAACTTCGAAAATTTGCTAGGTATGCATGTTAGCTTCACCGATCCATTCTGGATTGAAGCAAACATCTTGGAGTTGGAATCTACGTTCTGTTAAAACGGTCAAAAGTTTTGACTTGATCAAACGGATAGGAACTGTGTGTTTACAAGTAGACTAGTGGGAGTGTAGTTGCATTTCTCACAATGTATGTATATTACATACTCATTCTCATAAACGACGTTCCGTCGCTTAAGTCTCATGAGATTTGGGTCGGAAGTCAGTTTCAACGATAGACATGGGAGAAGCCGCGTGAGTTCTTGGAATAAGGATCTATTGAAATAGTTTGGGTAGGCAAATTGGATCGTGTCAGAATCCTTATGCTGATAAGGTATTGGACAGTTCCAATATGCATGATTCCAAGAATGGCTTCACACAAAAGGTCTTATGGCAATAATCTTAGCAAGATGAAGTGTCTTGGACACTGGCTGAGCTAGTATGTATGTGTGTGATTCCTAATGCTTCTGCAAAAGAATCCATCATGAATGCCAATATGTTCCGGTAAAAGTCACTGGACAGTTGTAAGGAATATCCCCAAGTGTTTGAGGAACACTAAGGATAGGTTCTTGTACAACTGAGGAAGTGACGAATCTGTTAAGAGTAGTTAGACGGACAAAGACGACTTCGATTTCCGGTTCCCACCTGGTTATGTCTCTTTGTCTGTATAGCGGTGCTATTTGTTGGAAGGGCTCCAAGCAGAGGACCGTTGAATAGTGCTTATTAATGAATGGCGGTGTGGTTTGTTGGAATAGTTCCAAGCAAGAACACCGCAGTCTCTCCCACAACCTAAGCGCGAGATTTATTCTGCTGCTCTAGGTATTAGATATCTGAAGATGTAGTCTTGATTCTAGTGGGAGTTATGTTAGTTATGATGTTCACATAGACATGCTATGGTAATGTTTATGAAAACTGACATCAACATTATTTGATTATTGGTTAATTAAATAATGGTCCCAAAGTATTTATGTTCATTTTATAGGTCATCAAGTTGAGGACTTGATCATGAAACCCTATAAGTGAAAGATGACATAAAATTATGATTGTCCCTAGTCGAGGTTGTTAAAATGGGACACTAACAACCGCGCGAGACTAGCATGTGAGGTGACTGTTGGACTAAGTTTCATGGAGTCAATGATATGATTATCGCAGTCAATCACATAGATATATGTTGGTGAACATATGATCGGACATGACCCACTAATGAGAACTCTACAGGATAGTTATATCTGTGTCATGAGAGGTTCTCATTACGAGTATAGAGTATAGTCCTTAGACCTGAGTTCATCATGATTTCTAGCATATGAATTGGTGCGCTTTGACCTTGTCAAACGTCGTTCCGTAACTGGCGGCTATAAAGACATTGCTTAGGCGTATCATGAAGTGTGTGTAGAAACAGGGATGGAACAAGATGGGATTTTTCCCTCCTGAATAACGGGAGATAAATATCTCAGGGCCCATCGAAGATTTGATACTGAGAAAATGCATGGCCGTGCTCAAACGAGGTGATTGTCAGTCGTTTGTTTTATCAGTATAGATCAGGAGTTCGATGAACATGATGTTGGCTAAAATAAGGATGACACAGTCTCTTGCCTTATGCCATTTCGAGATATAGTGACAAAGGGATTAGGGGAACAGTTGATTCCAGTACAAGTGGGAGATTGTTGGGATTATGTCCTGAAATCAGATTGTACTTACTCTAAAGATAGTTGTATTGTCGAGATCGGACAATCCATGTAATACTAGGTGATCATAATGTTTTGCTAGAAACCGCTTATGACTTATGAGTAGTAACTCATTGCTAGTATAATGTGGACCTACAGGGTCACACACCTAAGCAAGCTGGATACACTTTGTATGAGATTGATCATTGATAAATGGTCTGGTCAATGTGTATTGGATACACATTGAATTCAAGTTTTGAGAAGTGTGTCGATCGACACACTAGGTGCATCGATCGACACAGAGTCGATTCCGAAACTGATGTTTCGGATTATGACTTATATTGACCCGGTTAATTACTGGGTAATTAGGTCGAGTCTATATATTCAATAGAGGCTCGAGTTTTAGCAGAAAGTTCTTGATAGAACAATTGCGGCCACCTCTCAAAACACAGAAATCCCAAGGAGATCCGATTCCCGGCACTAGCATCCCGGCGGATTCAAGTTTGTGTGCGTGTGGACTGCAGTAGAGGCGCAGCATCTGAGGCGCTCTAGAGATCTCGTTTATCTCATCAATCATTCCGCTGCCATTAGAAAGGTAAACAGATCGGTAAGAGATTCAATATAACAAACCCTAGATCCTATAGGCTTTCCAACAGAAGGCGCAGCCTTGGGACATTAAAGGAAAGCCTACCATTTATGCTCATCTTCCTCCCCTCCATCAGGATTGGGCTCGCTTGAATTAATGGAACTTAGATACCTGCCACTGGCGTGTGGGTTGTTCTGTTTCTCCAAAGGTTGTTGCTTTGAACGAGGTTTTACCCGGTAGCCCGACATTTCTTGTCTTGGGGAATGAAGGAATGGGTTAAGGCAATTAGTAGAGAGATTATGTACTGAGTTAGTTTGGATTAGCGGTAATATGCCTAACGATGTTGTAGATACAGAATCTGAAGATGCGGAAGTCGAAGGATTCAGATTCATTTCTAGCTGTGGAGAGCTTGAACGTGAGTATTGCAGCTGCTTTGTTTCTTCATCACTTGATAGGAAACAAATCAAATGTTTAATTTCGTGGTGATAAATTAGTACGTGCGGCTGTTGGTATTTATTTTAAAATTAACAGTTAGACAAATATTTGTTTTGTTAGTTAATTACTGGAAAATGGCTTGGTCATAGAAGTCCTCCTGTTGTGTTAATAGTTTTTTTTGTTGGTATTTATTTTTTGCTTCCCGGTAAAATACTTCTCTTACTCCAAGCTTCTTCTTTTTGTTACTCGATCATTTGATCCGATTCCGTGTCACTGGTCTTGAGATGAAGATCTATAGATAGCTTTGTATTACAATAATTAGATATTGAAGTAGATTCAGCAATGAATTTAATTTACTTCCGTGATTTTGTTTTTGTTTGCTTATTCATAGACGTTGGATTGAGTCAGGAAAGTTGCTAAATTTGGGTCAAACCGCGAACTATCTAGGATTTTAGTTTTGGAATTTTGTAACTTTAGCTTGTGGGCATCTCGCAAATGTTAATATAAAATGTTTGAGAAAGTCGTTTTGGTTTCCTTGGATCCATACTCGAATGTGATGGATTTGTTTGTGTAGGGAAGTATTTGAAAGTTTCAAGAGAGTACCTAAATGGTAGACAATTTTAGCAGAATGGATTCGATGCAGCAAAGAAGAGGTGGTATTGTATCTCTCCCCAGCTCAGACACCAAGATCAAGTGATAAATCAGCCAAAGAATCGAGGTATTCTGAATCATATACAGCCAATAGAAATTGTGAGCTTTGTAACTTTTCTGTTTGCCCTGAGCTGTTTATCCTGGCCTCTTTTGGGTTTAGTAGATCTTTCTCACCGGTTCTTTGTTCATATAGGCCATTGAGCTGAGGACGAGGCTAGAATACATAGGCCAGTGGTGATTTCATGTAACGAACATCAGAGAGAAGTTGATGCTACTTAGAGTATTGTTGGAAAGCACATTGATAGACATTTAGCTTCTATAATGTTAAAAAATCCTGACTTAAGGAAGAACTATAGTAAGCTTGGACTCAACCGTTTGCCGCTTGCCCATCAACGTCAGAGGCACTTCCCGTTTGCCGCTTGCCCATCAACGTCGGAGGCACTTCCCTCTTGGTCGTTCTCTTCAACCGCGCTGTTTCTGGTATCGCTCATGCTGCCGATGCTAGCAGGTAATTTCTCTTAGCTCCGGTTTGGTTGGATTTGAGCGATTTTGCGCTGCGCCTGGTTTGGGTTCCTCTGTATTTCCAGAAATAAAATATTATTTGAGGCCAAGAATAAAAGACATTGCTTTCGTGTTTTGCTCTTGAAAAGCCTTTTAACTTATTTGGTGGGTTCTGTAATTGTGTAACTCACAGTCTATCTGATCTGTTGGCGCTTGGCTTGGTTGTAACCAATGTAGTCTCATTATCGATCCGACCTAAGTACATAACAAAAGTAAGATTTGTGATGACCCAATATTATCCCTTCCTCCTCCAACTTGCAATCCTCTCATACATGGACCCTCCACTTAATCTCTCTTTCTTAAAGTTAAGCACCCACATGAATAAATTAAACCAAAGAAAAGAAAAGAAAACTCCACTACCTCTATTTAGAATCATGAGGCAGAGCAGAAAGATCACTCAAACAATTTTTGATCCAGAAAAATTGCTTCTTGCCAACTCTATAGAGTCAATTGTCTTCTTGAGCTCCACCAAAAGACAGTCCCAAATTGCTTCTTGCCAACTCTATTGTAAAATTTAATGATAGTAAAGTATGGTAAAAGTTAATGATGGTAAAGTGGTAAAAGTTAATGATAGTTCTGCGGACTATCGCATATGTTAGTCCGTTGAGAACTTTGTTTGTTGGACTACGGATGATCACGTATGTAAGCCCGTTGTAGTCCATGTTGTGGCGTCATTTCTGCAGACGATCGCGTCTGTTAGCCCGTTGCAGAACTTCTTTTATTGGACTGTGTACGATCGCTTATGTTAGCCCGTTGTAGTCCAATAGGCCGTAAAGAGCCGATGACGGGGAGGTCCATACCCAAAACGCGTGAAAGGGGTTGGTTCCGCAGTAAGTAAATAATTAAAAAATATGAAAAAATTAAGTAAAGAAGTAAAAAGTTAAGTAAAGAAGTAAAAAAGTTAAGTAAAGAAGTGAAATGTTAAGTTAATAATGCGAAATGTGTAAAGTATGAATAAATAATTATGTTGTGAAATGTATAAAGTATGCATAAGTGATTGTGTTGTGAAATGTTAAGTATGAATATCATGATTGATAGTAATTAAATTGAGTGAAGTATGATGTATTTCTTGGTTTAATGTGTATAAGTGCCTATTGTTTTTCGAGTATTTGGGTTCCTTAGATAACATCAACATTGGGTAACTTGTTACTCGGCCCCCTACTTCACCCCTTTCAGGTGTTATAGAAATTGTGGAGTAGCGGCTCAAGATTGTATTTGCTCGGATGCTCGTTTTACCGGGGAATTGTGTGTTATATTTTTAAAAGATTATTTATATATTTAAAAACATTGGTGTGTATTTTATCAAATGATTTGATATTTATTTAAATAATTTATTATTTACGTTAATTATAAAAATAATTGTAAAGTTTCTAGATGACTTACTGTTTCCTCCAAGTAAGCAGGATTGGCGTCACAAAATTTCTAACTCTTCTCCTTATCCAATCTCTAACCAAATGTGATTATTAATTTTAGAGGATCTAATGAGAAAAATGACATGATTAGTTTTTTTTGATATTAGGTGAAGCCTGAAGGTGTGGAATGTAAAGTTGTAAGATCTGGTTTTCGTGCAACAATAGTCTCTAAATTATTAGGTAAATTATGTGGGTTGACCGATATTGACTTTTCAATTGACCGTTGTCCGAGTTGACTTTTTGAATTGGGTTAACCCAACCTGAACCGACTTGAACCAAAAATCGAACCGGGTTTGACTGAACCAGAAAAACCGGCGTTGACCACCCAAAACCGAACCGTTTACCGATTAAACCGGTTGACCAAGCGTTGACCCGGTTTAATCAAATCAATTCAATGCTCTAAACAAACTTGAATCAATTCAGAACCAACACCAAACCATTCTCCATCGAACCGGCTGAGTAAATGAAGTGGGAGAAGCTTTTCCGGTGACCAACTCCGGCGTTGACCGCGGTGCTCCGACGTTGACCGGCGAGGAAAAAGCTTCTCCAGCGGCTGAGAAGGAGCTCTGATGACTGGAGTGGCTCAATGAAGGGTAAAATGGCCTGGACAACCGGTGAATCACAACTCCAAAGAGAGAGAGAGAAGGGAAGAAGCCTTGCTGGCGGCAAACCTCCGGCGGCGGCGGGGCAAGAGACCGGCGGCGATTGATGAAGGAAAAAAGGGGTACTCAAATATCCAAGTAGCTTTACGTGATTCACCCTAGATAAGAAGATAAGAAGTTAACTGGGGTCACAAGCTATGAAGAACATTCATATCTTCTTAGGTTTGCCAGCTCAGCAACATCTTATCCACTTATAGAGCATGCTTATCAATACTCCCCCTTTAAGGACAGCTTGCCCCCAAGTTGTGGACAAGAAAATTTAAAAGAAAGCGGTGACAAGCCTACAACAAACTGCATGCAATTTTGTCCTAAATGCAGAATCTTTATCACTTGGAATAACAGTGTCATCTTGGAGCTTATGTGTTTCATCTCCGAGCTTCTGACCTAGTTTGTCCCAGGGTCTTGACTGAAACTAAGAGCCAACAATCTGCTGCAGTGTCTTTTTCTTCCAGCAATGCCATACATCATAATAATCATGACTACACTCTTGTAATGAGTACCTTCCATGCTCACTCAATAGTTGATACTTCCTTACTCTGAAAAGCTTGTAACCATTTGCACGCTCACATACATATAAATCTTTGTTATGTAACCACAGTTCCTTCACCAGTTGATACCCGTTGACAAATGCATGACTTTGAATTATCTCAACTTTGACCATATTTGATGCGGATTGTAAGAGTTCAGATTTCCAGTTATGTTTTAGTTGGCCCCATAAACTCGACAGTTGTGGTTGTCTCATCATCCCCACCACTTTAGATATGTTCCCTTTAACACTCAACATTGTTATGTCGAGAAGCACATAATCACTTGTCTCAGTCTTGTACCTTCACCAATGCAATAGTCTGTTTACAGTATGTAGCTTCACTCCATCTGTTGATTTACAGTATGCAGTGGCATGCATCCAATCAGCTTCATCTAAAATCACAAATAAGACTGTGAACTCGGTCATAATACCTGATGTGATTTTGAACTTGAATTACCATGCTTTGGACCACTTATGCTCGTCCATGTGTGTTATTTGCCTCCTCTTCTTAGTCCTGAGCCAAATCTTTTGCCTCAATTGAATGATGTCCCTAGTGATAATGAATAAAGTTTGCTCTTCACCTTTGTATATCACCACTCATTCATTGATATATGAGTTCAGGTCAAAATTCATAGTTACTGTAGACTCTGAATCCATAATAACTGCAGCTTCAATTGTCTCATGAGATAATAGCTTGTCTCTCCTATGTTTCCAACCGCTTGGATCCTTCTCCGAATGACCTCTTGCAGAAATCCATCTCTCTTGCTGTGGACTAATGCATATACTGTCATACCACCACTGAAGCTAGCACCAGGTTTGACATCAAAGGGCTAGTTTGTGAGAGCTCAAGCCAAAGCAAGATGAATCTCATTGACCAAACAAGGCGTTTAAAATCATAATGAGCTTTTGTCATTGGACGTATTAGAGCTTGCACCTCATCCTAACCACCTTTTCAAACGCTTCAGCCTGAGACAAGGCATGTTCTGGAATCATCTTTTTCTCCTCATATGCTTCTCCCTCTTGAAGTTCATCACTTTTTTCTGCTCCACTTGATTAATTTGCAGAACACCATCAGATGTATGTGATTCAGTCGCTCCAATCGAGTCGTTCTTCTACAAGGTCGTAGATGATACTTTCTCACAACTCAATTCTGCCTGTTGAACACTCTTAGGAGCCGTTCCTCTTCTGATAATCTCTGCCGATGGAAAATTGTTGTTGTCTGTAGCAAATCGATCTAGCATTCTTCTTTTAAATTCTGACCAATATTTATGTATGCTTCTTTAGACAATTCTTCATTATACCATTTTAACACAGCTCCTTTAAGGCGCATACCAACCACATCCAACTTAGCTCCTTTCACTATACTTTCCTTGAAGAATCGTTAAATTTGCCCAATCCAACAGTAAGGCATGAACCATCAAATTCCAATAACTCAATTTCTTTCAACATACGTCCATGGGAGGCAACTACGCTTAAATTTCTCCGATGACCTAAAGAATCCACCTCCCGTTCAAGATTTAGAGAAGAATATGGTACCTGACATTTTGAATACGTAGTTGTTTCCGTAGCTTCTGGGATTTTCCAGAATTCTTGAAGTTCGTCACATCTTCGTTTTTGCTCCAGTACTGTAGAGAAATCAGAGGCTCTAAAGGCGTCACCTTTAACCAAGAGCATGACTCTCCACACCCAAGATAGAAGTAGTTTGATGTCAAAACCAGAAACAGAGTAACACAGTGCGTCAATCTGTGTAAAACCGAAAGTTGCAGAGAATATAAACAGAAGAACGAAAGAAGGAGGGAGCACACACAAGATTTTAGGAGTTCACGCCCATTAACGAGGGTCGCTACATCTCCCCGAGACTCTCTGCTCGGAATCCACTAGAAGAACATACATAGATACACAGATACAAGTGTTTCCCTCATCAACTCACTAATGAACACTCTCTGTGTAACCCTCTATGTATACATGAGAAATTGCTAAAGGTTTATGCCTTCAACAATGGCTTCTCTCACCCATCTAGCTACATTGCGGCTCTATGTGTGGCTACACTTCTCTCTCACGTCTAGGGCTTCTTTTATAGTGGAGACACCACTAACCTAACTCACAAGAAGACAAATTGGAGAGGCTCCTCTTGTGGTCCCAAAAGTAACTTAACCCAACCTGAACTTGTCTTACACAGACTCACCAGTTGTGTTACTTTTGACCTGCATTTGCTTGACAACAAGTTCTCATCTTCACAAATCTCCACCTGAGAACATGTTGATCATCCCAAGCAACTTGCACACCCTTGAGAGATAGTTCCTTCTTCTAGTTTCCCGGATTCCAGTCTCGGTTCCTGAGTCCTTACTCAGCCTTGATACCTTGCAGATTAAGCACCATGAATCTGCTGTATCATCCTGCATTTCACATACTGTGTAATGCACCTCAGCTGTGCTTACACACAAACTGAACCTGAGCCATCAGCGCATCTTCAGATCACTTGAGTTGTGAAAACCAGCATCAATACAAACCTGTATCTAGCTCAACTCTCCTGTGACACTCCTTGATGCATTCAACACTTGAATACCTGATGTAACCGCTCATCAATCTCCATTAACAAGTTGAAACACCTCCAGCTTGTTAACACAACAGAAATTCCCATAAGCTTCACCGCCTATGACTTCTCCAATCACACAGTATCCTCTGTGGCTTCTGTCCATTCCACAGACCTGTTGCAGTGACTGAGACACCTCTGCAAAACCAGATTTCCCTTGTCGACCATTTGATTCTCCTCATGTGCACTGAGACTTGAATCAAATTCCTTGAAATCTTATGCAGAAATCATGAATCATATCAGCCTCTAACCTGAAGCTGCTTTGATTCAACCTGAGATAAACCCCACAACAGCTTATACCATCTGAGATTCACCACAACATCCTGTCTAACACAAGAAAACCCAGAGCATAACCCATGCTCAACCATCTTGCTCAAACAGAACACACCAGCAGCTTAAACCAACTACCAGCAACCTTTGACACGTCTCTTATCAGAAAAACCTTCTGATGTCCATGAGACACGTCCCTGAACAGCTTACACATCAACACTTGAACCTGTGATGTGGTTCCTGCTGTAACAGCACCCTGCACAACACTTGCTTCTGTGCAAGCTCCACCAAACGACTTGAACCCTTGCTTCATTCAATACCCAAACTTAAACCAAAGTCTTGATCTTCTTATCATCACCTGATACCTGAAGATACTTCACCTGAATGACCTGCAATAGTCGTTCCTTGAGAAGTTACTTACATAAGCTCCTCACTTGTGCAGCCAAGACAACTCATACTCCTGAGTTAGTCTCCCAAATGCAGCTTGCTTCTCTGCATTTTCATCCTTTGTAGGACTCCTTTCCAGTTGCTAACACCTGCTTGAGATGAGTTGTTTATCAGACTTGATACACAACACTGTCACATCCTTGAAGTGAACAACCTTGAGACAAACCCATGCATCTTCTACACTTGTCTCCCTTCAGTAAAACCTACTGAACCACCCCAATGACTCCATCTCAGCAAACCCGTGCCTTCTCTGAAAACCTTCAGAAAACCCGCAACCATTCTCCAGAAACCTGCAACCCGTTTCTGAGAAACCATATCAACAATCAGCTTCAAACAAATCTGCAAACTGCCTGTTACACAGATTATTCCCTGTTCAACTGAACACATGTTGATACCACATGTTCTTGACTTTCCATCTTCTTTGCAAACCAAACATCCATGAATCTGATACAATCCTGAGATATGCTTCCCTTTAACTCTTCCTTTTCCAGCTAACCACCTGAGACAACCTCCAAGAATAGCTCAGCCCGGATTTAAGTACCAACAATACTCCACCTAGAACCATTACCACTCGGATCTACCGTGCCTCTGTAAACTCACCTTCACCTTTCAGAGTTAAAACCATCTCCACTGTATCCTGATTCACTCCCATGTTCTTATAGTTCAGACTGAGTAACCATGGCTTCCTGCTTCAGAAAGTGTGCCAAAACCTGTAACACATCCCCTTTCTCTGTGCAACCACCTCAACTGATCCATTTGCAATTCCAGAAAATCATCAAGAACACTTCTCCGTTCCAGTAGCACTGTCTCCTTCCTTAGAGCATTCCCCATGTTTTGATAATGCACAACTTAGGCTGATACACCACCAAACCATGCCTTCATCCCATACACCAGAAATCTTGTACTCTTTTGCAGCCAACATACATCCAATCCTTTTCCGGTACCGTTGTTGATCAACAGGACACGCCGCCTAACTCCTCTTGCTAGGAAGACTATCGATACCAG
The DNA here is from genome assembly GCA_030180135.1 of Orychophragmus violaceus. NCBI lineage: Eukaryota > Viridiplantae > Streptophyta > Magnoliopsida > Brassicales > Brassicaceae > Orychophragmus > Orychophragmus violaceus. Next base: position 81,827,567 of record CM058239.1, read on the forward strand.
ATTGTAGTATATCCCTTTGCATAATGACATCGTGGAATAACCCTCCAATAATGTCTCCAATGCCTTCAGCTACTAGACCATCAGATACTTCCTTGTGTGAAGATCTGAACCAATACAAGATGTCCTCTGAAAAAACCTTGCTCCACCTGAGACAAGAACACTTGGTTCTTTAAGATTCAAAACCTGCACAATCTCCCTGTGTTGCACACAACACAAACCTGTGCGAAACCTGAATCTTGCTACTGTCATCTTGTCAAAAGCTTATACTTCTTAACAAGACCCAAACACTCTAGCTCACAAGAGCACAACCTTCACTGCATTCCCTTTGAAACTAGCAATGAAGTTGAGTGTTTCCCCTTCTGCTTACACAGAAGTACATTTCAGACTGCAACAAAACACCTTCATTGCATCCATCTGAAACAACCTTGTAGCTCCACGTTCTCTAATGACAAGCCACCTCCTGACTCTCATGTTACCAAGAACTACCAACTACCCACATGAACAAACCCTGAGATAGAACCTGCAGCAGAAACCCCCTCCCAAGACTCACCGAAGTCACTCAAATCATCAGACCCGTTTCTGTCCTTGTCCAAACAGAAACTCTGACTTGCTTCATAACCATTATGCAACCACCCTTTAGACTGAACCCAGAATACTCTTACTGATACTCTAACAGTCATAAACCACCCACAAAATCCAAGGCTTTAAGGCGTCCCCTAGTTCCTTGAATTTCTGTGAGATACCCGGCTGGAAAACATCAAAGCATGAACACCACCTGCAGCTGTCTTAACACTGTTCAACCTCTGTGTAACCTGAGAAAACCCAACACAGAATCCCGGCCAAACCCTTTGCAAAACCTGCGCAGAACCTTGGTGTTACGACCAGCTTCCAATTTCAATACCCTGCAGAACTTGAGCAATCATGAGACTTCCCTTTAGAGCATCACAAACACCTTGTGATTGCAGCGGAATCAGACTTAAAAGTCTCCCTGAACTTGAGTCTTGAAGTTGATGTTCTGATTCTGATAACACCCTTGAGTCACACAACCTGAACTCGTGTGTTACAGAACCATTCCCAGCTGATTCTTGTGAAAGACCTTCAGCTTACACCAACCTTTAACCGGCTTCTTATCACTGATCAAGAACATGGGAGTGAATCAGGATACAGTGGAGATGGTTTTAACTCTGAAAGGTGAAGTTGAGTTTACAGAGGCACGGTAGATCCGAGTGGTAATGGTTCTTGGTGGAGTATTGTTGGTACTTCAATCCGGGTGGAGCTATTCTTGGAGGTTGTTTCAGGTGGTTAGCTGGAAAAGGAAGAGTTAAAGGGAAGCATATCTCAGGATTGTATCAGATTCATGGATTTTCGGTTTGCAAAGAAGATGGAAAGTCAAGAACATGTGGTATCAACAGGTGTTCAATTGAACAGGGAATAATCTGTGTAACAGGCAGTTTGCAGATTTGTTTGAAGCTGATTGTTGATATGGTTTCTCAGAAATGGGTTGCAGGTTTCTGGAGAATGGTTGCGGGTTTTCTGAAGGTTTTCAGAGAAGGCACGGGTTTGCTGAGATGGAGTCATTGGGGTGGTTCAGTAGGTTTTACTGAAGGGAGACAAGTGCAGAAGATGCATGGGTTTGTCTCAAGGTTGTTCACTTCAAGGATGTGACAGTGTTGTGTATCAAGTATGATAAACAACTCATCTCAAGCAGGTGTTAGCAACTGGAAAGGAGTCCTACAAAGGATGCAAATGCAGAGAAGCAAGCTGCATTTGGGTGACTAACTCAGGAGTATGAGTTGTCTTGGCTGCACAAGTGAGGAGCTTATGTAAGTAACTTCTCAAGGAACGACTATTGCAGGTCATTCAGGTGAAGTATCTTCAGGTATCAGGTGATGATAAGAAGATCAAGACTTTGGTTTAAGTCTGGGTATTGAATGAAGCAAGGGTTCAAGTCGTTTGGTGGAGCTTGCACAGAAGAAAGTGTTGTGCAGCGTGCTGTTACAGCAGGAACCACATCACAGGTTCAAGTGTTGATGTGTAAGCTGTTCAGGGACGTGTCTCAGGGACATCAGAAGGTTTTTCTGATAAGAGACGTGTCAAAGGTTGCTGGTAGTTGGTTTAAGCTGCTGGTGTGTTCTGTTTGAGCAAGATGGTTGAGCATGGGTTATGCTCTGATACCACTTGTAGAGAAATCAGAGGCTCTAAAGGCGTCACCTTTAACCAAGAGCATGACTCTCCACACCCAAGATAGAAGTAGTTTGATGTCAAAACCAGAAACAGAGTAACACAGTGCGTCAATCTGTGTAAAACCGAAAGTTGCAGAGAATATAAACAGAAGAACGAAAGAAGGAGGGAACACACACAAGATTTTAGGAGTTCACGCCCATTAACGAGGGTCGCTACATCTCCCCGAGACTCTCTGCTCGGAATCCACTAGAAGAACATACATAGATACACAGATACAAGTGTTTCCCTCATCAACTCACTAATGAACACTCTCTGTGTAACCCTCTATGTATACATGAGAAATTGCTAAAGGTTTATGCCTTCAACAATGGCTTCTCTCACCCATCTAGCTACATTGCGGCTCTATGTGTGACTACACTTCTCTCTCACGCCTAGGGCTTCCTTTTATAGTGGAGACACCACTAACCTAACTCACAAGAAGACAAATTGGAGAGGCTCCTCTTGTGGTCCCAAAAGTAACTTAACCCAACCTGAACTTGTCTTACACAGACTCACCAGTTGTGTTACTTTCGACCTGCATTTGCTTGACAACAAGTTCTCATCTTCACAAATACGATGTTAGTTCTTTCTGCATCTTTATATCTTCCAAACCGTATCAACAAACTCTCATCAATTCCCAGCTTTCAAAGATCATCATCTTTCTTTTCTGAAGAAGTCATACTCTAGCTTCGCCTTACATGAAGCTTTGTGGGAAATTCAGTTTCTCAGAGTCCCAAAATTTCCCTCGATCAAAGTAATCGACCAGCCAATTAATCCAATTTCGAAATTCATCACCAGTAAAGATTGGAATCTCGATAAACTCCATCGGCATTGCTTCTGATTCCGACGTCACGACGTGATGCTTTGAACCGCTCACCACACCAATTGATAGAGTTTAGCTATGGATTCTTCTTGCAATCACTCATCAAACTGAATCACAAAGCATGAAACTATTCTATTGAATGAAAGAGAAATCCGAATACACTTAGAATGAAGAACAATTGAGAACCGCTGGCCTAACCCAGACGGAAGTTGATTAAGACTACAATCTCAACTCTAAATCCAAAGCTAACTCTCCAGAATAGACTCTCATCTCTATTTATACTCGTCACTCAACGCATAACGGCCTTTCTTACATCTATCTTCTCAGGTTTGCCAGCTCAGCAACATCTTATCCACTTATAGAACATGCTCATCAATAACACGCTGATTTCTGGATATTGCTGAAAGAGGAAACTGGAGGAAGCATTTAAGTTCATGGATGCAATGGTTGAGGGCGGACTTAAGCCTGACAATTATACTTAAAGCATATTGGTCCATGGGCTGTTTGATATGAATAAAGTCAAGGAAGACATACAGTTTTGGAGTGCTGTAAACGGAATGGTATGCTTCCATATCTTTATACATTTCGGCCATGATAGATGGATGTTATATAAAGCTTAAAGAGCAGAAGAGGGCCAGAAACTATTTGATGAGATGATGAGCAGAACGTGAGCCAAATATTTTCGTCTATAATCATCTAATCGGATCATATTATAGAAGTGGGAGGCTATCAATGGCCTCAGATATCCGTGAAGATATGAGACGGAGGAATTTCACCTAATTGTGCTACATATACTTCACTAATAAAGGTAAGACTGGGCATAAATACTTGATACTCGGCCCGTATTCGCTACTTGTTTCGTACTTGACCCATAAAATCAAGTACTTGCTTTGATCAAAATAAGTAATAAGTATTTAAAATTGAACATTTGCAAGTACAAGTCAAGTACCAAGCTTTGAATATTTTGTAACTACTTGGCTTGGTTGGACGTTACTTGGATTTTTAATTATTAACTAGATAATTATTAATGTTAGTTGATTTTTTTATACTAATACTATTTATGTAAAACACTGAAAACATATTTTTTCTATATCTAAGTGATATTGGATATATTTTGTTTTTAGTTTTGTCCTACATCGATCATAATATTAAAAAAAACTTGAAAAAATCATCATAAATAAAGTCGTTATATTCGCTTAAAAATATTGTAATTTAAAATCCTTGATCTACTTAATATTAAAAACTTTGAACATAAATAAGTAAGTAGCAAGTATTACCAAGTAACTTGTAAGTAATATAATTTTGAGCAAGTATTTGGTCAACCAAGTACTTGATAGAATCAAGTACAAGTACAAGTCAAAAAAATTAATACTTGTACAAAGCAAGCCAAGTAGCGGATAATGCAAAAACATCGAGTACTCGGCTTGTGCCCATACCTAAATAAAGGGGATGTCGATTATTGAGAAAGTTTTTTTCTATAAGGTCTCACGTTAACAAAATTTGTTTCTTTTAAAAAATTGGATATTTAATTTAGTTAATTTGTTTTGTTTTTTTTAATTTTAATTTTTTATTTTGTTTAATTGTAGTATTATATGACAAATTTTGATTGGTTAAAAAAACGTGAATAAAGGGATTCGTCCCTAGAGATGAACCCAAAAATTGTTTTTAAATTTAAAACAAGAGTTTTTATTCAATTCAGATATTTTCAAGTTTTTCATATATTTTGGTAATTTTTTGTTGATTTTTTTGTATTCTAAATATTTTTGAATACTTTCGAATACTTTTGAATATTCTCCATGTTTTTTTCGTGTGGTGATTTTAAATATTAGATAAAGCATGATATCAACTAAATCTAGAAAGAACTGAATCCAACTTAAAAAAAAAAAAAGACTCATACATAGTTTATGAGTATAGTACCGAAAATCTGAAAACCTTAAAAACTCGTTCACTACAAGAAAACAGGCTTTTTGCGACTATAAGTTGCGACTAATATTGCGACTAATAGTGAACAGTCGCTCTTTAGTCGCTAAATTGCGACTACAGGTTTTTAGTCGTTAGTTAGTCGCTATATTTGCGACTATTTAGCGACTAATTTCGGCGAGTTGCTAACCGGTTGCCTTTTGGTCGCAAAAAAAACTGGTATAAACCCACGTTTTAATTGTTTCGAAATTGGTCTAACTAATTTGTACCTAATTTTTGCGACTGATATTGGTAGTCGCAAAATAGTCACAAAATAGTCTATATGTACAAAGAACGCTCACACTTCTCCTCAGCCACACATACACCAAACATTACCTTTCAGACCCTATACCCTAAACCCTAAATAAACCCTAAAACTCTAAACTATAAACAAAATCTAATCAATAAACTCCAATTACTATAGAACATATAATTAAGTACAACACTTAAAACCTTAAACATTACCCTTCAAACCCTAAACCCTAAATAAACCCTAAAACTCTAGACTATGAACAAAATCTAATCAATAAAACTCCAACTACTATATAACATAAAAAAACTAAGTACAACACTTAAAACTTTAAACATTACCCTTCAAACCCTATACCTAAACCCTAAATAAACCCTAAAACTCTAAACTATAAACAAAATCTAATCAATAAAACTCCAATTACTATATAACATATAAATTAAGTACAACACTTAAAACCTTAAACATACCCTTCAAACCATATACCCTAAACCCTAAATAAACCCTAAAACTCTAAACTATAGACAAAATCTAATCAATAAAATCCCAATTACTATATAACATATAAAATTAAGTACGACACGTAAAACCTTAAACATACCCTTCAAACACTATACCCTAAACCCTAAATAAACCCTAAAACTCTAAACTATAGACAAAATATAATCAATAAAACCCCAATTACTATATAGCATATAAAATTAAAATTAAGTACAACACTTGAAACATTAAATATTACCTTTCAAACCTATACCCTAAACCCTAAATAAACCCTAAAACTCAAAACTATGAACAAAATCTAATCAATAAACCCCTAATTACTATATAACATATAAAATTAAGTACAACACTTAAAACCTTAAACATTACCGTTCAAACCTTATACCCTAAACCCTAAAGTATAAACTATATATAATCTTAAGTATAAACTATATATAATCTAATTATAAAAACTAAACTATTATTACATATATAAAACTATAATCTAACACTTATACAGAAAAACATTATTTTCTAAATCTATATTTTCAAACATTAACTTAAAATCTTAAATATAATTAACTTTTCAAACCTTATACCCCATATAATTAAACACTAATGAATGAAAAAGTTTTATATTTTTTTAAAATCTACTAATATTTTAATTCTAATAATAAACAAAAAAGTACTACTAAGCAATAATCTTATCATTGTATATAATTCATAAATAAATTTATAAAATTTTAAATCATGTAACAAAAATTAAAATCAAAATTAATCATTTTACTTAATATATATGCATATAGAAAATCCAAAACTTATTTGGTTTTGGCACCAAAATGATTTGGTTTATATCAAAAACCTAATTAAACTTCTAAAAATTTTGGCCCCAAATTTTGGAATCCCGCTCAAAACCCATTTTCACATTTTTCACAGTTGAAAATATTTTCCAACCCTTAGACGAAAAATTCAGAGAAAAATTCAGTACCAAATTCGAAACCTAGTTCTTCATCTCCTCATCTCTCTTTGATTCTCAGATTCTCATATCGAAACCCATATCTAATTCCTAATCAACCATCTCTCTTTGATTCTCTTTCTCTCTCAATTTATTATTCCCTCAATCGCAAACCCTAAATCGAGTATCTTCAATTTTTCTCTGATGCAAGGCCGAAAAGGAAAGAGAGGAAGAGACGCGCCTGGAGCTCGAGGAAGAGGTCGAGGTGGCTCTGTTGCTGGAGGAACTCGATCTAAACCTTCCACGCCGGCGCCGGACCAGTCTTTTCGTTAACAACTCCTCGCGTCCACCACAGAGCTCTCAATCTCAAGGTCTGATGTCTCTCGAAACAAAAAAGGTTAAACCAAATCTGGGTGTGAATTGAACTCGGATTTGTTTAGTTTTTGCATATACAAATTATGTATGTTGTTGTTATGTTGTTAATGTTTATAGAGAGACATTTCCAATTTAAAAGCGTTCGGTTTTACTAAAATTCTCTATTGGTTCCTCATATAAAGCCTTCAAGGATTCACTTCCTCCTGGAGAAGATTCCATCTGGTTCGACTACAAAGGATTTCCTTTGAAATGGTATGCCGTTGTTTTGGAGAACGAGAGAAACTTTATACTTTTGCTGAGCTATATACTACTATAGTTCCTTTTCCTTTTCATTTACAGGCTTTGCTGATGGCTGGGGACGGATAAATGATGCTGGAGTGGTCAAGGTATAATTGTCATATATGCATTGGTTCCTAGCACCACGATTACTGTGGTTAAATTTGAGACATCTTTAGCTAGCTGCAAATGCAAACGTTTGCTAGTACACAACATATATGCATTTGTTCGTAGTTTGTGACACTATTGTTCTTGTTTAAGCAAATACATTTACCAACTTTGAGACTTTTGAGGCCTGACTTGTAGTGTGGTTGAGCAGTGTATGGGTTGGTTTCTTATATTCACCCTAATGAAGTCACGGAGGTTAAGATATGCTGTTGTTCAAAATTCCTTGTGATCATTGGTTATTTACTATGTTATAGAGTTCTCAATTTACCATCATCTCTACATCGCTGGACATACCATCTAAACTCTCTCTTTGTACAAAAAGCCAAACGCTTATCCTTTTTTACTTGTTTTATTTATCTGCAGGACTCAGCAACGAATCTTTAGTCGGTGAGTTTCCAGTAATTTTCTTTAATCATCCTTAGCATTTGATGGTTCCTATCAATTTGAGAAGAACATTCTTGACTATGTTTGTTTTAGATAATAAGCATGTTAAGAACATCTTTGTCTTTTCACACGCAGATTGTGAAAAGCGTGATCCAGAGGTGAACGAAGACACAAAGAAGAACTATGCCGAATTCTTAACAGAGAACTGAAGCAATGTTAAGCAGCATCGATGGAGAAACACAAACGAGTTGACACTGGTCTGCTAGAGGCCAAGTGCATGTTTTCTTTGACATATCATGTTAGTGATGTTAGTGATATGAGTTGGTCTGATTTTTGTTTTCATGAGTTGATCTCTTTGCTTTTTATGATTTTCTTTGCGCAAGTGCCTGTTTTCTTTCTTTCTTTTGTAATGGCTTCGATTGAGGAAAGAGGTGCAAGGATTGAGAAATGGAATAGGGAGAAAGAAGAGCTGGAAAATGTGTACGAATTGTAAACATATATGTTTAATATAAATTTTGTTTAGTTAATTTTGTTTGTGGACTTGCATATAATTAGTATATCAATTAATATTTAATATAAATTTTGTTTGTGGATTAGCATATGATTAGTATATTAATTAATATTTAATTATTATCTAATTAGAATATATCAAAATTAATATTTTTTATTATTATTAGTCGATAATCAGTCGCTAAAATAACCACATATCAGTCGCAAATTAGTCGCTACTGAGTCGCTAAAAGTAGCGACTCAATAGCGACTAATTTTAACAAAATATATATAGTCGCTAAATAGTCGCAACTATTTACGCAGTCGCTAAAATCCTGTTTTCTTGTAGTGGTTTAGTGGGAGTTGTGATCTCACGGTTTGAAGGGCACTAAGTCTTATACAAAAAGTAAACAAAATATTGAAAAAATCTGGTTTATTCTCACTAAATAAATATGTATTTGTGGGACTTTAACTAGGATCTGACCTCTCTCTAGTCGCTCTTTCATCGCGTACCAGTTTCGGCCGCTGGTGGTCGGTGTTTCGCCACACCGGCGGTCTGGTTACTTTTGTTTTGTTCTTTTTTTAGATTCTGCGACGATTCCCCCTTCTTTTGGTGTAAAATATGAAGTGGGTTTGTTCGCCTTTTTCTGGCTAGCCGTTTCTGGCGAATCTCGCTTCCGATTCTGATATTAGACTTTTGATTTCGGTTTGTCTGAACTAATCCGATTTTGTTTTGGAATTTTCCAGATCTGGATCCACGGCGTTCCCTATCCATCCGACCACCGATTATCTCTGTCTCTCTTCACGCTTCTTGCCGGACGCTTAAAGTAAGTGTGTCATATGCTCGATCGAGTTGAACAAGTCCGACGGCTCTCCTCTTAGCTTGCGGTTATTCCATCTATGGATTCGAGAAATATGAAGCGATTAAATTGATGAAAGATGTGTCGACTGGCATGATTCTCAATTCGATGCGGTGGTTCTATGGTGAATTTGGTGGATTCAATCGGCAGGTTGATGAAGATGAAGCCGCGACAACAACGAGACAGTGACCAGAGTCGGAGGCTGGCGTTCTGCATGTCTTGACTCTTTGGGATTGCGACGCGTGGCAGCTAGGATCCCATGTCATATTCATTTCGTGCTGACCCGAAAAAATCGACTCTTCGGTTTTCCTATTATTGGGCCATGTTTAACCCACTTCAGTTGTACCCCATTTTCATCATTCATCTTTGTACTCTGTATAATTGCCCAATGGGCCACTTAATATTATGTATTGACGAAAAAACTAGGATCTATTGTCCTATATATTACTCCATATATCTGAAAATGGGAGGAAATTTAGAGACTGCGAGCTTTTCCACTATTAATGCAACTATCTGAAAATGCGTATGAACTTGTTGTTTTTATAGATATAGGTTCGATTAGACTTTGTCTCGATTATTTTCTTGGCCCCATTTTTTGGTGATATTTTTTATTTGAACATTCCAATTAAATATTGGTTATTAAGATTGTTTTTAGGCGGTCCATATGATCGACAACGATACATAAGTATAAGTTGGATAATTATATTTTTTAATTTTTGTATTGAACTTCTTTCGAAATAAGTTGTAAGTGTCATGTTTATTGCGTATGTTACTGGTATATCATGGTTTTTATGGGTTTTAACCATGATATAAGTCTTTGTTATTGAGTCATTTATGTGTGTTTTGGAGTCTTTTATAGTGTTTTACAGAATTAGGTACATTTTGGAGTTTAACTGGACGTTTTGGAAGCATTTGGAGCAATTGTGCACTATTTAGAGATTTAACAGAGCTCACTGACTGCGTCTGCCCTGTCCATCGGTCGATGCAGTATGTGCAATGGTCGATGCACTCCATGTTCCAGAATTCTGAGCTAAAATCTGCACTTTCGGAGAATTACAGCTTTTGCCCAGAAGTTTTTCTACTTTTCAAAAAGGCCCAAATTGTGTTTTAACTTTATATTAGGGTTTTAAGCCATTGTTTAGGCTAAATTTTACTTATGTTTTATTCTACATTTAGAGAGTTTTAGAGAGAGATATTTGGAGCTTTTTGGGGCTGATATGAGTGTTGGAATTATGTCCGGTAATCTCTGTACTGTCTCTAGAAAGTAAGAGTATGTCAATGATCAGACATAAGTCATATAATACTGGGGGTCATGATGGCTTGCTAGAGTCCGCTCATGATCTATAAGTCTTGGATTTATTGCCTTTATTATATGATCCCATATGGGTCACACGCCTAAGCTAACAGGAAACTATGAGGGAACGGTTCAGCAGAAGTACGGTAAAAGTGCTAGGCATTTACTATACTTAGAGAGATTAAAGGGCCTGATTAAATCTAAGGGATTTAATCAGACTGGGAATTGGGCCCAAAAGCCCAACAGAACTAGACAAGGGTTTTATAATTAAAACTTGACCTAGCTCTCTTTTTCCTAACTCTCTCTGCGCCTCTCCTCTCTCTCTCTGCGCCTCCCTCTCTCTGGTCTAGCAGCCATTTTTCCTGAAGTGTGCGTGTGTGAACCTCTGGAGGAGCTGTCCCTTGGCGGTTCTGCTGATCTCTGACGATACCTCTCTAATCCGCTGCATAAACAAGGTATTACTGAGATCCCTTTATGATTCTGAATGAGAACCTAGATCCAATATGTTTAGTTGAGTTTAATCTGACAGAATTAAACCAGGACAAACACTAAACAATCCTTCAGTGGTATCAGAGCCATTGGTTCTATTAGGATTTCTTGTTAGAATCATGTTTAGGTTGTTTAGAAGTGTTTGAATCAATCTTTGCTTGAAATTGATAAGTAAAACACTTAAGAAACAAAAGCTAAAACCCTAAACTAAAATCGCATGATCCGATCCTTTTGGAAAGGTATGCGTCGGAGTGTTGATCGCCAAAGGATCACCCGTCCGGATCGGATTGACGCACGGACCGATCGCTTTGCCGGATCGAGTCGCGTGGTCGTTCCGATCGCGAGAGATGGACCGATCGCGTCCCGCCTCTCTCGGCCCGTCCCGTCCCGTCCCGCCTCTCGTCCCGATCGTGTGGTGCTTGCGGCTGTCCCGATCGTGTCTCGTCTCTCGATCGCGTGAAGCTTGCGACTTGGTCGTGATCGGTTCACGTGACCAATCGGTCGGTTCGGTTTGGTTAACGGTTCGGTTTAAAATAATTAAAAAAATCTAATCGTTACGGTTTACAGACTTAATAATATTTATTAAATCTGGTTAAACCGTGATAAGAAATCCAATGTCGTTTAAAATTGGATTTAGTGCCTAAACCAGTGGTTTTCTAATTTGATTTGGTTGGACCAAATAAATTGAGAAAATCCGGTTTAGTAAATGACCGGTTAACAATTGTGGTTATCGTAGTAATTAATCTTGGTTAGACCAATTTTAATGAACCAGACCGGTTATGTCATTTAATTGGGCAATTGGGTTATGTCTTGGACATAGACCAATTCTTGGGCCTTGGGCCAAGAAGTTAAAACAATTGGGCCAGTTATTTGAGTCTCTTCTTCAGATTTAATTTAAAATTTTATTTAATAATTAAAATTCGATTTTAAATTAATCAGTTTCCAAAATTTTTAATTAGAAAGTTTCTTAGAATAGAAATTTCTAGATTTGCATGTTTTGGATATTTAGGAAATTTCTATAGTTAGAAAGTTTCCAAATTTAGGAAGTTTCCAATTATAAAAGTTTCCAAAACAGTAGTTTTCCAAAAATGGAAAGTTTCCAAAAATAGTAATCTTCTATTTTGGAATGAAATTTTAAGAAAACCTATAAACCTCAAATAATATCAAGCATTGGATGTCTTGTCCAGTCTATGTCAGCTGTTGAAACCCATTCAATCGTACACATGGCCTTACAGTGTGAGGGTGTCTATCTTTTGCGTGGGTAAGACAGTTTGTGATTCATTAATGTTATTGGGAGTCCCAGACATTAGTGATTACATGACTGTATAGTCTGGTTTTCTTGACTAGGCCATCGGGAGTCCCGGGCCTTGAGACATCAGAGTGGATTGGGCCTCGGGCCCAGATTCACAACCAAGAGTTATATCACGGATATAATTAGCCGAAATAGGGCTTACCGATATAAGCTAAGGTTGGGTGACGGCCAGTGGCCCACTTTGATCTTAGTTATATGTGGATCTTGGAATCATTATATTCTTTTGAGGGTAACTAATGTTATTGAATATAATGCGAGTTTACTCAAATTGAACATATAAACTAAAATCCTTTTTATCTTAAATTTCAGCAATGACTACAACAAGCACACAAAACACATTCTCAATCCGGTCTGTTCTCGACAAGGAGAAGCTGACTGGAACGAACTTCCTGACGTGGTCAAGGAACTAGAGGCTGGTCCTCAAGCAGGAGAAGAAGGAATATGTCCTTCGTGATCCCCTCCCCGAGAGGCCTCCAAACAATGCCGCCAGGAATCTGCACAATGCTTGGGAAAAGCATTCGTCAGATGAAAATGATGTCTATTGCCTGATGTTGGCAACCATGACTCCTGAATTGCAAATGCAGTTCGAGAGTGTGCTGTCGCCCATCGAGATAATGGCAAGCCTGAAATCGCTTTTTCAGGAGCAGGCAAGAACTGAGAGGTTCCAGACTGTTAAGAACCTCTTAGACTGCAAAATGGCTGCAAGTGCGGCAGTGAGTCCTCATGTCTTGAAGATGATGGGTTATCTCGATCATCTTCAGAAACTCGACTGCCCTATCAGCCAGGAACTTGCCTGCGACATCGTTCTGCAGTCTTTACCTGCAAGCTATGATCAGTTCATCCTGAACTTCAATATGCATGGCTTGAGTAAGACATTACCTGAGCTTCACGGAATGCTCAAGACTGCAGAGCCCAACTTGAGGAAAGCCAAGGACCCCAACGTGCTTATGGTGCAAAAGGGCAAGGGCTTTAAGAAATCCTCTGCCAAGGACAAGGGAAAGGCTAAGGCTGTTCAAGTCTCGGACAAGGACACGTCAAAGCCCAAGCCCAAGTCCAAGGCTGGGCCTACTGACATCTGCAGGTTCTGCAAAGAACCAGGGCATTGGAGGAGAGAATGTAAGAAATTCCTGGAAGGTCTAAAGGAATTGAAGAAGAAGACTCTGGAGACTTCTTCATCAGGTATTTTTGTTATAGAAGTTAATACAACTACTTCTGATAATACCTCATGGGTTATGGATACTGGTTGTGGGGCTCATATTTGTACTAATATGCAGGCACTCAGCAACAGTAGGAAGCTAAAGCAAGGACAAGTGGAGCTACGAGTTGGGAATGGAGCGAAAGTTCCTGCACTAGCTGTAGGCACATACTTGTTGTCTTTACCTTCGGGATTGGTTTTAGAACTTAATAACTGCTATTTTGTACCTGCGATAAGCAGAAATATTATTTCAGTTTCTTTATTGGATTTGGAAGGTTATGATTTTTCAGTTAAGAATAAATTATGTTCCTTCAATCGCAATAATTTGTTCTATGGTTGTGCCCCTCTTACGAATGGGCTTTACATACTTGATCAATCCGCACCAATTTATAACATTAATACCAAACGGTTCAAACCTAATGAGGAGAACCGAACGTTTCTATGGCATTGTCGTTTAGGGCACATCAGTGAGAAACGCATTAAGAGGCTCCATTCGAATGGACTTCTTGGCTCATTTGACTTTGAGTCATGTGAGAAATGCGAATCCTGCCTGATGGGCAAAATGACGCGGGCCCCCCTTTAATAAACCCAACGAGAGGGCCAGTGACTTATTGGGCCTGATACACACTGATGTGTGTGGACCAATGTCCACAAATGCAAGAGGAAACTATCAGTACTTCATTACCTTCACTGATGATTTCAGCAGGTATGGATATGTTTATTTAATGAAACATAAGTCTGAATCGTTTGAGAGATTCAGAGAATTCCAAAATGAAGTACAGAACCAACTTGGCAAAAGCATTAAAGCTCTTCGGTCCGACCGAGGAGGAGAATACTTGAGCCAAGAGTTCAGTGATCATCTGAGAGAGTGTGGGATAGTTTCCCAACTCACTCCTCCTGGAACACCTCAATGGAATGGTGTGTCTGAGAGGAGGAATCGGACCTTATTGGATATGGTTCGGTCTATGATGAGTCACACAGACCTTCCAATATCCCTTTGGGGATATGCTCTGCTAACAGCAGTGTTCACTCTAAATAGAGCGCCATCAAAAGCAGTAGCTAAGACACCATATGAATTATGGACTGGAGAAACTCCAGTGCTGTCTTATCTTAGAATTTGGGGTTGTGAAGCCTATGTCAAGAGATTAATCTCTGACAAGCTTACACCAAAGTCTGATAAATGCTACTTCATTGGTTATCCGAAGGAGACCAAGGCTTATTACTTCTACCTACGATCCGAGAACAAGATTTTTGTTGCCCGGGATTGTAATTTTCTTGAGAGGGAGTTTCTCTCTAAGAAAAATAGTGGGAGTAAGGTACTGCTTGAAGAAATTCAAGATGAACAGGATACTGCTCAACCTAATGAGGAAGAGCAGCAGGAGGACCTACAAGAAATTGTGGAGCCTGAACCTGTGGTACCTGAAGTTCGAAGATCCGGGAGGATCCGTCACGAACCCGAGAGATATCAAGGATTCCTCGTGACTAACTGTCATGATCTTCTGATCATTGATGGTGATGAACCATCGAACTTCAATCAAGCCATGATGGGCCCAGATTCCTCTAAGTGGCGTAAGGCCACTGATTCCGAAATGGACTCCATGTCGGTCAACCAAGTGTTTTCGTTGGTTGACTTACCCGCTGGTGTAAAAGCCATCGAGTGCAAATGGATCTTCAAGAAGAAGATTGACGTGGATGGAAATGTCCAGATTTATAAAGCCAGGTTGGTGGCAAAAGGTTTCAGGCAAGTTCACGGTGTGGATTATGATGAAACCTATTCCCCAGTGGCTATGATGAAATCTATTCGGATTCTACTAGCAACTGCAGCTTTTCATGATTATGAAATTTGGCAGATGGACGTGAAAAACCGCCTTCCCGAATGGAATTCTGGAAGAGGATGTGTATATGACACAACCTGACGGTTACATAGATCCAAAGAATGCTGGGAAAGTATGCAAGCTTCATAAATCCATTTATGGATTGAAGCAAGCATCGAGGAGCTGGAATCTTCGTTTTGATGAAGCGATCAAGCAATTTGACTTCATCAGAAACGAAGAAGAACAATGCGTGTATAAGAAGACTAGTGGGAGCAAGATAGTATTTCTTATTCTGTATGTCGATGACATACTGCTTCTCGGAAACGACGTACCAATGCTGCGGTCGGTAAAGGACTGGCTTGGAAGTTGTTTTTCCATGAAAGACATGGGTGAAGCCGCATACGTTCTTGGAATCCGGATCTACCGGGATAGATCTAAAAGGCTGATAGGCTTGTGTCAAGATTCATACATTGACAAAGTCCTGCATAGATTCAGCATGGCAGATTCCAAGAAGGGCTTCACGCCAATGGTACATGGCACAACGCTAAGCAAGAAGCAGAGCCCTACGACGGCTGCTGAGCTTGAGCGCATGAAGAATATTCCTTATGCATCTGCAATAGGATCTATCATGTATGCCATGATCTGTACTCGCCCTGATGTTGCTTATGCATTGAGCATGACGAGTAGATACCAGTCAAATCCAGGTGAAAACCACTGGATTGTCGTCAAGAATATCCTGAAGTATCTAAGACATACTAAGGATAAGTTCTTGGTGTACGGCGGAAGTAATGTGCTTGAAGTCAGTGGATTCACGGACGCAAGTTTCCAGACAGACCAAGATGATTTCCGGTCACAGTCCGGTTATATCTTTTGTCTGAATGGCGGTGCAATCAGTTGGAGAAGCTCCAAGCAAGACACCGTTGCTGATTCCACTACAGAAGCTGAATATGTAGCCGCCTCATAAGCAGCGAAGGAAGCTGTTTGGATACGAAAGTTCATTATTGAACTAGGTGTGATACCGAATGCAGCTGAGCCTCTGGCACTGTTTTGTGATAACAATGGTGCTATAGCTCAGGCAAAGGAACCAAGATCACACCAGAAATCCAAGCATATACTAAGAAGATTTCACTTGATACGTGATATCATTAATAGAAAGGAAGTCAAGATCAGCCGAGTTCCGACAGATGATAATGTCGCTGATCCATTGACAAAGCCACTCCCAAGGCCTAAGCTCGAGTACCTGACTGAAGCTGTAGGCATTAGAGACATTGAAATGTAATCTAAATTTGAGTGGGAGTTTGAGGGCTTTATTTAGTTATTGATATGTTCTTGTAAAACATTTGAGATGTTTAATAATAAAATTATTTTTCAAGATTATTTTAACTGTGATGAAATAATCGTTCCAAAATGATATGAACCATTTTATAGGTCATCGAAGTAAGTGACTTGATCTTGAGTCATCAAAGTCATTTAGCTTGATCATGAGACCCTATATTTGATAGATGGCTTATATCATCCTGTCCCTAGTCGAAGGTTGTTGAAATTGGAACACCAACAACCGCGTGAGACTAGATTGGTATGTGACTTATGACAAAGTCTCAGGATGTCATAGATGCACGGCATCAAAGTCAGTACATAGGTGTATGTTGGGGTACATACGACCGGACATGACCCGCTTATAAGAACTCTTCAGGATATTTATATCTGTGTCATAAGAGATTCTTACTACGACTATAGAGTATAGTCCTTAGACCTGAGTTCGCATGCATGTGACTGCACATCAACTGATGCGCTTTGATCATTGTCTAACGCTGTCATTAAGCGATAGTTATAAGGACCTTGTTTGGGTGTATTATGAAATGAGTAGTTTACAGTGATGGAACAAGACGGGATTTGTCCCTCCAATATAAATGGAGTGAATATCTCTAGGCCAATCGGAGATGTGAATACTGGAAAATGCATGGCCATGCTCAAACGGACTGTCCCGAGTCGTTTGGATTGTCAGTATCAAATCAGAGTCCGATGAACATTATTAGGCTTTATAAGGATGACACTCATCTTGCCTTATGACTAATCGAGATATTGAGACAAAAGGAATATGAATACAGAGATTCCAGTACAAGTGGGAGATTGTTGGAATTATGTCCGGTAATCTCTGTACTGTCTCTAGAAAGTAAGAGTATGTCAATGATCAGACATAAGTCATATAATACTGGGGGTCATGATGGCTTGCTAGAGTCCGCTCATGATCTATAAGTCTTGGATTTATTGCCTTTATTATATGATCCCATATGGGTCACACGCCTAAGCTAACAGGAAACTATGAGGGAACGGTTCAGCAGAAGTACGGTAAAAGTGCTAGGCATTTACTATACTTAGAGAGATTAAAGGGCCTGATTAAATCTAAGGGATTTAATCAGACTGGGAATTGGGCCCAAAAGCCCAACAGAACTAGACAAGGGTTTTATAATTAAAACTTGACCTAGCTCTCTTTTTCCTAACTCTCTCTGCGCCTCTCCTCTCTCTCTCTGCGCCTCCCTCTCTCTGGTCTAGCAGCCATTTTTCCTGAAGTGTGCGTGTGTGAACCTCTGGAGGAGCTGTCCCTTGGCGGTTCTGCTGATCTCTGACGATACCTCTCTAATCCGCTGCATAAACAAGGTATTACTGAGATCCCTTTATGATTCTGAATGAGAACCTAGATCCAATATGTTTAGTTGAGTTTAATCTGACAGAATTAAACCAGGACAAACACTAAACAATCCTTCAATGAGACTCAACAAAGAGAAGATTTCGAACCCATTTATGTATTCTATTTATCTCTTTTTGTTTTCTATTTCATATATGATTTATGTTTCACTGATCATGTATGAGTAGTTTACTTGTTAGGTTTAGGGATTCTCATTAGGGATTTCATGGAATATTAGGTTAATTGATTAATTGGGATTCATAACTTCTAGTTCTTCATCTAGGGTTGATCTTAATGCTTAATATGAATTAGCCACTTAGATTATTGATGTTAGGTTGATTTTCGCAACGACAGTTGGTTAATTAGCTAGAAAGAATTTAGATGAGCAATTTTTCTATTCGCAAAGAAATTTGTCTTAGGAAAATTATGAACGAAGGACCCTGAGATTAATACATGTTTAGGATCTCTAAAACTCGCAACGAAAGTTGGTTTGCTAGGTTGCTGGACATAGTAAAGATTCGCAACGAAAGTTGGTATATTATACTTCTGTGATTCTAGTTCTAGAACCGTTCTTAATTTGATTCTGATTGATTAATTTGCGTGTATTCTTGATTTCCTGAGAACTCCCTTGACATGACGCTTCGCATATCTGCTTATAACCGTTTAGTTTAATTTTCTGCTTTGTTTACTGCTTTATTCACTGCTTCGCTTATCTTAATTCGACACTTTACAATCTATCGCAAGAATCTAGATTCTCTGTGTGACCCCTATTTACTACAGTCACGTTCTGTGCACTTCCAGTGTAACTCAAGGGATTAAACTCCGAGCATATCATGTTTTTGGCGCCGTTGTCGTGGACTCTTTTGAGTCTTTGATAGATTTGAGTTTATAATTTAGACTAGGCTTTTCGTTTTTTATTTTACTAAATTTTACTTTGCTTTCTCTCGTTCTTGTGTTTCAGGTTTCATGAAGAACAACCGTGTCGATCGACACTCTTCTGCATCGACCGACACAGCTCCGACTCAGCGAGTCGGTTTCCACTAAAAAGCTTATAGAATCTACTAAAGTGTTGACCAAAAAAAAAGAATCTACTAAAGATAATCCTGCCCCAAAACCCAAAATAACAATCAAAAGGGAAAAATAGCCGATCACGTGCCACCATGACGTGATGAGCTCCACAACACATATGCATTCTCTAACAAAGTAAGAAAACACAGGAGATCGAGACCACTGCGGCACATGATCTCGATCGGACACAATCTATCTAACGCGGAACAACCTTAACACCATTCGGACCACTATGCGAACTCGGTAACTTCCACGGGAACACATAGCTACCGATATGGTAACTAAAACTACCCACGACTCCTAGACGTAAACACGAAGTCCTATGACCTAGGAAACTATCCTCTGTCCTTCAATACACGACTCGGGCTACCCCTAGATGGCCTAAGCTTCCATTCAGTCCGGCCCTAGTAAATGACCTTGTATTCTCCAGACCACACACCTAACGGCGTCACTCAGTAGGTTAACACCATAACCAGAATCACCACTCGAAGGCACGTGAACCGATCATGCAACTACCCGAGGATCAATTCGGGTCGGAAGTACCGGAACGCTTTCATTAGACTTGGGGATCTAACGCACCCTATAGTGCTAAGAACAATAAATAAATCAAAAAGACTCTATGGGACTCTACACATCAAGAAAGACCGACAAGGTCAAATATAAATGAACACAAAACCCGATCTATCCCGCAAGTCCTATTCATACACCACCATACCACAAACCTTGTCCGGTTAAATATCGGATTATGTATCTAACAAACTTACCCGGTCCCGTGACCGAGGTAAGTATCACACAAGATGTCTATCCGGCCCAACACCAGAATAGACTAAACAATGCAAACAACGGACTATCCTGCATACAATCACACAACATCAAACCAACAACACACATTCACTTGATTAAATAAACATGACATAGTTCAATCTCATCTTTTAATTCATTTAGTCCGCTACCTTGGGATAGCGGCTTGCTAACCCCGTAGACAGCTCATTACCAATTAATACTATTTTAATTTATCTTTCCTAAGCATCTTTTATTATCTCTTTGATATGTCGGTTTAAGATTAGTAAACTTACTAATCTCCCAACTTCTCATTTTAATTAATTAAGTCCAATTAACCCATTAACCCGACTATTATCCACTAACCCACCCGTTATTATATTATATGGTTCGTTATGTCTTTTAACAGTATTGTAATTAGTCATAATTTCCCATATATAGATTCATTTAATTATGGTCATACTATCATATATATGCATATAGTTCCTAATCATGCCAATCTACCATGAATGCATCAATCAATATTCAACAACGATATAACGATAAAAAACGAACTATCTAGTATGCATATACAACCTAACCAATATATTAATTAAGCCATTATCAATCAATTAACCAATCAATCACATACATGCAACCTATAGCTACGGTTTTGGGATTCCCGGGTCTACATGTCTTAACTAAATGCAATTTAACAGACTCACGGTGTAATGGAAGAGACGGATGACAGTGTGATGGACTCGAACCTCCCGAGACTGAACCACTATTAAACTCGAACCTTCGAACCGAACTAAGTGTAACTCCTAGCTAAACATATCTGAAACCGAACCGGTTTGACCAAGCATTGACCGACTGAACCAAGGTTGACCATTGACCGTTGACTTCACTAAACCGGATTGACCCACAAGTTGACCAAATCTAAACCGAAGGCTGGCCATGATTAAACCAGCATTGACCAACCCTAACCAGAACCGACGAGAAGATGGCACGTTGACCGGCTGCTCCGGCGTTAACCGACGGCGGAGCGAGGTTGACCGGCGGCTAAGAGATTGCTCCGTGACTGACTGGCGAATGCTAGCTCCGGTGAATACTGGAGATGAGAGAACCGGCAGAGGAGAGCCGACAGGAAGGAGAAGAGCTCACGGCAAGCCCTTCTCGGGTTGACCGCCAATGCTCCGGCATTGACCGCGGTGGAGGAGATTCTCCAGTGAGATGCTCGGCGAGCAGATATGATCTCTGGTGAGAGGAGATATCAGTGGAGAGGAGAAAGCTGAGAAATCGGCTACACACAACTGGAGAGAGAGGAAGAGGCGGTGGAGATCGCCGGCGCGGCTCCGGCAAGGTCCGACGGGGTAGAGGAGCTTAATTGGCGGACATTGATGAGGAGTGTGAGGTGATCTCAAATGTGCAAGTGGTTTATGGAGATTAGGCTTCGTTTTTGAATTATTTAGATAAGTTGAGGTTCAATTCATGAAGAACACTTGAATGTTCTTGAAGATATTCATAGGATGCTTGAATATGGATGAATTTCTGATGAAGATGGTGAGAGAAAGAGATGGATCTCATGGGTGAGAGAGGAGAGAGGCTAGAGAGTGATTGTTTTGGTGAGATGGAGTAAATGAGAGTGAGAGTGGTGATTAGACCCAAACCATGCAATGAACCAAATTAGTTCTTTGGACCCAAGAGAGTGAGAGGTGGCACAAGGGGAGAAGAGGAGAGTGACACTTGGCACTCCAGGCTCATTTCTGATTCATACATTGAATCCTCCAAGTCCTTAACCGTTCCAAACTCCGATCCATTTCGCTTCGTTCATTATAGCCAAATCCGCTTTAAAATCTCCAAAACTCTGTAGCCTCTGAAATAAATTCTCCAAACTTATTTTTAAAATACAAGTCTCTTTTGAAGTATTTATCAATTTGTTTCATCTCAATCGGACTTCTGTAGCTCTCATACCGGAATTAACAAGTTTTATCGGTTATATCGGTTTCCTTTCTCGATAGTCCGTAAAACTCATTTAAAATCCGTTTTCACCACTTTTTGTCTTCCAAATAATTTCTTTAATTAAAAATAGAATCATTTCCCCGTCTTAGGCTCTGTTACCAAAATGCCCTCAAGTCTTGGAAATTACCAAAATACCTCTATTGACTTTTCTGCTGCCCGTTGCCCCATTTCTGTGAAACAGAGTATTACATTCTTCCCCAGTTATAGGAATTCCGTCTCCAAATTCTCCGTTACTGATAAAATTTGAATCAGAACGGAACCCTTTAATTCGCCACTACTGAACTGAACCAAGTGCTCCGATCCTCGAACTCTGAATCAACTAAAAATATATTCCCGATGCTCACTGACTTCTGAAACACGGTCCTGCACAAAATTGCAACTCACTGATGCTTGAACTCCCTATACTGAAAATTGACCCTCGATCACTTCCCGGTTCCCATCTGACGGCTTCACTAACATCATTCATGATTCCCAAAACCACTAATCCTGATTGAACAGCTCCACTTGTGTTTCTGATTCCATATGTGACAACTCACAACCGCTTGAACACACACTTCTAATTTCCCCACTTTGCTTTGACTTCCCTAAATTTCAAAACACTGAATCGTCCTCCATTCCTGATACTTGCCTTGCCTTCATTGCTTACTGCTCCCCATCGATATTCCGCTAATGTCGATCTCTTCCCTTACATCTAGCTGAATCGCTCATACACGCCTCGAACTCTCTCGATCACTGAACTCCACGCTTCACGGACTCCAAAATTGCTCTTCCCTCTGGTAACTTTGAACTGATTCAACACTTACACTGATGCCTTCCCAAATCTCTTTGCTAACTCATCATACTCAACTGCCTGCCTGAATCCAACTGTCACTGATACCCACACTGGCTTGTATACGGCTCGGGTCAACTATTCCACGGCTTTCTTGAGTTTCTCTTATCTTTCGAGTTTGGGTTCGGTCTCATATTCGCGTCACATCGTCCATCCCGTCCTGTTCCATAACTTGTCAACACAACACTGTAGTGGTTAGACCTTTTCTAACTTACTCTCGATTTCACTTTCCTATAGAGATATTGTTAACTAGTCACGTACCGATCGGTCACACATGACTAGGTAACAATACCTTATGGGTCCGTCCTCTCGTAAATAAGCTTCCTATTAAAACTATTTATCAATTTCAAACTTAATTCTATCTAAGAGGTTTGATATATCATGGTTTTTAGGACTTTCAACCATGGTATATGTCTTTATTATGGAGTCTTTTAGAGTCTTTTAGAGTCCTTTTATGTGTGTTTATAGGTCTAGGTACATTTGGAGTGGATTTGGACATTATGGCGTATTCTGGAGCTATTTGGAGCATTTGGCCGAGAGGAAGAGTTCACTGTCGATATCAGACTATTGTGTCGATCGACACAAATTGTGCATCGATCTACACACATGCGAGATAGACACTTCTAGGCGGTTTAATGAAGAGTTTGGAAATTGCAGTTTGGCCCAGAAGTTTCTCATAATTACAATGAAGCCCCAGCCGAGTTTAGATCATTATATTAGGGTTTTTAAGCCATTGTTTATGCTACGCTTTCAGATGCTTTCATACGCACTATTTTTTACTTTGAGAGAGTTAGGGGCTGACCTTGTACTCGAGAGAGAAGAGATTTCGAACCCCAGTTTCTTATTTTATTTTATGTTATTTGGTTTTCTATTCATTATGATTTCTATTTCATTGATCATGTCTGAGTAGTTTACCTGTTAGGTTTAGGGATTCTCACAGAGGATTTCATGGAATTATAAGATGATCAATCTGTAGGGATTCATATCTGCTAGTTCTTCATCTAGGGTTGTTCTTAATGCTTAATCTGAATTAGCTACCCAGATTTATGATGTTAGGCTGATTTCTGCAACGACAGTTGATTAATTAACTAGAAAGAACTTAGATGAGCAATTTGACTATTCACAAAGAAATTTGGCTTAGGAGAATTGTGAACGAAAGAACCTGAGATTAATGCTTGTTTAGAACTCTAGGATTCACTATGAAAGTTGGCTTGCTAGGTTGTTAGACATAGATAATATTCGCAACGAAAGTTGGTCTGTTATAATTATGTGATTTTAGTTCTAGAACATTTCCTAATTAGATCCCGATTGATTGATTAGCCTATGTTCCTGATTTCCTGATAACTCCCTTGACCTGACGCTTTGCCTTCTTGCTTACAACCGTTTAATTTACTTTTTGCTCTGATTCACTGCTTTCTGATTTGCATCGCCTAGCTTAACCTGAATTTCTATAATCTATCGTAAGAGTCTTGAGTCTCTGTGGTTCGACTCCTACTAGCTATATTTTTCATGTGCACTTGCAGTTTACATTAGGGAATTAAACTCTGAGCATATCAAATTTTTGGCGCCGTTGCCGGGGACTCTTTTGAGTCTTCGATAGATTTGAACTTAGGGTTTAGACTAGGTTTTCGTTTTTGTTTTTGGTTACTGATTTTTGTTTTTTCTTGCGTTTCAGGTACGCCTAGAATCGCACTGCATCGATCGACACGGTCCTGAGTGTCGATCGACACACATTCGCGATTAGCATCGATCGACGCTCTCCCTGCATCGATCGACACACTTGCGTGAACATAACAGTTTACGATTGATCGCGACTTGAGAAGTAATCCGGATAAGGAACTCGTGAATCTTGAACTTAAGGAGCTTGCAAAGCTAGAGAGAGAACATGAAAGCCCATAAGCTAGTTAAGATGGCTAACACCAATCGAGTGATCTTAATTTGAGATGCTGAAGGTGTTCTGAGAAATGCGGAGAATCATGTGTGCAATGAGCTTGGTCAGAGACTCGATGAAGAAGGTAATGTCATTCCTGAGCCTCAGAGGCAGATTGTTCAACCTGATGGAGAAGCTCAAGGTGGACATGGAAATCCACGAGCTGATGAGCCTCCTAGAGCGATCCACCTCCTAATCCTCCTGATAGGAGGACACTAGCTGATTACAATCGACCCGATGAATTTTATACTAATAGATCTGCGATTGTTCTTCCTGCGTTTCCGCGTAATAACTTCGAGGTGAAGACCTTGTACTACACACTTGTGGGACAGCGTGTTTTCAGCGGACTTCCACATGAGCATCCTATGGACCACATAGAGCACTTTGAGTCTATAGTCACTGGAGTGAAGCACAATGGAGTGACATATGACTACTTACACTGCAAGCTTTTTCCTCACTCTCTTGTAGGAGAAGCTGCTGACTAGCTAAGTCAGATTCCACCTGAGACTCTGGCTACTTGGAATGCAGTAAAGGAGAAGTTTATGCGACACTTTTATGATGATTCTCGGTCCGATTAGCTTAGACAGGATCTCTTGACCTTCAAGCAAGGATCTACAGAGCCTTTTAAGACAGCCTGGGTGAGATTCAAGAGATACTAGAGAGATTGTCCTCATCATGGTTTCTCTGAGGCGCAACTGTTGTGTATCTTCTTCAGAGGAGTTGATTTGTGGTATCAGATGGCTTTAGATGCTGCAAGTAATGGAAATTTCTACACTAAATCTATAGAAGAAGCCAATGAGCTTATTGAGAACTTGGTGACTAGCAATAGTGTCAAGAATGCTGATTTTGAGAGACAGAAATCTGGTGGTAGAGCTGACCATTCCCAGATAGCTGAGATGAACAAGAAGATTGATTCTGTCCATAGCATCTTACTAGTAAGAAAGTGGATGTCCAGGAGACCGAGGATGTTAATTACATAGCTGGAGCTAGTTATCAAGGTCAGAGGTATGGAAATCAGCAAGGACAGACTTCAGGTTTCGCACCAAAGTCTTCATTTCAGAGACCTTTCCAGCAGAACATCTCATTTACTAGAGATTATGGTGCTTCATCGTATCAGCATGTTGCTCCTAAAAATGAGTAGAATGATAAAATGATGGGACTTTTGGAACAGCTCTTGGAAGGACAGCATAAGAGTACAATGGACTTCAATGGAAAGATAGATGCTATGTACCTTGATCTTAATGGGAAGATAGAAGCTATAAGTGTTCATGTGAAGAAGCTAGATGTTCAGGTTCAGCAGATTGCTGGAGCAGTGCAAAGGCAAGATGGATCAGGAAGAGCTGAACATAATCAATTCGTCAATGATGTGATCACAGGAGATGAGATTGACTTGCTGGAAGAAGAAGAGAGCATCATCTCGGATTTTCTGGATGAATATTGTCTATCTAAGACAAGCGTCGATCGACACACTCTCGATGTCGATCGATGCAACCCCGATACGTCTGATGGATTTGCTCATAATCACCTTGTGTCGATCGACACATCTCGTGCATCGATCGACACATCTCGTGCATCGATCGACACAGATTGCATACGGGACCAGAAACCTGCAACAGTCCCAGAACGAGTCCACAAGCCCTCTGATCCATATCCTAAGGCTCCTAAGTTGTCTAAACAGGAGATAGACGTGGCCAATGGCATGAAAGTGATGGAAAAGAAGCTGATTCAGATTACAGAGAAGCTTCCGAACCCAGGAGTCTTTGTGCTAGACTGTTCCATCTCTAAGGACAGATTCAAGCATTCTTTGTGTGACTTAGGATCTGGTGTGAATCTCATGCCATACTCTGTGGCTGTGAGATTGGGAATGATGAATTTCCAGCCTACTATGATCTCTCTTATCCTAGCTGATCGATCAAAGAGGTACCCGGAAGGAGTTCTTGAGGACATTCCTGTCAGATTTGGAAACTACTTGATTCCAACAGACTTTGTAGTGCTGAAGTATAATATTGAGCCAGCTGATCCCTTGCTACTTGGTAGACCCTTCTTAGCTACTGATGGAGCTGTGATTGATGTGAGACATGGACTGATCGATCTCTATTTGGGAGATAAGCCTTTGCAGTTCAAGATGGATAAGCTGCAGAAATCCACCATTG
Organism: Orychophragmus violaceus; assembly: GCA_030180135.1. Taxonomy (NCBI): domain Eukaryota; kingdom Viridiplantae; phylum Streptophyta; class Magnoliopsida; order Brassicales; family Brassicaceae; genus Orychophragmus; species Orychophragmus violaceus. The sequence goes on from CM058239.1 coordinate 81,854,360, forward strand.
ATGGACAGAGCTTCAGTGTGGAAGTGGAACCAGAGATTCCTATTGGAGAAGAGAAGATGGAAGTTCATTCTGAACTTGCTCTAACATCTTCATGGCCTGCAACTGCTCTTCCATCCACCAAAGCACAGGTATGCATCTTCTAAACTTAAACCTCCTAACCACAAAGCTGTGAATGCAGGCAAACGCAGTATCTCACCCTCGCTTCGCTCCCACCCTGATTCTCTTCGCTCTTTTCTTGGGAGATCTCATGATCCGAAAGCTTATACGCCACCTTGGTTGAAGAGACATTCACAGAGGCACTCAAAGTCTCTGTTGAATCCACCATAAGTTCGATCTCCTTTCCATAGTCAAGCTATTGACTTTAAACAAGCGCTGAGTGGGAGGCAACCCACTAGTAGGTTCGTTTTTCTTTTCAATTTTCGTTTTTATTTTGTTGCTTTGATTTTTCTGTTTTTGTGTGTTCAAAGGCGTGAGAAACAGGAAGAATCGCTTAGCATCGATCGACACACATTGTGCATTGGTCGACGCAGATGCGATTTACGGTTTGCCGATTCAATTGCGGTTTAGACACCGGTTATCTACATAACCGCGAGCATATTCGCCTTGCATCGATCGACACCACTTGTGGCATCGATCGACGCAGGCCGACGACAGGTAAGTGTTCTGACCCTTTTCGGATTCTCTTAATTCCGATTTCTTTTCTCACCGAGCCTAAGATTGACACCACTAGGGACAGTGTGTTTCAAGTGTGTGTAGGATTATGTGAATTCATGGTGTAATTCTCAGGTTACAACCTAGCACATAATTAACTAGGATTTAGGTGATTTGCAGTTGAATCATACAGATCAGGATCATTACCTCTTTTAGAGTGCAGCGGATTGATTGGTAATGTCGAGATCACTTAGAGCAGATGATTACCGGCTCCTCCTAGGTATCCACACGCTTACAAGCTACTGGATCAGGCTGCTAGACCAAGCTGGAACCAACAGAGAGAGAGAGGACGGCCAGCCTTAGAAAAATCGCAGACCACTGAAGCATAAGGGCTTCCTGCGCCTTTCCTCTTCCTTATATGGGCCCAAGTAATTAAACTAATGGCTCATTAGGCTTTTGGGCCCAAGGCCCAAATCAGACAAAAGACTGTCTTTTGTCTGGCCCAATTCTCTGTACAAATACAGTAAATGCCTTGCATCTTACCGTATTAATTCCATTTAACTTTCCCGTTAGCTATGGTGTGTGACCCTTAGGGATCATACAATACTGGTAATAAGTCCTAAACTTATAGATCATGAGCGGGCTCTAGCAAGTCATCATGATCACCCAGTATTTATGACTTATGTCTGATCTCGACACTTATCATACTTTCTAGAGATAGTACGGTAGATTTCAGGACATTCCCAACAATCTCCCACTTGTACTGGAATCCTACATTCCCTAATCCTTTTGTCTCAATATCTCAATCTGGCATAAGGCAAGATGCGTGTCATCCTTATATAGCCAGACCATGTTTATCGGAACAGATTTGATACTGACAATGCAAACGACTTGGGCAAGTCCGTTTGGGAGTGGCCACTCTCTTACCAGCTATCAAGTCTCCGATTGGCCTAGAGATATTACCTCCGTTAAACGGCAGGGACAAATCCCATCTTGTTCCATCACTATGAACTACACACTTTATAATACACCCAACCAAGGTCCTTATAGCTCCCAGTTACGAAACAGCGTTAGACAATGATCAAAGCGCATCACTCCATGTGCAGCCACATGCTTGCGAACTCAGGTCTAAGGACTATACTCTATAGTCGTATATGAGAACCTCTCATGACACAGATATTAATAACTTGTAGAGTTCTCATCAGCGAGCCATGTCCGGTCATATGCTCCCCTACATATACCTATGTGTCGACTTTGATGCCGTGCATCTATGACCCCTCGAAACTTGGTCATAAGTCTCAACACAATCTAGTCTCAAGTGGTTGTTGGTGTTCCAATTTCAACAACCTTCGACTATGGACACTATGATTTATGTCATTTCGTTAAATATGGGGTTTCAGGATCAAGTCTAACTCATGTACTTCGATGGCCCATATATAATGACATGAATCATTTTGGAACGATTATTTATATCACAGTTAAAATAATCCAGAAATCATAGATTTCATAAACATAAAATATTATGTTTACTTGAACTTTTCAAAACAACTAAATAAAGCCCTTTACAAACTCCCACTGAAATTAAGACTACATCTTAATTTCACTCATCCTACAACTACAGTCCGCGACTCTTGCTTAGGCCTAAGGAGTGGCTTCGTTAATAGATTAGCAACGTTCCCATTCGTTGAAACTTGCTGATCTACTTAACACCTCTGTCATTTATCTCACGGAATAGGTTATACCTACCCTCAAGGTGTTTGGACCTCTGATGTGCAGCTAGTCTCATCTATGCTGGGAATCACATCAAGTTCAGTAATGAACTCTTTCTTTCCAAACGACCTCTTTCGCTGCTTCTCAAGCTGCGAAATGTTCAGCTTAAGTCATGGAGTCAGCAACAGTGCCTTGCACCGCCAGACAGACACAAGATATAGCCGGACTGTGACCAGGAATTATCTTTGTCTATTGGAAACTTGCCTTTCAGACTCTATCAACTTGTAGCACCTCACTTTCTCCGTAAACCAAGAACTTATCCTTAGTATTCCTCAAATACTTTAGGATATTCTTTACGGCAATCCAGTGATTCTTTGCTGGATTTGACTGGTCTTTACTTGTCTTGCTTAACATTAAAGCAACATCAAAACAAGTACGTGTCATGGCATACATGATAGATCCAATTGCCGACGTATATGGAATCCTATCCATGCATTCAAGCTCAGCAGTTATCGTAGGACACTGCTTCTTGCTTAACGTATTGCCATGTGACATTGGCATAAAACCCTTCTTGGAATGCTGAAAACGTGTAGGACATTGTCAATATAAGAATCCTGACTTTGTCCTATCAGCTCTTTTGGATCTCTATCTTTAGATCCAAAATCCAAGAACATACGTGGCTTTACCCATGTTAATCATGGAGAAATAACTTCCCAGCCAGTCTTTAATAGACTTCAGCATTGGAACGTTATTTCCGAGAATCAGTATGTCATCGACATACACTATGAGAAATGCAACATTGCTCCCACTTATCTATTAGTAAACGCACAGTTCCACTTCGTTCCTGTTCAAGTCAAAACCTTGACTACTTCAACAGAACGAAGATTCCAACTCTGATATGTTTGCTTCCATCCATGAATGGATCGATGAAGCTAACTTACACACAGTATAATTTTTCGGAGTCCGGGCTCACTTTCGCTTCTGTGAATTTCGCAGGTTCGTCACTTTCAATGATCATCAGATCATGGCAATTAATCACGAGAAATCACTCTCGGATTAGTGACGGATTCAAATCTGCGAACTTCAGGCTCTACAGGTGCAGATTCTACAGAAATCTGTAAATCCATCCGCTGCTCTCCCTCAACAGGTTGAGCAGCCTCCTGTATTTCTCGAATTTCTTCGAGTTATACTTTTACTCCCACTGTTCTTCTTGGAAAGCAACTTCCTTCTTAGAAAACAGAATTCCGAACAAACTAACTTCGTTTTTTCGGAATGGACGTAAAAGTAACAAGCCTTGGTTTCCCTAGGACAACCAGCGAAGTAGCACAACTACAAATACTCAGTAAAGACGAATTTGGATCATTTCCAGTCCACATCTATGTGGTGTCTTTCAACTGATATTGGTGGAACTATTTCAGCGTAAACTTAGATATTTCTAGAGCGTTATTCTTAAATAATATCATGGAAGATTCGTGTGACTCATCTTTAATCATTTCTAATGAGATCTGATTCATTCTCACAGAAACACCTCCAGGTTTTCAGGAGAAGTGAGCTGTGAAACGACTTCACACTCATTCAGATGATCACACCATCAATGACTTAAGTATTCTCACTCGTGATCTAATCCAGAGTCTTAATACTTCTGTCACTCAGATTCTATACCTCATTCTGGAACTCTTTGACCATTTCAAAGAATTCTGACTCGTGTCTCATCAAATGAACACAGTCATACTCACTGAAGTAATCAGTAAAGATAATGAAGTACAGGAAATTTTCTCTGGCATTACTGCTCATCGGGCCACATACATGAGTATGTTCAAGGTCCAATAAGCCTTTGGGCTTTTCTCTAGCTCGGCTAAGATGGGCCCTTTGTCTTTTGGTCCAGTAAGCAGAATTCAAGTCTCATAAGATATCCGATCAAATGAGCCCAAAAGTCCATAACTATGGGGTTTCTGAATCCGACTTACTCTATGTGACCAAAACATTTACGCCAAGAAAAATCAGGTTTAATTCATCAGATTTAAACCAATTCGGTATTTATGTTACATTTAGGCACTCTTTGGTTTAAGATATAAAACCCATTCCTTGAATAGGGTGCTACAATTAATGTTTCATTAAGATCAAAAGAACAAAACTTGTCTTTTATCAAAATGAAAAACATTCAAATTCTTACAAGAAAATGAAAAACAACTCTGCTTAAAGCAGGTACATTGTAGCAATTACTTAATACAAAACCAAGCCTCAAAGGCATCTACAAGTGAAAACCCTACGGCTGAGGCAGCATCCATAGCTCCTTCCAGACACGCAGTTCCACTTGCCCTTCCTTCAACGTTCTACTGTTGCTTAGGCTCTGCATATTATAACAAATATCAGTGCCACAACCAGTATCCAATACCTATAAGGTATAACTTGAAGTAATAACATGAATACCTGAGGAAGTAGTCTCATACATCAACTTCAACTCCTCATAATCTTCCATGAATTTAATGCAATCTCTCTTCCAATGCCCAGTCTCTTTACAGTAGCAGCACTTACCAACGTAAGAGGTATCTGACTCGGGCTCAGAAGACACACGCTTGCCATGATTCAAAATCTGGACAACTTTGTCTTCACCCTTGTCAGCACTAGGTTTAGTAAACCTACCCTTCTCCATTATCAGATTATACAGGGTACTCTTCACGTTTGGCTCAACTGTCTTGAGCATATCATGCAGTTCAGTCAGCGTCTCCGTTAAGCCTTTCTTGATATAGTTCCTTCTGAACTTATCATAGCTTGACGGCAGTGACTGCAGAATGATCTCAGTTGCCAATTCTTGGCTAACTGGATAATCCAGATTCCTCAGGTTATCAATGTAACCCATCATTTTACTGACATGAGGACTTACTGGATGATCATTTGGTAGCTTGCAGCTAGTGAGAGACTTAACCAACTGGTATCTCTCCACTCTTACCTGCTCCTGAAATTTCAATTTCAGGCTGCTGATCATCTCTATTGGCGACTCCATGTTCTCCTATTGCTTAAGCAAATCTGAGTCCATGGTAGCCAATATCAGACCACGCACATCTACCGCATCATTATAATGCTTATTCCAAGCATCATATACTGCATGAGAGGCATTGGATCCGATCATCACGGGGAGAGCTCTCTCAAGGACATAGTCCTTTCTCTCCTGCCTGAGGACTAGCCTCAGGTTCCGCGACCAAGTCAAGAAATTTGATCCGTTCAGTTTGTCCATCTCAAGGACAGACCGGATCGAGAAAGTGTTTTGATTGTTTGTGCTATTCATAACTGAAATATAGAGATAAATAGAGTTTTAGTAATTTAGTTCATAAAAGAGTAATCTTAATAACTTATAAGAAAACTCGCATTGCATTCAAAATTTCTTTGTTTAACCTCATAAGAATGCAATGATTCCGAGACCCATGTTCAACTAAAACCAAAGTGGGCCACTGGCCGTCACCCGGAATTAGCTTTACTTGGTAAGCATGCACACAGCTAGTTATAACCATATAACTCTCGGTTGTGGATTGGGCCCAAGGCCCAATACACCAGATGTCTCAAGGCCCGGGACTCCCGATGACCCAGTCAAGGAAACCAATCTCTTACAGCCAAATAATCACTAAAGTCTGGGACTCCCAATGAAATTAGTGACTATATACTACTTTACTTACGCAAAAACAGACACCTCACACTGTAAGCCATATCTGTAATTGAATAAGTGTTAAGTAGCTGACAAGATTGGGCAAGACATCCAAGCTTGATATTGGTTTTGAGGATTTTAGGTTTTATTTCCAAAAATAGAAGATTACTATTTTGGGAAACTTACTTATTTTAGAAACTTTCTAAATTTAGAAATATACTAAAAATAGAAATTTCTAATTTAATATTTTATTAAAGTTTTCGGATGGGTCACAAATTATAGGCCCAATTCTTGGCCCAAGACCACAGAATTCCAATTGGCCCAATAATTTGACATAACCGAGTCGGTTCATTAATTCTGGTCCAAGACCAAATTAACTACTAAATCCAACTGGTTATTTACTAAACCAGACCAGCTCTAAATTATTTGATCCAACCAAATCAAACTTAGACCAGCCTTCGGTTTAGGTTAAAATTCAATTTTTGAATTTAAATCCGGTTTAACCAGAAATTAAATAATACCAATTGTATTAAATAATTTCCAGCAAACCGCGATTTGGGTTAACGGCTTAAACCATACATTAATTAAATAATTAATGATTCATATATAAATCACGCTAACCAACTATATCAAATCGTGATCTTTATTATATCTTCAAATTCAAATTCGATTAAGATCACATTAACTAGAAACAAAACGAACCTAATGTTTCAATCATGTGATCGTAATAAAACAAAGTCAAACATGATTTTGTCCTTTTCCCCATTCCTTATACGAATTGATTCAAGCAGCACTTAATGACAAAACTTACTTTGACATTAATAATCTCTTATTCAAACGATCGATTCAATTCAATAATTGCTCTTTTAAAAATGATCATGACATCAAAGTTAAAAACAAAGTCAACAGCAAATCGACATTAATTAACAGACAACACCGAACCTTATGATTCAATCGACTCATTAACAAACCAAGTCAACATCGATTCAAGCGATTTCATATTAGATTGTTTTACAAGTTCTAATCAAATTTCTTAAGCCAAATTCGATTCTTAACATTTAAACAACCTAAATATGATCCAAACAGCAAAAACCTAACGACCTAGGCTCTGATACCACTGTAGAATTATGTGAATTCATGGTGTAATTCTCAGGTTACAACCTAGCACATAATTAACTAGGATCTAGGTGATTTGCAGTTGAATCATACAGATCAGGATCATTACCTCTTTTAGAGTGCAGCGAATTGATTGGTAATGTCGAGATCACTTAGAGCAGATGATTACCGGCTCCTCCTAGGTATCCACACGCTTACAAGCTACTGGATCAGGCTGCTAGACCAAGCTGGAACCAAGAGAGAGAGAGAGGACGACCAGCCTTAGAAAAATCGCAGACCACTGAAGCATAAGGGCTTCCTGCGCCATTCCTCTTCCTTATATGGGCCCAAGTAATTAAACTAATGGCTCATTAGGCTTTTGGGCCCAAGGCCCAAATCAGACAAAAGACTGTCTTTTGTCTGGCCCAATTCTCTGTACAAATACAGTAAATGACTTGCATCTTACCGTATTAATTCCATTTAACTTTCCCGTTAGCTATGGTGTGTGACCCTTAGGGATCATACAATACTGGTAATAAGTCCTAAACTTATAGATCATGAGCGGGCTCTAGCAAGTCATCATGATCACCCAGTATTTATGACTTATGTCTGATCTCGACACTTATCATACTTTCTAGAGATAGTACGGTAGATTTCAGGACATTCCCAACAGTGTGGGGGGGGTAGCTACTGACGCACCGCTTTTTGTTTCTTAAGAGCAGTGTTCTAAAACGCGGCCTAGGCGGCGCCTAGGCGCTAGGCGGTGGTCGAGCGTCCCGATTTTACACTATGCGGTGGGTTAGGCGGTTTAAAAAAAATCAGACGCCTAATAACGTCTAGGCGGCCATTACGCGGCCTAGGCGGGTGCCTAGGCGGATTCTAGGCAGCCGTTTTGAATTTTTTTTAAAAACAATTGTATAATTATATTTTATTGTGTATGTCAAGACTATTTAGTTTGAATAATATTTATTATAAGTTTTTAGACTAAGAAAATTTAATTCATTTTGGGAGTAAATTTAAAAACTATATATCCTTATTTATTTTTTTAATAAAATTATGATCTTTTTATTATCGTTGGAGATCATTTATATATTTTAAAACTATATTTTTACTTTATTTTATCAAAGTTTATTCAATTTGTTATTTGAGTCTATGTTTTATTCTTTTCTAAAACTAGAATATATAAAAAAATTTATTCTCTATGAAAATTATATATATATATATATATATTATCCGCATAGGCCCCGCTTAGGCATCCGCATATACGGCTAGGCGCTAGGCGTTCATCCAACGCCTAGCGAGCGCCTAGCGCGTTTTAGAACACTGCTTAAGAGTCAGTCCAAAATTTGTTTTATTGAGTCAAATTGAGTAGGAAACAAGGACTTTTTGAGGAGATTACCACACTTTCAGGAACTTCAGTAACCATTGGATGATTTGCAGATGATCTATTACTATTAGAAAACCCAACACGGACCAGCCTACTGAGGACACCCATATCACTTCAGGTATTCAGAGAATCCATTACTTGACTTCACCTTTAACTTAACTTAATTCTCTCACCTTGGGGCTTGGTATACTTTGGATCGGATTCCTCTGTTGGTTCTGACACAGCTTGTAAACCTGTCTAAGTAAAGTTCCCTTCTCCCCTTCTTTGAAAGTAAAAAAAGAGATAAACTGAGGATAAGCTAGTAGCTTCGAAGTGGTCACGGGAGTGGTTGAGACCCCTATTACCTCATGTGCATCCATGGAAACATGTCCAAAGTAATACCCCGAATAAAAAGGGAAGAGCACTGATAGAAAAAATAAAATGATACCCAGTGGGGAAAAACCAGTGCTAAGGAAGGAAAAGGAGAAGAAAAGAACCAGAAAAAGATAGTTGAGTGGTCATGAGCTAACAAAGTAAGAGTCCATGTGTTCTTTGATCGATACTCCCTCGGTAAGACCGCACTTATTAACTTATAGAAGTCGATATGGTGAATTTGGATGCTCTGAATGTGATTGTGAGTTTACTCAGGAAAGCTGCTAAGTGTGGGGGGGAGTATATGTTGGTCTTGATGTCTGCAGGTTTATTTTCATGTGGTTTACTAAGGCGAATCTGAGTGTGGTGCTCCTACGATTAAACGAGTTTCTGAAGTTTTCAAACTTCTTCTCCTGATCTTTGTTTTCTGTTTGCTTGAGGGCAAGCAAAAGCTAAGTGTGGGGGAGTTGATATATCATGGTTTTTAGGACTTCCAACCATGGTATATGTCTTTATTATCGAGTCTTTTAGAGTCTTTTGGAGTCCTTTTATGTGTGTTTACAGGTCTAGGTACGTTTGGAGTGGATTTGGACATTATGGCGCATTCTGGAGCTATTTGGAGCATTTGGCTGAGAGGAAGAGTTCACTGTCGATATCAGACTATTGTGTCGTTCGACACACATTGTGCATCGATCGACACACATGCGAGATGGACAATTCTCGGCGGTTTAATGAAGAGTTTGGATTGCAGTTTGGCCCAGAAGTTTTTCATAATTACAAAGAAGCCCTAGCCGAGTTTAGATCATTATATTAGGGGTTTTAAGCTATTGTTTAGGCTACGCTTTCAGAAGCTTTCATACGCATTATCTTTTACTTTGAGAGAGTTAGGGGCTAATCTTGTACTCGAGAGAGAAGAGATTTCAAACCCCAGTTTCTTATTTTATTTTATGCTATTTGGTTTTCTATTCATTATGATTTCTGTTTCATTGATCATATCTGAGTAGTTTACCTGTTAGGTTTAGGGATTCTCACAGGGGATTTCATGGAATTATAGGATGATCAATCTATAGGGATTCATATCTGCTAGTTCTTCATCTAGGGTTGTTCTTAATGCTTAATCGGAATTAGCTACCCAGATTTATGATGTTAGGTTGATTTCTACAACGGCGGTTGATTAATTAACTAGAAAGAACTTAGATGAGCAATTTGACTATTCGCAAAGAAGTTTGGCTTAGGAGAATTGTGAACGAAAGAACCTGAGATTAATGCTTGTTTAGAACTCTAGGATTCGCAACGAAAGTTGGCTTGCTAGGTTGTTAGACATAGATAATATTCGCAATGAAAGTTGGTCTGTTATAATTATGTGATTCTAGTTCTAGAAAAGTTCCTAATTAGATCCCGATTGATTGATTAGCCTATGTTCCTGGATTCCTGAGAACTCCCTCGACCTGACGCTTTTCCTTCTTGCTTACAACCGTTTACTTTACTTTTTGCTCTGATTCATTGCTTTCTGATTTGCATCGCCTAGCTTAACCTGAATTTCTATAATCTATCATAAGAGTCTTGAGTCTCTGTGGTTCGACCCCTACTAGCTACAATTGTCTTGTGCACTTGCAATTTACATTAGGGAATTAAACTCAGAGCATATCAAGGTTCTCTTATCTTTTCTACTACCAACGAGTCTAACCGATTGCCTAATGAAAAGATTGACACATTGATCCATCATGAAAAGTCTACCAACTAAACAATTCCTCACTGGCGATCTAACATAACGATCAAACAATGCAACACTAACACTCTTAACAATCAAGCAATGCATTTTTATCAACCTAACGATCATGCAAATACAATGCTACCAACATAACGATCAGACGAATGCAGAGCTAGCAGTTTTAACGATCCAACCAACACAACGCATCAATCAGATGCGGCGGTTCAAAATTAAAACTCACAACCTAACGAACAAATAATGCATCAATCACGCCAATCATTCTAACAGAACAAACAATCAAACTCTGGCACCAAACAATCAATCAATCGATCAATCAATCAATCGGCTCATCCTCACGGAAATGTTAATGCGGTCGTCTCATGGGTCCTGGTGAGTGATCGCTTGTTCCAATCATCATTTGATTTCACATCGTAATTGTATTGCATTCACAAACCATCACATGTAGCCCTACGCTTAAAAACCGACCCGGAATTGTCGAACCGAACCGAACCGTAATTTTTGGTTTTTGGTTCGGTTAGGTTCACAAGTTCGGTTAAGTTCGGCGAATTTAATAATTAGATTCGGTTATTGGTTCGGTTCATGAGAACCGAACAGTTAACCGAGAAACAAAAACCTTGGTTTTCCTTCCTCGACCCAATGTCGTTATCTTCACTGATTTCCTTTCGAGCTGCCTTCGTCTTCTCCGTTTTCGTGTCGCCAAACAAACTACAAAAGCGCCACCGTTGGATATTTCATTTTTGCGTCTGCAATGCTGCCGCCGTCGTACACATTTCCTTCTTTCGATTTGTTTCTAGGTTACACGAAGAAGAAGAAAGACAACAGTAATAATTAATTTGATCTTTAGCCCACATTAAAATAAAGTTACACACATTTTTTTCTTTATTTAACGACAAACTACTTGGGCTCTAGCCCATACTGCAACTGTTTTTTTAAACCGACTCGAAATAACCGAAACAACCCTAAACAACCGAAACAGCCGAACTTTACCCGAATTTAACCCAATATTCGGTTAATTTCTGCAGAAATTAGAAAAACCAAAAAACCCGAGAACTGAACCGAATTTAATTTCAGTTATTTTCAGCAAAATGTAACAAAACCGAACAAACCGAAAAATCGACCCGAATGGTACCGAAAAAACCGAAGTCCCATCCTTAATCACATGCATGAAATAGAACTACTTTGTTACTTAAAACGATAAATCGAAATACTCCGCATCCACTACATACACAAAACATCCATATATCAGAGTTTTTTGTACATATTTTAGTCGAAGTCTACTACAAGCGACCGCCAATCATACCCAAAAAGAAAACGCCGCTACAAATCCAAAATCGTCAGTGACAAATAATAAGACGATCTATATACAGTCAAAACTGAGTTAGAACCCTAATTACTTGGGCCTACTCTAATATCTAAACCTAATACCTCCAACAAGACCGATACGCCCCGCAAAGGGGGCTGTGCGGTTTGTGAAAGTATCCACTGGCACATGTGCCACGGGGATGGTGTGGGTGTGCGGCGCGGGTGGATGGCGCTGCGCTAGGACGTGGGACGGCGATCGAACAGATAGGCGTGAGATGCCCATCGTGGCCACAGACAAGACAAGTGGACGGTGGTGGCACCAAAAGGTACGGCTCGCGGTAGCGCGGGTCGGTCAGAAGTGGGCACCAATGAAAATGGAACCCGATACCTGCACAGGCAAAGAAAGGTGGATACTGAGACCGCTCTGAGGACAGTGGTGTAGGTGAGACAGCCTGAGGGAATGGCTGCTGCTGAGAATCTAGATGCTGCCCAGGATATCCACGAGTAGGCCGGTCTGCTCGGCCAGTTGGTCCTCCCAATCGCAGTACTGAGACGGATTAATGGGCTCCATAAGGAGGCTGAAGTCTGGAAATGAGTCTAGTAAGAAGTCGCATTGACTGTACAGTTCCAGTATGGCGGGTACCTCGGGGAGAAGCTCCTGCTGCAAAGGTGGAAGAGATGGTAACAGTGGCAGTACGCTACCCGATGCTCCAAAGATAGCCAGATATCTGACATAGGGGTCGTCAGAATCTGCATCGTCCCTGAGAGCTACAAGGAGCGGAGATGGAGGTGACGAAGCGGAAAAAACCCGCTGCAGTTGCACCAACAGGTGTACGAAGAGGAACTGGGGCTCGGTCATAGGTACATGAACCCTATGCTGACGGTAGGGCATGCTGCCTTGGACTAACCGGACATGATCAAACTAACTCACGGTCGTTCATGACGTTGATGCCTGACCACACCACACACACCAAAACCCTCTTGGGGCATCCTGTTGCGGGTCTGCAACCAAAAACACAAAAAATGTCAGTACAATCCTAATAAACATATCTAACTTACCCATTCCCCCCGGGTTTAACGGATGCACCTCAGTTTCGTACTGGATGCTTGGCGACTCATTTTGACTCGATAAAACATGGAAAAACTTAGAAATGAAATGTTTCTAACCCATGACGAACCATGCTCTGATACCACCTTTTGTAATGCCTCTTTCCCGATAACCGCTGATTGACGAGCTGAACGGTCAAGAATCAAACAAGAACATGACCGATCGAACCCGAGCAGGCCAAACGAGAAAAGTTCATTACAATACGAAGCTAGAAAGAGTACGGTTTGAGAAAAAGGCTCGCACCAAACCGTCCTTTACCTTGGTTACCTCTCTTCCACAATACAAGGCTTTTCAACCAGTATTGCTTCCACGAGTTGTGTCGGTTCGGACTAAACCAAATATCAGGGAAGCGATTTCATTTCTAAGTGTTTTAAGTCTTTTAAATCTTTTATCCTATTTATATATAATTCCAAAACATTCAGAAAATAAAGAGGCGCCATGAAACCTGAACCGAAATAAACCCAAACAAAACAATCAAATCAAACTGAGGCCCAAAAGCTATCCCGAGACTTCACCGTGGACCTCCCACGTCCGTCAAGCTAAGCTAAACCTGAAAACAACAAAAGAGTCTAATGAATAATCTAAAATCACTCAGCGAGTCGGTCCCCACTAAAAAGCTTCTAGAATCTACCAACGATAATCCCGCCCCAAAACCCAAAATAACAATCAAAAGGGAAAAATAGCCGATCACATGCCACCATGACGTGATGAGCTCCACAATACACAAAAATTCCCTAACAAAGAAATGAAACACATAGAACGAAACCACTGCGGCACATGATCTCTATCGGACTCAATCTATCTAATGCGGAACAACCCTAACACCACTGGGACCACTATGCGAACTCGGTAACTTCCATGGAAACACTTAGGTACCGCCATGGTAACAAAAACTACCCACGACTCATAGACGTAAACATGAAGTCCTACGACCTAGGAAATTGTTCTCTGTTCATCGATACACAGCGACACGGGCTACCCCTAGATAGCCTAAGCTTCCATGCAGTCCGGCCCTAGGACATGACCCCGTATTCTCCGGACCACACACCTACCGGCGTCACTCGGTAGGTTAACACCATAACCAGAGTGACCACCCAAAGGCATGTGAACCGATCAGGCAACTATCCGAGGATCTAATCGGATCGGAAGTACTGGAAGGCTTTCATTCGACTTGCGGGATCTAACGCACCCTAGTCCTAAGAACAAAAGATATATCAAGCAGGAACTCTGGGACTCTACACAACAAGCAAGACCGACAAGGTCAAGTATAAATAAATACAAAACCTGATCTATCCCTTGTTGGAACTTCGAGCCAATTCTACCGTATTCAGGATTGTTGTCAGGTTCCAGATAGCCTAGGATCTAGGGTCTAGTTAATTGAATCTGGATCTGATCTCGTATTTACCTGGAGATTGGCAGCGGAAGATGGTCAGATAAACGAGATCTCTGAAGCGCCTCAGATGCTGCGCCTCTACTTCAGTCCACACTCACACAAGCTGGAATCCGCCGGGATGCTAGTACCGGTGCTCGGATCTCCTGGGAACAAAGTTTCTAGAGGTTTCTGTGTTTTCTCTCTGAGAAACACTGTCTGGGCGGCGCACAAAATCACTTAGGTCGAAATACATAAGATCACATATATATGTACTGACCACGACGTAAACCGAAACATCAGTTTCGGTTTCGGCCTTGTGTCGACCGACACACTTAGTGGTGTCGATCGACACACGTCTTGTGTCGACCGACGCACCCAATGGTGTCGATCGACACACCTCATTAAAACTCATATTTAATGTGTATCCAATACACATCGACCAGACCATATGCCAATGATCAATCCCATAAGGACTATGTCTAACTTGCTTAGGTGTGTGACCCTGTAGGTTCACACGACACTGGAAATGAGTTACAACTCATTTGTCATAAGCGGTTTCTAGCAAAACATTATGACTACCCAGTATCATATGAATTGTCCGATCTTGACAATACAACTATCTCTAGAGTGAGTACAATGTGATTTCAGGACATAATCCCAACAATCTCCCACTTGTACTGGAATCACCTATTCCTATAATCCCTTCGTCGCTATATCTCGATATGGCATAAGGCAAGAGACTGTGTCATCCTTATTATAGCCAACATCATGTTCATCGAATTCCTGATCTATACTGATAAAACAAACGACTGACAATCACCTCGTTTGAGCACGGCCATGCATTTTCTCAGTATCAAATCTTCGATGGGCCCTGAGATATTTATCTCCCATTCTAGGAGGGACAAATCCCATCTTGTTCCTTCCCTGTTTCTACACATACTTCATGATGCGCCTAAGCAATGCCGTTATAGCCGCCAGTTACGGAACGAAGTTTGACAAGGTCAAAACGCACCAATTCATATGCTAGAAAGCATGATGAACTCAGGTCTAAGGACTATACTCTAAAGTCGTAATGAGAACCTCCCATGACACTGATATAACTATCCTGTGGAGTCCTCATTAAGCGGGTCATGTCCGATCATATGTTCACCAACATATATCTATGTGATTGACTGTGATAATCATATCATTGACTCCATGAAACTTAGTCCAACAGTCACCTCACATGCTAGTCTCGCGCGGTTATTGGTGTCCCACTTCAACAACCTCGACTAGGGACAATCGTAATTTATGTCATCTTTTACTTATAGGGTTTCATGATCAAGTCCTCAACTTGATGACCTATAAGATGAACATAAAATACTTTGGGACCATTATTTAATTATCCAATAATTAAATAATACTGATGTCAGTTTGACTTACATAAACACTACCATAGTATGTCTATGTAAAGATTACAACATAACTAAAATAACTCCCACTAGAATCAAGATCATCTCTACAGATATCTTATACCTACAGCAACAAAATAAATTTCGTGCTTAGGTTATGGGAGAGATTGCGGTGTCATTGCTTGAAACAATTCCAACAAACCACACCGCCATTCAGATAAAAGCACTATTCTACGGTCCACTGCTTGGAGCCTTTCCAACAGATAGCACCATTATTCAGACAAAGAGACATAACCAGGTGGGAACCGGGAATCGTCTTTGTCCGTCTAACTACTTTCAACTGGTTCGTCACTTTACCAGTTCACCACGAACCTATCCTTAGTGTTCCTCAAACACTTGGGATATTTCTGGTAACTGTTCAGTGACTATTACCGGAACACATTGATATTTTCTCGTCATGCTTTATGCGTAAGCTGCATCTTGACGAGCGCAAACATGGCATTTATGATGGATTCTATTGCAGCAGCATTAGTAATCACACTCATTAATATTAGTTCAGCCAGTGTTCAAAACACTTCATCTTGCTAAGATTAATGCCATAAGACCTTTGGTATGAAGCCATTCTTGGAATCATGCATATTGGAACTGTCAAATACCTTATCAACATAAGGATTTTGACACGATCCAATTAGACTTTCTAATCCATTCCAATGGATCCTTATTCCAAGAACTTTTAAGGCCTTCTCCCATGTCTATCGTTAAACTTGACTTCCGACCCAAATCTTGACAAGACTTCAGCGTCGGAACGTCGTTTATGAGATTTAAGTATGTTATCTACATATAGTGTGAGAATTGCCATTACGCTCCCACTAGTCTTCTTGTAAACGCATGGTTTCATCTCTTTCTGATCAAGTCAAAACTTTTGACCATATTATCAGAATGCTGATTCCAACTCCAAGATGTTTGCTTCAATCCAGAAGTGGATCAGTGAAGCTAACATGCATACCCAGCCAATTTTCGGAGTTGGGGATAACCATCGCTTCTTTGAATTTCGCATGCTCGTCACTTTTCAATGATCAATAGATCACGACAATTGGTTACAAAAAATCACTCTCGAGTCAGTGACGGATCCTTTCGGATTTGCGAATTTCAGGCTCCACAGGTGAAGATCCTACAGCACTTTATAGATCTCACCGCTGCTCTCCCTCAACAGGTTGAGCAGCCTCCTGTGTTTATCGAATTTCTTCGATGTGTACTTTTACTCCCACTGTTCCTTTTGAAAGTACGATCTTTCTCAAAAGACACAGTTCCGAACAACAATACTTTGTCCTCGGATTGGTTGCAAAAGTAGCAAGCCTTGGTTTCCTTAGGACAACCAGCGAGGTAGAACTTATCAGATATGGGTTCAAGTTTGTTTGTTGACTACTGTCTTACACAAACCTTGCAATCCCAATTAATCAGAAAAACAAATTTGGAAATCACCCAGTCCACATCCAATGTGGTGTTTTTCACTGATTCTGATAGAAACTTATTTAGCGTAAACAAAGACATTTTAGAACGTATTCTTAAATGATTATGGAAGATTCCTGTGACTCATCATTAATCGGAGCATATCTAATAAGATCCGATTCATTCTGTTAGATGATCACCCAATTCTTGACTCAAGTATTTTCCTCCGCGATTCAATCGAGGATCTTAATACTTCTGTCAAATCGGTTCTACACTTCATCTTTGGAACTCCTTAAGGGATTCCTGTCCATGTCTCATCAAATGAACACAGCCATACTTATTGATGCCATCAATAAGGTAATGAAGTACAGAAGATTTCCTTTGGCACTAATGCTCGTTGGGCTGCATACATCAGTATGTGCAAGGCCCAATAAGCCTCTGGCCCATTTCCTTTAGCTCTGCTAAAGGGGCCTTAGTCATTTGGTCCAGTGAACCGGATTCATATCTCAAATGATTAATAATCAAATGAGTCCAAAACTATGGAACTTCTGAATCCGCTTCACGACTATGCCAAAGAAAAGTCGAGTTCGAGTCATCAGACTTGAACCTTTAGTATTTGTGTTATATTCAAAATTACGCTGGTTTAAGATATAAAACCCATTCCAAACGGGGTGCTACCATATGATATTTCATTGAGATCTAAAGAGCAAAACTTGTCTTTTATCAAAATGAAAAACATCCAAATTCTTTACAAGAAAATGAAAGACATTACTGCACAAGGCAGATACATAGTAGCAATTACTTAATTTCTAAAACCAAGTATGAAAGGCTCCTACAAGTGGAGAATCTCTACGGCTCATGCAGCAACCATTGCTTCATACCAGACACGCAGTTCCACTTGTCCTTTCTTCAACGTTCTACTGTCGTCCAGGTCCTGCATATTTCCAAAATATCAGTACCACAACTAGTATCCAATACTAACGTAGAACTTGAATTAATAACACAATACCTGAGGAAGATGTACCATACATCTCCTTCATCTCTTGTGAATCTTCCAAGAACTTAATGCAATCTCTCTTCCAATGCCCTGACTCATCGCAGTAGAAGCATTTTCTAACACCAGATGGGCCTGACTTGGGCTTATTAGATGACACAGGCTTATCCTGATTCCAAATCTGGACGGCCCTGCCTCTACCCTTGCCAACACAAGATTTCTCAAATCTTTTACCCTTTATGATGTCATGCTCTGCTGTTTTGAGCATGCCATGCAGCTCAGTCAACGTCTTCGTCAAGTTATTCTTGATATAGCTTTTGATAAACTTATCATAACTAGACGGCAGTGACTGCAGAATGATGTCAGTGGCCAACTCTAAGCTGACAGGACATTCCAGTTTCCCCAGGTTATCAATGAACCCCATCATTTTATTGACATGAGGACTTACTGGAGCATCCTCTGGTAGCTTGCACCCAGTGAGAGACTTCACCATCTGGAATCTCTCAACTCGTGCCAGATCCTGAAACTTCAGTTTCAGGCTGGTGATCATCTCTATTGGTGACTCCATGCTCTCGTATTGACTCTTCAAGTCCGAGTTCATGGTAGCCAACATCAGACCACGCACATCTACCACATAAATATAATGCTTATTCCAAGCATTATATACTGCATGCGAGCGATTGGTCCCAAGCCTTTCTGGAAGAGCTTTCTCAAGGACATAGTCCTTGCTCTCTTGCTTGAGAATGAATCTCAGATTCCGATACCAATCCAGGAAGTTGGATCCATTTAACTTGTCCTTCTCAAGGACGGATCGCAACGAGAAAGTAGTCATAGACATAAGCTGAAATCCAAGGAAAAACAAAGATTTAGTTATGTATATGATGAGAAATCTTATCTAATAAGAAAACTCGCATTATATTCAAACAATGTTTCCTCTATGAATATAATGATCCAAGATCCATACTTCACCAAAATCTGAGTGGGCGACTCGCCATTACCCAAACTTTAGTTATCTAGGTAAGCAAATCATTGCTAATTGTACTCAGTACAACTCTTGGTTGTGGATGAGACAAACTATGTCTAATCCACTCTGATGTCTCCGGGCCCAGAACTTCTGATAGCCCAGTCAAGTATAACCAATCTTTTCTGTCTTATGATTATTGACAGTCGCACTGCAAGTCTATCAATGATCATCTGCCTTACTCATGTTGCACTGGATACCAAGGACTCCAAGACTATCCAACAAACGACACGAGTTTTGACAGTAGACAAGATTGGGCAAGACATCAAGGTTACTTGATATTTAGTTGAGGAAACTAAACCCAAAATTTCAGCAAATCAATCTCTTAGGTCATGTAATTGTTGATGTTTAGCACTGCAAATCTATCAACATAACTACTTGCCTTACTCACGTAATTGTGGACACCAAGCTCTTGGCTAGACCATCACACAACGAAATGAGTCTTGACAGTTGACCATATTGAAGCTAAGCTTTGATCAAGTTTTAGGTCAAGTTTGGTTTCTGCAAATTCAAGGTTCAATAACCAGAATTTCAGGCACTGTATCGATCGACGCAGACTATGTCTGTCGATCGACACCACCAAACAAAACCGGACTTCAATAACCGGTTAATCCAATTAACCCGGTTCATCGAACCGGTCATATCGATCGACACAACCCGTGTGTGACGGTCGACATAGACCTTAACCGAGGACAGTTTTTGATAACCGGTTCAATCCAATTGAACCGACTTATCAGATCAAACTGATCTTAACCATTCAAATCGGTTTATTCTAATTGTGATAATTGGTTCAATCCAATTGAATCAATTCATCTAATTTAAACTGTTTTAACCAGTTTCAACTAATTGCGATAACCGGTCCAATTCCATTGAACCGTATTATCCAATCAAACTGATTCAAACCATCGGTTTATGCTAATTGAGATAATCAGTTCAATCCAATTGAACCAATTCATCCAATTTAAACCGATCTATTCGGACTTAACCAAGCATGATAACCGGTTCAATCCAATTGAACCGATTAACCATTCGATGGGTCTGTGTCGACCGATACTAACCTGTGTCGATCGACACTCGACCGAATCTGCTCTGTGTCGACCGACACTCAACCTGTGTCGATCGACACAGAAGGCTTTCGTTTTTTTCTCCGCGAAAAACCCTAGCCGCCGATTCTGTCGAATTCGCCACTCTGTGTCGATCGACACTGTGCGAAAACACAGACTCAATTTTGATCGAAAGCGATCTAACATGTTCTAACCAAACAACCTAGTTTGCGAATCTAAATCATCAAATTCAATGAACAGGTTTGATTCAATGATAAAACCCTAAGGCTCTGATACCACTGTTGGTACTTCGAGCCAATTCTACCGTATTCAGGATTGATGTCAGGTTCCAAATAGCCTAGGATCTAGGGTCTAGTTAATTGAATCTGGATCTGATCTCGTATTTGAAGGATGTTTTGGAGTTAATCCTGATTTAGTTCATCAGATTAATAGATCCTAAACATGCAGATCTAGGTTCTCCTTGATTAGAAACAATAAGATCTCACCTTTTACCTGTTTATGCAGCGGAAAGAGAGAACAGGTCAGAGATCAGAGAGCCACCAAGTGATAACTCCTCCAGAGGTTCACACACGCACACCAAGCAGGAAGAGAGGCTGCTAGACCAAGGGAGAGGTGGCGCAGAGAGAGAGAGGAAAATCGCAGGGGGGCTAGGGTAGGAGGAAAATCAGACTTAAGTTTTAATTATAAAACTTGTCTATTTCCTTTTGGGCTTTTGGGCCCAAATACCAATCTGATTAAATCCCTTGGATTTAATCAGACCCATTAATCTCTCTCTAAGTACGACAAATGCCTAGCACTTTTACCGTACTTCTGCTAAGCCGTTCCTACACATTTTCCTGTTAGCTTAGGCGTGTGACCCATATGGGATCATATAATAAAGGCAATAAGTCCGAGACTTATAGATCATGAGCGGACTCTAGCAAGCCATCATGACCCCCAGTATTATATGACTTATGTCTGATCATTGACATACTCTTACTTTCTAGAGACAGTACCGAGATTACTGGACACAATTCCAACAATCTCCCACTTGTACTGGAATCTCTGTATTCATAATCCTTTTGTCTCAATATCTCGATTAGTCATAAGGCAAGATCAGTGTCATCCTTATAAAGCCTAATCTTGTTCATCGGACTCTGATCTGATACTGACAATCCAAACGACTCGGGACAGTCCGTTTGAGCATGGCCATGCATTTTCCAGTATTCAAATCTCCGATTGGCCTAGAGATATTCACTCCATTTATATTGGAGGGACAAATTCTGTCTTGTTCCATCACTGTAAACTACTCATTTCATGATGTACCCAAACAAGGTCCTTATAACTATCGCAGAACGACAGCGTTAGACAATGATCAAAGTGCATCAGTCCATGTGCAGTCACATGCATGCGAACTCAGGTCTAAGGACTATACTCTATAGTCGTAGTAAGAATCTCTTATGACACAGATATAAATATCCTGAAGAGTTCTTATAAGCGGGTCTTGTCCGGTCGTATGTACCCCACATACACCTATGTACTGACTTCGATGCCGCGCATCTCTGACACACTGAGACTTTGTCATAAGTCACATACCAATCCAGTCTCACACGGTTGTTGTGTAGGATTATATGTGTGTTCATGGTTCAATTAACAGATTGCAACCTAGCACATATAACTCAGATCTAGGTTCTTGCAGAACGAATCACAAAACCAAACCTGATCATTACCTTTCAGATTGCAGCGGATTGATGGATGGTAATGATGAGATCAGCTAGAACAGATCAGATGCCTGTTCCTCCTTCAGTATCCACACTCTTACAAGCCGGGATGGTTGCTAGACCAAAGCAATGGATTGATCAGAGAGAGAAGAGAGACGGCTCGGGTTTTTAGGTCGCAGACTGTTAGAGTCGAAATTATAAGACGACTCATATAAATATCGACTCTGTCATAAACCTAAACCGATGTCTCGGTTTCGCAACTGTGTCGACCGACACATACACTTGTGTCGTTCGACACAAGTCATTTGTCTCGATATGGGCCCAAGTGATTAAACTAACGGCCCAACTCTCTGCACAAATACAGTAAATGCCTTGCATCTTACCGTATTCATTCCATGTTAACTTTCCCGTTAGCTATGGTGTGTGACCCTTTGGGATCATACAATACTGGTAATAAGTCCTAAACTTATAGATCAAGAGCGGACTCTAGCAAGTCATCATGATCACCCAGTATTTATGACTTATGTCTGATCTCGACATTTATCATACTTTCTAGAGATAGTACAGTAGATTTCAGGACATTCCCAACAATCTCCCACTTGTACTGGAATCCTACAAAGGACATTCCCAACAATCTTCCGATTGTACTGGAATCCTACATTCCTTAGTCTTTTTGTCTTAATATCTCGATCTGGCATAAGGCAAGATGCGTGTCATCCTTATATAGCCAGACCATGTTTATCGGACCAGATTTGATACTGACAATGCAAACGACTTGGGCAAGTCCGTTTGGGAATGGCCATTCTCTTACCAGCTATCAAATCTCCGATTGGCCTAGAGATATTACCTCCGTTAAACGGCAGGGACAAATCCCATCTTGTTCCATCACTATGAACTACATACTTCATAATACACCCAACCAAGGTCCTTATAGCTCCCAGTTACGAAACAGCGTTAGACAATGATCAAAGCGCATTACTCCATGTGCAGCCACATGCATGCGAACTCAGGTCTAAGGACTATACTCTATAGTCGTATATGAGAACCTCTCATGACACAGATATTAATATCTTGTAGAGTTCTCATCAGCGGGCCATGTCCGGTCATATGCTCCCCTACATATACCTATGTGTCGACTTTGATGCCGCGCATCTATGACCCCTCGAAACTTGGTCATAAGTCTCAACACAATCTAGTCTCAAGTGGTTGTTGGTGTTCCAATTTCAACAACCATCGACTATGGACACTATGATTTATGTCATTTCGTTAAATATGGGGTTTCAGGATCAAGTCTACTCATGTACTTCGATGGCCCATATATAATGACATGAATCATTTTGGAACGATTATTTATATCACAGTTAAAATAATCCAGAAATCATTAGATTTCATAAACATAAAATATTATGTTTACATGAACCTTTCAAAACAACTAAGTAAAGCCCTTTACAAACTCCCACTGAAATTAAGACTACATCTTAATTTCACTCATCCTACAGCTACAGTCCGCGACTCGTGCTTAGGCATAAGGAGTGGCTTCGTTAATAGATTAGCAACGTTCTCATTCGATGAAACTTGCTTATCTACTTAACACCTCTGTCATTTATCTCAAGGAATAGTTTATACCTATCCTCAAGGTGTTTGGACCTCTGATGTGCAGCTAGCCTCATCTATGCTGTGAATCACATCAAGTTCAGTGATGAACTCTTCTATCCAAACAACCTCTTTCGCCGCTTCTCAAGCTGCGAAATGTTCAGCTTAAGTCATGGAGTCAGCAACAGTGCCTTGCACCGCCAGTTAGACACAAGATATTGAAGGATTATTGCGTTTTTCCATGGTTCAATTCCCAGATTGCAACCTAACAAATAATCTTAAACAGATCTAGGTTCTTGATGAATGAATCATAAAACAAACCTTGACATTACCTTTTGCAGCGGAAATTGGTGGTAATGACAAGATCAGATCAGAGCTGATGAGAATCGGCTCCTCCTCGAGTATCCACACTCTTACAAGCAAGGGACGGCTGCTAGACCAAAGAGATGGATGAATCAGAGAGAGAGATTAAGAGAGAGAGAGAGAAGCCACGCCAATTAAAAAAAAATCGCAGGAGTACTTATTTCCTTTAGGGCTTTCTAACTCTCTTATATCTCATTAATGGGCCCAAGTCATTAGACTAATGGCTCATTAATCTTTTGGGCCCAAAATACAAATCAGACAAAAACCTGTATTTGTCTGGCCCAAAACTCTGATCCAATACAGTAAATGCCATTGCATCTTACCGTATTAATTCCATTTAACTTTCCCGTTAGCTATGGTGTGTGACCCTTTGGGATCATACAATACTGGTAATAAGTCTTAAACTTATAGATCAAGAGCGGACTCTAGCAAGCCATCATGATCACCCAGTATTTATGACTTATGTCTGATCTCGACACTTATCATACTTTCTAGAGATAGTACGGTAGATTTCAGGACATTCCCAACAATCTCCCACTTGTACTGGAATCCTACAAAGGACATTCCCAACAATCTTCCGATTGTACTGGAATCCTACATTCCCTAATCCTTTTGTCTTAATATCTCGATCTGGCATAAGGCAAGATGCGTGTCATCCTTATATAGCCAGACCATGTTTATCGGACCAGATTTGATACTGACTATTCAAACGACTTGGGCAAGTCCGTTTGGGAATGGCCATTCTCTTACCAGCTATCAAATCTCCGATTGGCCTAGAGATATTACCTCCGTTAAACGGCAGGGACAAATCCCGTCTTGTTCCATCACTATGAACTACACAATTCATAATACACCCAACCAAGGTCCGTATAGCTCCCAGTTACGAAACAGCGTTAGACAATGATCAAAGCGCATTACTCCATGTGCAGCCACATGCATGCGAACTCAGGTCTAAGGACTATACTCTATAGTCGTATATGAGAACTTCTTATGACACAGATATTAATATCTTGCAGAGTTCTCATTAGCGGGCCATGTCCGGTCATATGCTCCCCTACATATACCTATGTGTCGACTTTGATGCCGCGCATCTATGACCCCTCGAAACTTGGTCATAAGTCTCAACACAATCTAGTCTCAACAGGTTGTTGGTGTTCCAATTTCAACAACCTTCGACTATGGACACTATGATTTATGTCACTTCGTTAAACATGGGGTTTCAAGATCAAGTCTACTCATGTACTTCGATGGCCCATATATAATGACATGAATCATTTTGGAACGATTATTTATATCACAGTTAAAATAATCCAAAAATCATTAGATTTCATAAACATAAAATATTATGTTTACATGAACCTTTCAAAACAACTAAGTAAAGCCCTTTACAAACTCCCACTGAAATTAAGACTACAACTTAATTTCACTCATCCTACAGCTACAGTCCGCGACTCGTGCTTAGGCATAAGGAGTGGCTTCGTTAATAGATTAGCAACGTTCTCATTCGATGAAATTGCTTATCTACTTAACACCTCTGTCATTTATCTCACGGAATAGGTTACACATATCCTCAAGGTGTTTGGACCTATGATGTGCAGCTAGTTTCATCTATGCTGGGAATCACATCAAGTTCAGTGATGAACTCTTCTTTCCAAACAACCTCTTTCGCCGCTTCTCAAGCTGCGAAATGTTCAGCTTAAGTCATGGAGTCAGCAACAGTGCCTTGCACCGCCAGTTAGACACAAGATATAGCCGGACTGTGACCAGGAATTATCTTTGTCTATTGGAAACTTGCCTTTCAGACTCTATTGACTTGTAGCACCTCACTTTCTCCGTAAACCAAGAACTTATCCTTAGTATTCCTCAAATACTTCAGAATATTCTTTACGGCAATCCAGTGATTCTTTGCTGGATTTGACTGGTCTTTACTTGTCTTGCTTAGCATTAAAGCAACATCAAAACAAGTACGTGTCATGGCATACATGATAGATTCAATTGCCGTCGCATATGGAATCCTATCCATGCATTCAAGCTCAGCAGATATCGTAGGACACTGCTTCTTGCTTAACTTATTGCCATGTGACATTGGCATAAAACCCTTCTTGGATTGCTGATTACGTGTAGGACTTTGTCAATTTAAGAATCCTGACTTTGTCCTACCAGCTCTTTTGGATCTCTATCTTTAGATCCAAAATCCAAGAACATACGTGGCTTTACCCGTGTCAATTACAAAACCAACTCCCAAGCCAGTCCTTTACCGACTGCAGTATTGGGACGTTATTTCCGAGAATCAGTATGTCATCGACATACATTATGAGAAATGCAATATCGCTCCCACTAATCTATTAGTAAACGCACAGTTCCGCTTCGTTCTTGTTCAAGTCAAAACCTTGACTACTTCAACAGAACGAAGATTCCAACTCCGATATGTTTGCTTCCATCCATGAATGGATCAATGAAGCTAACTTACACATAGTGTAATTTTCGGAGTCCGGGCTTACTTTCGCTTCTTTGAATTTCGCAGGTTCGTCGCTTTCAATGATCATCAGATCATGCGAACTTTCAATGATCATCAGGGTCAACTAATGACGAGAAATCACTCTCGGATTAGTAACTGATTCATTCATATCTGCGAACTTCAGGCTATACAGGTGTAGATTCTACAAAAATCTGTAAATCCATCCGTTGCTCTCCCTCAACAGGTTGAGCAACCTCCTGTAATTTTCGAATTTCTTCGAGTTATACTTTTACTCCCACTGTTCTTCTTGGAAAGTTACTTCCCCTCTTAGAAAACAGAGTGGACGTAAAAGTAACAAGCCTTGGTTTCCCTAGGACAACCAGCGAAGTAGCACAATTACAAATACTCAGTAAAGACGAATTTGGATCGATTCCAATCCACATTTACGTAGTGTCTTTCAACTGATATTTGGTGGAACTATTTCAGCGTAAACTTAGATATTTCTAGAGCGTTATTCTTAGAGAATATCATGGAAGATTCGTGTGACTCATCTTTAATCATTTCTAATTAGATCTGATTCATTCTCACAGAAACACCTCTAGGTTTTCAGGAGAAGTGAGCTGTGAAACGACTTCACACTCATTCAGATGATCATACAATCAATGACTTAAGTATTCTCACTCGTGATCTAATCCAGAGTCTTAATACTTTTGTCATTCAGATTCTATACTTCATTTTGGAACTCTTTCGACCATGTCAAAGAATTCCGACTTGTGTCTCATCAAATGAACACAGTCACACTCACTGAAGTAATCAGTAGAGACAATGAAGTACAGGAAATTTTCTCTGGCATTACTGCTCATCGGACCACATACATGAGTATGTTCAATCTCCGATAAGCCTTTGGGCCTTTCTTAGCTCGGCTAAGATGGGCCCTATGTCTTTTGGTCCAGTAAGCAGAATTCAAGTCTCATAAGATATCCATTCAAATGAGCCCAAAAGTCCATAACTATGGGGTTTCTGAATCTGACTTACTCTATGTGACCAAAACATTTATGCCAAGAAAAATCAGGTTTAATTCATCAGATTTAAACCAATTCGGTATTTATGTTACATTTAGGCACTCTTTGGTTTAAGACATAAAACCCATTCCTTGAATAGGGTGCTACAATTAACATTTCATTAAGATCAAAAGAACAAAACTTGTCTTTATCAAAATGAAAACATTCAAATTCTTCACAAGAAAATGAAAAACAACTCTGCTTAAAGCAGGTACATTGTAGCAATTACTTAATAAAACCAAGCCTCAAAGGCATCTACAAGTGAAAACCCTACGGCTGAGGCAGCATCCCAAGCTCCTTCCAGACACGCAGTTCCACTTGCCCTTCCTTCAACGTTCTACCGTTGCTCAGGCTCTGCATATTATAACAAATATCAGTGCCACAACCAGTATCCAATACCTATAAGGTATAACTTGAAGTAATAACATGAATACCTGAGGAAGTAGTCTCATACGTCAACTTTAACTCCTCATAATCTTCCATGAATTTAATGCAATCTCTTTTCCAATGCCCAGTCTCTTTACAGTAGCAGCACTTACCAACGTAAGATGTATCTGACTCGGGATCAGAAGACACACGCTTGCCATGATTCAAAATCTGGACAACTTTGTCTTCACCCTTGTCAGCATTAGGTTTAGTAAACCTACCCTTCTCATTCATGAGATTGTACAGGGTACTCTTCACGTTTGGCTCAACTGTCTTGAGCATATCATGCAGTTCAGTCAACGTCTTCGTTAAGCCTTTCTTGATATAGTTCCTTACGAACTTATCATAGCTTGACGGCAGTGACTGCAGAATGATCTCAGTTGCCAATTCCTGGCTAACTGGATAATCCAGTTTCCTCAGGTTATCAATGTAACCCATCATTTTACTGACATGAGGACTTACTGGATGATCATTTGGTAGCTTGCAGCTAGTGAGAGATTTAACCAACTGGTATCTCTCCACTCTTACCTGCTCCTGAAATTTCAATTTCAGGCTGCTGATCATCTCTATTGGCGACTCCATGTTCTCATATTGCTTCCGCAAATCTGAGTCCATGGTAGCCAATATCAGACCACGCACATCTACCGCATCATTATAATGCTTATTCCAAGCATTATATACTGCATGACTGGCTTTGGATCCGATCCTCTCGGGGAGAGCTTTCTCAAGGACATAGTCCTTTCTCTCATGCCTGAGAACTAGTCTCAGGTTCCGCGACCAAATCAAGAAATTTGATCCGTTCAGTTTGTCCATCTCAAGGACATACCGGATCGAGAAAGTGTTTTGATTGTTTGTGCTTGTCATAGCTGAAATTCAGAGATAAATAGATTTTTAGTTATTAAGTTCATAAAAGAGTAATCTTAACAACTTATAAGAAAACTCGCATTGTATTCAAAATTTCTCTGTTTAACCTCATAAGA
This sequence comes from Orychophragmus violaceus, assembly GCA_030180135.1. Lineage (NCBI taxonomy): Eukaryota > Viridiplantae > Streptophyta > Magnoliopsida > Brassicales > Brassicaceae > Orychophragmus > Orychophragmus violaceus. The sequence goes on from CM058239.1 coordinate 81,883,208, forward strand.
ATACAATGATTCCGAGACTCATGTTCAGCTAAATCCAAAGTGGGCCACTGGCCGTCACCCGGAATTAGCTTTACTTGGTAAGCATACACACAGCTAGTTATAACCAATAACTCTCGGTTGTGAATTGGACCCGAGGCCCAAATTCACCAGATGTCTCAAGGCCCGGGACTCCCGATGGCCCAGTCAAGGAAACCAATCTCTTACAGCCAAATAATCACTAAAGTCTGGGACTCCCAATGAAATTAGTGACTATATACTACTTTACTTACGCGAAAACAGATACCTCACACTGTAAGCCATATCTGTAATCAAATAAGCGTTAAGTAGCTGACAAGATTGGAAAGACATCCAAGCTTGATATTGTTTTTGAGGATTTTTAAGTTTTATTTCCAAAAATAGAAGATTACTATTTTGGGAAACTTTCTTATTTTAGAAACTTTCTAAATTTAGCAACTTACTAAAAATAGAAATTTCTAATTTAAATATTTCATAAATATTTTGGGTTGGGTCACAAATTATAGGCCCAATTCTTTGGCCCCAAGACCATAGAATTCCAGCTGGCCCAATAATTTGACATAACCGATCCGGTTTATTAATTCTGGTCCAAGACCAAATTAACTATCAAAACCATCGGTCATTTACTAAACCAGACCAGCTCTAAATTATTTGGTCCAACCAAATCAAACTTAGACCAGCCTTCGGTTTAGGTTAAAATTCAATTTTGAATTTCAATCCGGTTTAACCAGAAACTAAACAATACCAATTGTATTAAATAATTTCCAGCAAACCGCGATTTTGGGTTAACCGCTTGAACCATAAAATAATTAAATAATTCAATCGATTCAAAATGATTTTGTCTTTCACAAAATTGTAACAAGACACGATTTTGACTTTTGCAAAATTAATTTGTCTTAAGTTAACAAGCGATAGAAACAAGAAAAGATGTCAACATCATTACTTAGAAGACAAAATCGATCACGTTTCACACTTGTTAACAAACCGAAGCACTTGAGGACAAAACAGAATCTAATTAACAAATCAAATTCAACAATATTGTTCTTATACCAAGCACACATCACGATTAAAAGGTCAATGCGATTATCACCTTATACAAAACGATCGTGACACATAAGTTTGACTTATTTAGTTATCAAGCGGCGCATTCAATTAATAATACAGCATCACGTGGCCATTATCGCAACACTTTTGCAACAAAATAGAATCTCATTCAATTATCCTATTATCAGAATGGAGCCGCCGTTAGCTCAGTAACAACACGATGGCCATTCAATTATTAATAACGTGTATCACATGCTTTCACTAAAAGACAAAACCAGGTTAACAGAGTCAAACATGTGCGATCAATTATGAATTCGATCGCAACATATTAATAATTCGATCGTATGATCATCTCATTAATAACAGCGATCGCAACATATGATCCAGATTTACAAGAAACCTAAAACCTGGCTCTGATACCACTGAAGGATTATCGGTGTTTCCAAGGTTTAATTCTCAATTACAACCTAACACAAATCCTTAAACAGATCTAGGTTCTTGTAACTGAATCATAAACAAACCTTGACATTACCTTTTGCAGCGGAAATTGGTGGTAATGACAAGATCAGATCAGAGCTGATGAGAATCGGCTCCTCCTCGAGTATCCACACTCTTACAAGCAAGGGACGGCTGCTAGACCAAAGAGATGGATGAATCAGAGAGAGAGATTAAGAGAGAGAGAGAGAAGCCACGCCAATTAAAAAAAAATCGCAGGAGTACTGATTTCCTTTAGGGCTTTCTAACTCTCTTATATCTCATTAATGGGCCCAAGTCATTAGACTAATGGCTCATTAATCTTTTGGGCCCAAAATACAAATCAGACAAAAACCTGTATTTGTCTGGCCCAAAACTCTGATCCAATACAGTAAATGCCATTGCATCTTACCGTATTAATTCCATTTAACTTTCCCGTTAGCTATGGTGTGTGACCCTTTGGGATCATACAATACTGGTAATAAGTCTTAAACTTATAGATCAAGAGCGGACTCTAGCAAGCCATCATGATCACCCAGTATTTATGACTTATGTCTGATCTCGACACTTATCATACTTTCTAGAGATAGTACGGTAGATTTCAGGACATTCCCAACAGATATAGCCGGACTGTGACCAGGAATTATCTTTGTCTATTGGAAACTTGCCTTTCAGACTCTATCGACTTGTAGCACCTCACTTTCTCCGTAAATCAAGAACTTATCCTAAGTATTCCTCAAATACTTCAGAATATTCTTTACGGCAATCCAGTGATTCTTTGCTGGATTTGACTGGTCTTTACTTGTCTTGCTTAGCATTAAAGCAACATCAAAACAAGTATGTATCATGGCATACATGATAGATCCAATAGCCGTCTCATATGGAATCCTATCCATGCATTCAAGCTCAGCAGATATCGCAGGACACTGTATCTTGCTTAATGAATTGCCATGTGACATTGGCATAAAACCCTTCTTGGATTGCTGATTACGTGTAGGACTTTGTCAATTTAAGAATCCTGACTTTGTCCTACCAGCTCTTTTGGATCTCTATCTTTAGATCCAAAATCCAAGAACTACGTGGCTTTAACCATGTCAACCATAAAACCAACTCCCAAACCAGTCCTTTACCGACTGCAGCTTTGGGACGTTATATTCGAGAATCAGTATGTCATCGACATACACTATGAGAAATGCAATATTGCTCCCACATATCTTTTAGTAAACGCATAGTTCCACTTCGTTCCTGTTCAAGTCAAAACCTTGACTACTTTAACAGAACGAAGATTCCAACTCCGATATGTTTGCTTCCATCCATGAATGGATCGATGAAGCTAACTTACACACTGTGTAATTTTTCGGAGTCCGGGCTTACTTTCGCTTCTTTGAATTTCGCAGGTTCGTCGCTTTCAATGATCATCAGATCATGCGAACTTACAATGATCATCAGGTTCAACTAATGACGAGAAATCACTCTCGGATTAGTGACTGATTCATTTTTATCTGCGAACTTCAGGCTCTACAGGTGTAGATTCTACAGAAATCTGTAAATCCATCCGTTGCTCTCCCTCAACAGGTTGAGCAGTCTCCTGTATTTCTCGAATTTCTTCGAGTTATACTTTTACTCCCACTGTTCTTCTTGGAAAGTAACTTCCCTTCTTAGAAAACCGAATGGACGTAAAAGTAACAAGCCTTGGTTTCCCTAGGACAACCAGCGAAGTAGCACAACTACAAATACTCAGTAAAGACGAATTTGGATCGATTCCAATCCACATTTACGTGGTGTCTTTCAACTGATATTGGTGGAACTATTTCAGCGTAAACTTAGATATTTCTTGAGCGCTATTTTAGAGAATATCATGGAAGATTCGTGTGACTCATCTTTAATCATTTCTTATAAGATCTGATTCATTCTCACAGAAACACCTCTAGGTTTTCAGGAGAAATGAGCTGTGAAACGACTTCACACTCATTCAGATGATCACACAATCAATGACTTAAGTATTCTCACTCGTGATCTAATCCAGAGTCTTAATACTTCTGTCATTCAGATTCTATACTTCATTCTGGAACTCTTTCGACCATGTCAAAGAATTCCGACTTGTGTCTCATCAAATGAACACAGTCACACTCACTGAAGTAATCAGTAGAGACAATGAAGTACAGGAAATTTTCTCTGGCATTACTGCTCATCGGACCACATACATGAGTATGTTCAATCTCCAATAAGCCTTTGGGCCTTTCTCTAGCTCGGCTAAGATGGGCCCTTTGTCTTTTGGTCCAGTAAGCAGAATTCAAGTCTCATAAGATATCCATTCAAATGAGCCCAAAAGTCCATAACTATGGGGTTTCTGAATCCGACTTACTCTTTGACCAAAACATTTATGCCAAGAAAAATCAGGTTTAATTCATCAGATTTAAACCAATTCGGTATTTATGTTACATTTAGGCACTCTTTGGTTTAATATATAAAACCCATTCCTTGAATAGGGTGCTACAATTATCATTTCATTAAGATCAAAAGAACAAAACTTGTCTTTTATCAAAACGAAAAACATTCAAATTCTTACAAGAAAATGAAAGACAACTCTGCTTAAAGCAGGTACATTGTAGCAATTACTTAATAAAACCAAGCCTCAAAGGCATCTACAAGTGAAAACCCTACGGCTGAGGCAGCATCCCAAGCTCCTTCCAGACACGCAGTTTCACTTGCCCTTCCTTCAACGTTCTACTGTTGCTCAGGCTCTGCATATTATAACAAATATCAGTGCCACAACCAGTATCCAATACCTTTAAGGTATAACTTGAAGTAATAACATGAATACCTGAGGAAGTAGTCTCATACATCGACTTCAACTCCTCATAATCTTCCATGAATTTAATGCAATCTCTTTTCCAATGCCCAGTCTCATTACAGTAGCAACACTTACCAACGTAAGAGGTATCTGACTCGGGCTCAGAAGACACACGCTTGCCATGATTCAAAATCTGGACAACTTTGTCTTCACCCTTGTCAGCATTAGGTTTAGTAAACCTACCCTTCTCATTCATGAGATTGTACAGGGTACTCTTCACGTTTGGCTCAACTGTCTTGAGCATATTATGCAGTTCAGTCAACGTCTTCGTTAAGCCTTTCTTGATATAGTCCCTTACGAACTTATCATAGCTTGACGGCAGTGACTGCAGAATGATATCAGTTGCCAATTCTTGGCTAACTGGATAATCCAGTTTCCTCAGGTTATCAATGTAACCCATCATTTTACTGATATGAGGACTTACTGGATGATCCATCGGTAGCTTGCAGCTAGTGAGAGATTTAGCCAACTGGTATCTCTCCACTCTTACCTGCTCCTGAAATTTCAATTTCAGGCTGCTGATCATCTCTATTGGCGACTCCATGTTCTCATATTGCTTCCGCAAATCTGAGTCCATGGTAGCCAATATCAGACCACGCACATCTACCGCATCATTATAATGCTTATTCCAAGCATTATATACTGCATGAGAGGCATTGGACCCGATCCTCACGGGGAGAGCTTTCTCAAGGACATAGTCCTTTCTCTCATGCCTGAGGACTAGCCTCAGGTTCCGTGACCAAGTCAAGAAATTTGATCCGTTCAGTTTGTCCATCTCAAGGACAGACCGGATCGAGAAAGTGTTTTGATTGTTTGTGCTTGTCATAGCTGAAATTTAGAGATAAATAGAGTTTTAGTTATTAAGTTCATAAAAGAGTAATCTTAACAACTTATAAGAAAACTCGCATTGCATTCAAAATTTCTTTGTTTAACCTCATAAGAATGCAATGATTCCGAGACCCATGTTCAGCTAAATCCAAAGTGGGCCACTGGCCGTCACCCGGAATTAGCTTTACTTGGTGAGCATACACACAGCTAGTTATAACCAATAACTCTCGGTTGTGAATTGGACCCGAGGCCCAAATTCACCAGATGTCTCAAGGCCCGGGACTCCCGATAGCCCAGTCAAGGAAACCAATCTCTTACAGCCAAATAATCACTGAAATCTGGGACTCCCAATGAAATCAGTGACTATATACTACTTTACTTACGCGAAAACAGACACCTCACACTGTAAGCCATATCTGTAATCAAGTAAGCGTTAAGTAGCTGACAAGACTGGAAAGACATCCAAGCTTGATATTGTTTTTGAGGATTTTTAAGTTTTATTTCCAAAAATAGAAGATTACTATTTTGGGAAACTTTCTTATTTTAGAAACTTTCTAAATTTAGTAACTTACTAAAAATAGAAATTTCTAATTTAATATTTCATTAAATATTTTGGGTTGGGTCACAAATTATAGGCCCAATTCTTTGGCCCAAGACCATAGAATTCCAGTTGGCCCAATAATTTGACATAACCGATCCGGTTTATTAATTCTGGTCCAAGACCAAATTAACTATCAAAACCATCGGTTATTTACTAAACCAGACCAGCTCTAAATTATTTGGTCCAACCAAATCAAACTTAGACCAGCCTTCGGTTTAGGTTAAAATTCAATTTTATGAATTTAAATCCGGTTTAACCAGAAATAAAATTATTTCCAGCAAACCGCGATTTAGGTTAACCGCTTGAACCACCAATTAAATTGGATCGGTTCAGTTAAGTCCAAAACCGGGAAGAAACACCTTGTGTTTTAGCCAATTTTGACCTAACTTGCGGTTCTGGCTAAAGTAGACAATGAACCACAATCGGATTGATCGGTTCATTGTCTCGGTTTAGGGAAAGATGAACCACGAAGCTCGGCTGAACCGATTGGCTACTCGCGGATCATCTGCATCGCCTTCGTATCGATCGATATGAGTCTTTCATGTCGATCGATACTAGCGAGTATCAGCTTGGGTCAATCGGGTCATCAGGACCGCGAGATGTCAATCGGATCGATCGATATCGACCGATACCTCGCTCCCTCGTCGATCGACACGGGCGACCAGATCGCACACCAATGGCTTTCAATCGGATTGATGCGATCTAATTCTTAGGTTTTCATGTTTTCTGATCAAATTTCTTAACCAAATTCGATTTCAAACAGTAAGAACAACCTAAATCAGATTCATAAAGCAAAAACCAATAACCTGGCTCTGATACCACTGTAGGATTATATGTGTGTTCATGGTTCAATTAACAGATTGCAACCTAGCACATATAACTCAGATCTAGGTTCTTGCAGAACGAATCACAAAACCAAACATGATCATTACCTTTCAGATTGCAGCGGATTGATGGATGGTAATGATGAGATCAGCTAGAACAGATCAGATGCCTGTTCCTCCTTCAGTATCCACACTCTTACAAGCCGGGATGGTTGCTAGACCAAAGCAATGGATTGATCAGAGAGAGAAGAGAGACGGCTCAGGTTTTTAGGTCGCAGACTGTTAGAGTCGAAATTATAAGACGACTCATATAAATATCGACTCTGTCATAAACCTAAACCGATGTCTCGGTTTCGCAACTGTGTCGACCGACACATACACTTGTGTCGATCGACACAAGTCATTTGTCTCGATATGGGCCCAAGTGATTAAACTAACGGCCCAACTCTCTGCACAAATACAGTAAATGCCTTGCATCTTACCGTATTCATTCCATGTTAACTTTCCCGTTAGCTATGGTGTGTGACCCTTTGGGATCATACAATACTGGTAATAAGTCCTAAACTTATAGATCAAGAGCGGACTCTAGCAAGTCATCATGATCACCCAGTATTTATGACTTATGTCTGATCTCGACATTTATCATACTTTCTAGAGATAGTACAGTAGATTTCAGGACATTCCCAACATGTTGGTGTTCCAATTTCAACAACCTTCGACTAGGGACAGGATGATATAATCCATCTATCAAATATAGGGTCTCATGATCAAGCTAAATGACTTTGATGACTCAAGATCAAGTCACTTACTTCGATGACCTATAAAATGGTTTATATCACTTTGGAACGATTATTTCATCACAGTTAAAATAATCTTGAAATAATAATTTTATTAAACATAAGTAAATGTTTTACAAGAACATATCAAATAACTAAATAAAGCCCTCAAACTCCCACTCAAATTTAGATTACATTTCAATGTCTCTAATGCCTACAGCTTCAGTCAGAAACTCGAGCTTAGGCCTTGGGAGTGGCTTTGTCAACGGATCAGCGACGTTATCATCTGTCTGAACTCGACTGATCTTGACTTCCTTTCTATTAATGATGTCACGTATCAAGTGAAATCTTCTTAGAACATGCTTGGATTTCTGGTGTGATCTTGGTTCCTTTGCCTGAGCAATAGCACCATTATTATCACAAAATAGTGCCAGAGGCTCAGCCGCATCTGGTATCACACCTAGTTCAATAATGAACTTTCGTATCCAAACAGCTTCCTTCGCTGCTTCTGAGGCGGCGATATATTCAGCTTCTGTAGTGGAATCAGCAACGGTGTCTTGCTTGGAGCTTCTCCAACTGATTGCACCGCCATTCAGACAAAAGATATAACCGGACTGTGACCGGAAATCATCTTGGTCTGTCTGGAAACTTGCGTCCGTGAATCCACTGACTTTAAGCACATCACTTCCACCGTATACCAAGAACTTATCCTTAGTATGTCTTAGATACTTCAGGATATTCTTTACGGCAATCCAATGGTTTTCACCTGGATTTGACTGGTATCTACTCGTCATGCTCAATGCATAAGCAACATCAGGACGAGTACAGATCATGGCATACATGACAGATCCTATTGCAGATGCATAAGGAATATTCTTCATGCGCTCAAGCTCAGCAGCCGACGTAGGGCTCTGCTTCTTGCTTAGCGTTGTGCCATGTACCATTGGCGTGAAGCCCTTCTTGGAATCTTTCATGCTGAATCTTTGTAGGACTTTGTCAATGTATGAATCTTGACACAAGCCTATCAGCCTTCTAGATCTATCCCGGTAGATCCTGATTCCAAGAACGTATGCGGCTTCACCCATGTCTTTCATGGAAAAACAACTTCCAAGCCAGTCTTTTACCGACTTCAGCATTGGAATGTCGTTTCCGAGAAGCAGTATGTCATCGACATACAGAATAAGAAATACTATCTTGCTCCCACTAGTCTTCTTATACACGCATTGTTCTTCTTCGTTTCTGATGAAGTCAAATTGCTTGATCGCTTCATCAAAACGAAGATTCCAGCTCCTCGATGCTTGCTTCAATCCATAAATGGATTTATGAAGCTTGCATACTTTCCCAGCATTCTTTGGATCTATGTAACCGTCAGGTTGCGTCATATACACATCCTCTTCCAGAATACCATTCAGGAAGGCGGTTTTCACGTCCATCTGCCAAATTTCATAATCATGAAAAGCTGCAGTTGCTAGTAGAATCCGAATAGATTTCATCATAGCCACTGGTGAATAGGTTTCATCGTAATCCACACCGTGAACTTGTCTGAAACCTTTTGCCACCAACCTGGCTTTATAAATCTGGACATTTCCATCCACGTCAATCTTCTTCTTGAAGATCCATTTGCACTCGATGGCTTTTACACCAGCGGGTAAGTCAACCAACGAAAACACTTGGTTGACCGACATGGAGTCCATTTCAGAATCAGTGGCCTTGCGCCACTTCGAGGAATCTGGGCCCATCATGGCTTGATTGAAGTTCGATGGTTCATCACCATCAATGATCAAAAGATCATGACAGTCAGTCACGAGGAATCCTTGATATCTCTCGGGTTCGTGACGGATCCTCCCGGATCTTCGAACTTCAGGTACTACAGGTTCAGGCTCTACAATTTCTTGTAGGTCCTTCTGCTGCTCTTCCTCATTAGGTTGAGCAGTATCCTGTTCATCTTGAATTTCTTCAAGCAGTACCTTACTCCCACTGTCTTTCTTAGAGAGAAACTCTCTTTCAAGAAAGTTACAATCCCGGGCAACAAAAATCTTGTTCTCGGAACGTAGATAGAAGTAATAAGCCTTGGTTTCCTTAGGATAACCAATGAAGTAGCATTTATCAGACTTTGGTGTAAGCTTGTCTGAGATTAATCTCTTGACATAGGCTTCACAACCCCAAATTCTAAGATAAGACAACACTGGAGCCAATCCAGTCCATAATTCATATGGTGTCTTTGCTACTGCTTTCGATGGCGCTCTATTTAGAGTGAACACTGCTGTTAGCAGAGCATATCCCCAAAGGGATATTGGAAGGTCTGTGTGACTCATCATAGATCGAACCATATCCAATAAGGTCCTATTTCTCCTCTCAGACACACCATTCCATTGAGGTGTTCCAGGAGGAGTGAGTTGGGACACGATCCCACACTCTCTTAGATGATCACTGAATTCTTGGCTTAAGTATTCTCCTCCTCGGTCGGACCGAAGAGCCTTAATGCTTTTGCCAAGTTGGTTCTGTACTTCATTTTGGAATTCTCTGAACTTCTCAAAAGATTCAGACTTATGTTTCATCAAATAAACATATCCATACCTACTGAAATCATCAGTAAAGGTAATGAAGTACTGATAGTTTCCTCTTGCATTTGTGGACATTGGGCCACACACATCAGTGTGTATCAGGCCCAATAAGTCACTGGCCCTCTCGTTAGGTTTATTAAAGGGGGCCGTGTCATTTTGCCCATCATGCAGGATTCGCATTTCTCACATGACTCAAAGTCAAATGAGCCAAGAAGTCCATTCGAATGGAGCCTCTTGATGCGTTTCTCGCTGATGTGCCCTAAACGACAATGCCATAGAAACGTTCGGTTCTCCTCATTAGGTTTGAACCGTTTGGTATTAATGTTATAAATTGGCGCGGATTGATCGAGTATGTAAAGCCCATTCGTAAGAGGGGCACAACCATAGAACAAATTGTTGCGATTGAAGGAACATAATTTATTCTTAACTGAAAAATCATAACCTTCCAAATCCAACAAAGAAATTGAAATAATATTTCTGCTTATAGCAGGTACAAAATAACAATTATTGAGTTCTAAAATCAATCCCGAAGGTAAAGACAACAAGTATGTGCCTACAGCTAGTGCTGGAACTTTCGCTCCATTCCCAACTCGTAGCTCCACTTGTCCTTGCTTCAGCCTTCTACTGTTGCTGAGTGCCTGCATATTAGTACAAATATGAGCCCCACAACCAGTATCCATAACCCATGAGGTATTATCAGAAGTAGTTGTATTAACTTCTATAACAAAAATACCTGTCGAAGAAGTCTCGAGAGTCTTCTTCTTCAATTCCTTTAGACCTTCTTGGAATTTCTTACATTCTCTCCTCCAATGCCCTGGTTCTTTACAGAACCTGCATATGTCAGTTGGCCCAGCCTTGGACTTGGGCTTGGGCTTTGGCGTGTCCTTGTCCGCGACTTGGACAGCCTTGGCCTTTCCCTTGTCCTTAGCAGAGGATTTCTTAAACCCCTTGCCCTTTTGCACCATAAGCACATTGGGGTCCTTGGTGGTTTTCCTCAAGTTGGGCTCTGCAGTCTTGAGCATTCCGTGAAGCTCAGGCAATGTCTTACTCAAGCCATGCATGTTAAAGTTCAAAATGAACTGATCATAGCTTGCAGGTAATGACTGCAGAATGATGTCGCAAGCAAGTTCCTGGCTGATAGGGCAGTCGAGTTTCTGAAGATGATCGAGATAACCCATCATCTTCAAGACATGAGGACTCACTGCCGCATTTGCAGCCAACTTACAGTCTAAGAGGTTCTTAACCGTCTGAAACCTCTCAGTCCTTGCTTGCTCCTGAAAAAGCGATTTCAGGCTTGCCATTATCTCAATTGGTGACAACACACTCTCGAACTGCATTTGCAGCTCAGCAGTCATTGTCGCCAACATAAGGCAATACACATCATTTTCATCTGACGAATGCTTTTCCCAAGCATTATGCAGAGTCCTGGCGGCATTGTTAGCAGGCCTCTCGGGGAGAGGATCACGAAGGACATAATCCTTCTTCTCCTGCTTGAGGACCAGCCTCAAGTTCCTTGACCACGTCAGGAAGTTCGTTCCAGTCAGCTTCTCCTTCTCGAGAACAGACCGGATTGAGAATGTGTTTTGTGTGCTTGTAGTAGTCATAGCTGAAATATATAGATAAAAAGGTTATTAGTTAAAATTTTCAATATGATTAATCTCGTATTAAATTTAATATGATTAATCACGCATTATATTCAATAACATAAGTTACCCTCAATAGAATATAATGATTCCAAGATCCACATATAACTAAGATCAAAGTGGGCCACTGGCCATCACCTAACCTTAGCTTATATCGGTAAGCCCTTTGTCGGCTAATTATATCCGTGATATAACTCTTGGTTGTGAATCTGGGCCCGAGGCCCAATCCACTCTGATGTCTCAAGGCCCGGGACTCCCGATGGCCTAGTCAAGAAAACCAGACTATACAGTCATGTAATCATTAATGTCTGGGACTCCCAATGACATTTATGAATCACAAACCGTCTTATCCACGCAAAAGTAGACACCCTCACACTGTAAGGCCATGAATACAATTGAATGGGCTTCGACAGCTGACATAGCCTGGACAAGACATCCAACGCTTGATATTATTTGAGGTTCGTAGGTTTATTAAAATTTCATTCCCAAAATAGAAGATTACTATTTCGGGAAACTTTCTATTTTTGGAAACCTACTATTTTTGGAAACTTTCTAAAATTGGAAACTTTCTAAAACCGGAAACTTTCTAACTTTAGGAATTTCTTAAAATCCAAAACATGCAAATCTAGAAACTTCTGTTTTAAGAAACTTTCTAATTTCAAAATTTCGGAAACTTTAATTTAAAATCGACTTTATTATTTTATAAAATAAATTTTAAATTAATCTGAAGAAAGACTCAAATAATTGGCCCAATTGTTTTAACTTCTTGGCCCGAGGCCCAAGAATTGGTCCATGTCCAAGACATGACCCAATTGTCCAATTAAATGACATAACCGGTCTGGTTCATTAAAATTGGTCTAACCAAATTTTAATTACTACGATGACCACAATTGTCAACCGGTTATTTACTAAACCGAATTTTCTCAATTTATTTGGTCCAACCAAATCAAATTAGAAAATCCTGGTTTAGGCACAAAATCCAATTTTTCGACTTTGGATTTCTTATCCCGGTTTAACCAGAATTTAATAAAATTATTAAATATGTTCATTAAACCGAGACGTTTAATTTTAATCAAATTTTAAACCGAACCTTAAACCGAACCGAAACGACACTACGTGATCCGATCATGACCTAGCCGTGATCATCACGCAAGACACGATCGGGACAGCCTCAGCCGCAAGCAGCTTGCTTCCACGATCGGGACTTCAGTCGGGACGGGACGGGGACGGTCGGGACGATGCCGAGACGATCGACCGCGATCGTTTGATCGATCCACTCGGTCCATCCTCGCACGATCATCACCGATCGAGACGACGCTCGAGACACGGCAGAACACGATCGCCGTGTGATCCATTCGGCCGATCGATCCTCGTCTCACGATCGGATGATCACGCGACTCGATCCTTTCGCGATCGGTCCGTGCATCATCAAACCGACGCATACCAAATCAATATAGCTTGGTCATGCGATTTTTCAATAGTTTGTTTAGGTTTCAATTCTTGTTGCTTAAGTGATTTCTCTTATCAGTAGTTGATTCAAAACACTTCTTAAACAAGAAAAACAATCCTAAACGAGATTCTAAACAAGAAAAACCAGAACCAATAGCTCTGATACCACTGAAGGATGTTTTGGAGTTAATCCTGATTTAGTTCATCAGATTAATAGATCCTAAACATGCAGATCTAGGTTCTCCTTGATTAGAAACAATAAGATCTCACCTTTTACCTGTTTATGCAGCGGAAAGAGAGAACAGGTCAGAGATCAGAGAGCCACCAAGTGATAACTCCTCCAGAGGTTCACACACGCACACCAAGCAGGAAGAGAGGCTGCTAGACCAAGGGAGAGGAGGCGCAGAGAGAGAGAGGAAAATCGCAGGGGGGCTAGGGTAGGAGGAAAATCAGACTTAAGTTTTAATTATAAAACTTGTCTATTTCCTTTTGGGCTTTTGGGCCCAAATACCAATCTGATTAAATCCCTTGGATTTAATCAGACCCATTAATCTCTCTCTAAGTACGACAAATGCCTAGCACTTTTACCGTACTTCTGCTAAGCCGTTCCTACACATTTTCCTGTTAGCTTAGGCGTGTGACCCATATGGGATCATATAATAAAGGCAATAAGTCCGAGACTTATAGATCATGAGCGGACTCTAGCAAGCCATCATGACCCCCAGTATTATATGACTTATGTCTGATCATTGACATACTCTTACTTTCTAGAGACAGTACCGAGATTACTGGACACAATTCCAACAGTATTTACCTGGAGATTGGCAGCGGAAGATGGTCAGATAAACGAGATCTCTGAAGCGCCTCAGATGTTGCGCCTCTACTTCAGTCCACACGCACACAAGCTGGAATCCGCCGGGATGCTAGTACCGGTGCTCGGATCTCCTGGGAACAAAGTTTCTAGAGGTTTCTGTGTTTTCTCTCTGAGAAACACTGTCTGGGCGGCGCACAAAATCACTTAGGTGGAAATACATAAGATCACATATATATGTACTGACCACGACGTAAACCGAAACATCAGTTTCGGTTTCGGCCTTGTGTCGACCGACACACTTAGTGGTGTCGATCGACACACGTCTTGTGTCGACCGACGCACCCAATGGTGTCGATCGACACACCTCATTAAAACTCATATTCGATGTGTATCCAATACACATCGACCAGACCATATGCCAATGATCAATCCCATAAGGACTATGTCCAACTTGCTTAGGTGTGTGACCCTGTAGGTTCACACGACACTGGAAATGAGTTACAACTCATTTGTCATAAGCGGTTTCTAGCAAAACATTATGACTACCCAGTATCATATGATTTGTCCGATCTCGACAATACAACTATCTCTAGAGTGAGTACAATGTGATTTCAGGACATAATCCCAACATCCCTCAATTCCTATTCATACACCACCACACCACCAACCATGTCCGGATCTATACCTGATTAGTTATCTACCAAACTTACCAGGTCCCGTGACCGAGGTAAGTATCACAAAAGATGTATATCCGGCCCAACACCGGAATAGTCTAAACAATGCAAACAACGGACTATCCGATCCAACACCGGATAAGTCCATCAAACAAGCCAGCATACAATCACACAACATCAAACCAACAACACGCAATCAATTGATTAAATAAACATGCCTTAGTTCAATCTCATCTTTTAATTCATTTAGTCTGCTATCTTGGGATTAGCGGCTTGCTAACCCCGTAGACAGCTCATTACCAATAAATACCCTTTTAATTTATCTTTCCTAAGCATCTTTTATAAACTCTTTGATATGTCGGTTAAAATTAATAAACTTACTAATCTCCCGACTTCTCATTGTTAATAATTAAGTCCAATTAACCCATTAACCCTACTATTATCCACTAACCCACCCTGTTATTATATTCTACGGTTTGTTATATCTTTTAACAGTATTTTAATTAAGTCATAATTTCCCATATATAGATTCATTTAATTATGTTCATATTATCATATATATGCATATAGTTCCTAATCATGCCAATCTACCATGAATGCATCAATCAATTTTAACCAATGATATACCGATGTAATACGAACTATCTAGCATGCATATACAACCTAACCAATTCATTAATTAAACCGTTATCAGTCAATTAACCAATCAATCACAGGCATGCATTCTATAGCTACGGTCTAGGGATTCCCGGGTCTACATGTATTAACTAAATGCAATTTAACCGACTCACAGTGTAACGGAAGAGACGGATGACGGTGTGAAGGACTTCGTACCTCCCAAGACTGAACCGCTATTAACCCGAACCTTTGAATTGAACCAAGTGTAACTCCGAGCTAAATCAATCTGGAACCGAACCGTTGACCAAACCGAACCGGTTTGACGATGCGTTGACCAACTGAACCGGGGTTGACCGTTGACATCACTAAAACGAAGGCTGACCAAGATTTAACCACCGTTGACGAACCCTAACGAGAACCAGCAAGAAGATGGCGCGTTGACTGGTGGTTGACCGACGATGGAGGGAGGTAAACCGGCGGCTAAGAGATTCATCCGGTGACTGACCGGAAAATGCTAGCTCCGGTGAAGGCTGGAGATGAGAGAAACGGAGACAAAAGGGAGAAGAGCTCACTGCAAGCCCTTCTCGGCGTTGACCGGCGATGCTCCAGCATTGACGAGCTTCTCCGGTGAGCTGACCGGCGAGCTGACCGGCGAGCAGAGATGATCTCCGGTGAGAGGAGAGATCAGTGGAGAGGAGAGAGCTGAGAAATCGGCTACACACAACTGAAGTGAGAGGAAGAGGCAGTGGATATAGTTGGGCGGCGGCTCTGGCGTGGTCCGGCGGTGGTGGAGGAGCTTGATCTGGTGCGCTTGATGAGGAGAGTGAGGTGATCTCAACTGTGTAAGTAGTTTATGGAGATTAGGCTTAGTTTTTGAGTGATTTAGATAACTTGAGGTTCAAGTCATGAAGAACACTTGATTGTTCTTGAAGATATTCATAGGATGCTTGAAGATGGATGAATTTCTGATGAAGATGGTGAGAGAAAAAGATGGATCTCGTGGGTGAGAGAGGAGAGAGGCTAGAGAGTGATTTCTTTGGTGAGATGGAGTGAATGAGAGTGAGAGTGGTGATTAGACCCAAACCATGCAATGAACCAAATTGGTTCTTTGAACCCAAGAGAGTGAGAGGTAACGCCAGGGGAGAAGAGGAGAGTGACACTTGGCACTCCATGCTCATTTCTGATTCATACATTAAATCCTCCAAGTTCTTAACTGTTCCAAACTCTGATCCATTTCGCTCAGTCCATTATAGCCAGATCCGCTTTAAAATCTCTAAAACTCTGTAGCCTCTGAAATAAATGCTCCAAGCTTTTTTTAAAAATACTAGTCTCTTTTGAAGTATTTATCAATTCGTTTCATCTCAATCGGACTTCCGTAGTTCCTATACTGGAATTTACAAGTTTTATCGGTTCTATCGATTTCCTTTTCCGATAGTCCGTAAAACTCACTTAAAATCTGTTTCCACCACTTTTTGTCTTCTAAATGATTTTTTAATTAAAAATATAATCATTTGGCCCGTCTCATATTTTGGTAAAATTACCAGAATGCCCCTCAAGTCTTGGAAATTACCAAAATACACTGTTGACTTTTTTGATGTCCGTTGACCCATTTTGTGTAGCAGGGTATTACACTTGATGGGGATGGAAATCCCATTGTTCTACCACTTGTCGATGCGGGCGCAGGACAAGGTGTAGGTGCTAATGCACAAGCTAATGCGCCAGCTGGGAGGACTCTTGCTGATTACAACAGACTGATGAGTTCTATGTTATTAGGTATGCGATTATACCTCCTCCCATTAAGAGGAATGAATTCGAGCTGAAAACTTTTTACTACACTCTTGTCTAACAGCATCTTTTTCATGGACTCACACATTAGCATCATATCGACCATATCAAAAAAGTTGAGCCATTGGTCACAGGGATGAAGCATAATGGAGTGAGCTATGACTTCCTACATTGTAAGCTTTTCGAACACTCTCTTGATGGGGTAGCTGCGAATTGGCTGAAGCAGATTACACATGGGACTTTAGCTACTTGGGATGCCGTTAAAAAGAAGTTCCTTAGATACTTCTATGATGATGCTAGATCTGATAAGTTGAGAGAGGACATCTTACACTTCAAACTGGGTCCTACATAGGCATTAAAGGCTGCATGGATACGCTTTAAGATGTACAAGAGAGATTTTCCACATGGCTTCTCTGAAGTTCAGTTGTTGGGCATTTTCTTCAGAGGTGTAGATTTGTGGTATCAGATGGCCTTGGATGCTCCTAGCAATGGAAACTTCAATACCAAATATCCAGAGCAAGCTAAGGAGCTGATTGAAAACTTGATGTGTAGCAATAACACTAAGAATGCTGATTTGGAGAGGAAAAAATCAGGTGAAAAGGTGGATGGAACACAGATCGCAGAGATGAAGAATAAGATTGATTATGTCCATAGCCTTCTGCTTGGGAAGAAGCATGTCTATTTACTGCAGATGCAGAGACTTTTGGACCAGTTGATGAGTTAGGGAATGCCAATTACGTAGCTAGAACTGGTTATCAAAGTTAAAGATATGGAAATCAGCAGAGACACACTTCTGGGTACGCTCCAAATCCTGCATTTCAGAGACCCTTCCAGAAGAACATCTCATTCTCCAGAAACTATGATTCTTCATCATACCAGACTCCTCCTCCATCTAATAAGCAGTCTGAGGTTAAGTCTATGCTTGAGCAGATACTTCATGGCCAAAAGATGATGACAATGGATCTGAATGGGCAAATGGACTCCATGTACCTAGATCTCAGTGGAAGGTTGGATACTCTGACAAGCAGAGTTGACAATCTTGACAATCGAATGACACAAGCTGAGGCAAATATTAAGGGGAAGATGGCCCAGAATCAGAAGAATTACGTCAATATTGTTGTTGTGGAGGATGCAACTGAGTTAAGATATGAGTCGGATCAAGTTTTAAAGACTTCTGCAAACGCATAATTGGATATGTCCAACAGCTGTCGATCGACACACCGCTTTCATTGATTAATGCAGTACCCGATTAGGCGATGTCTCGAGTTTTAACGTAGTTTCTAAGTGTGGAATCAAGACCAAGGTCGGCGCAGCTGAATCGAGCATCGACTGACGCACTCCTAGCATCGATCGAAGCATGGGTCGTGCACAGACACCAGATGCATAGAAGCTCAAATATGTGGATAACAAGGCCTACAAACCGAAATTTCCTTTCCCTAGGAAGTCAAGGCACAAGCTTCAATTGGCTAAGTGCAAGGAAATAATGACTAAGGTTCTAACTAAAGTCCCTTTGATTGATGCTACTAAGACCACTCTTGTGATGAAGAGATGTCTAAAGTACATGCTTTCAAGCAACATGACAAATGAAAAAGGTGTCATGATGATCTCTGAGGTATGCAGTGATGTGATTCAAGGCAGAATTCCTGAGAAACTAAAGGATCCAAAGAATTTTGTGTTGGATTGTTCTATTTATAGAAATATTTGAGAGTCATTGTGTGATCTTGGTTCAAGTGTGAATCTTATGCCATACTCTGTGGATGTGAGATTGGGATTGATGGACTTCCAGCCTACTAGGATCTCTCTTATCCTAGCTGGTCGATCGAAGATGATTTCAGAAGGAGTTCTAGAGTACATTCCTATCAGAGTTGGAAATTACTTGATTCCAGCAGGCTTTGTGGTGCTGAAGTATGAGATTGAACCTGATGATCCTCTGCTACTTGGTAGATCCTTTTTAGCTACTGTTGGAGCAGTGATTGATGTGAGGCATGGTCTGATTGATCTCCATCTAGGAGATAAGCCTTTGTAGTTCAAGATGGATAAGCTACAAAAGTCCACCATTGATGAAAAGAGTTTCAGTGTTGAGGTAAAGCCAGAGATTCAGATTGGAGAGGAGAAGATGGCGGTTCATCTTGAGTCTGCTCTAACATCTTCAGAGCCTGCAACTGCTACTAAGCAGAAAGCTCCAAAATTTTCACCTCCACCAAAGCAAAGGTACGCATCTTCTCAACTTAAACCTCCTAACCACATTGTTGTGAATGCAGGAAAACGCAGTATCCCACCCAAGCTTTGCTCCCACCCTGGTTCTATTCCTTCATTCTTTGGTAGAGTTCATGACCCTACTGCCTATACACCACCTTGTATGAGGAGACATTCACAGAGGTACTCATTGCCTCTTTTGAACCTCCCCCCATGAGTTTGATCTCCTTCCCACAGTCAAGCTAATGACTAAAAACAAGTGCTAAATGGGAGGCAACCCACTAGTGAGTCTGTTCTTACTTTATTTTTCGTTTTGGTTATGGTTACTTTGATTTTTTTTTTTTGGTGTGTTAAGGGCATGAGAACAAGTCAGTTTGAGCAGCATCGATCGACGCGGTCATGTGCGTCGGTCGATGCAATGTCAAAAGGAGAATTGTGTGGAAAAAGCTATACGTTCGTCGACCCAACAATTGGGCAAAACCAGTCCGATATTTCCAAACCTGAGATGCATCGACCGATGCGGTCCTGTGCATCGGTCGATGCATGTCCACGAGAGGTAAGTGTTCTGATTTTTTCCATCTGTTCAATTTGATTCTTGTTCTCTCGAGTCCAAGCTTCTATAACACTGGGGAAAATCTTGTTTAAGTGTGGGGGAGGTAGTTACTGACACATCATTTTCTGTTTTCTTAGAGTCATTGAGTTTTTTTATTGAGTCAAACCTTGAGTAGGAAACAAAGACTTTTTTAGGAGATTACCACATTTGCAGGAACTTAAGTGACCACTGGATGAGTCTGCTGCAGATCTCTGACTATTAGAAAACCACACACAAATCAATCTACCAAGGACACCCATATCACTTCAGGTACTCAGAGGATCCACTACCGATTTCACCCCTAACTTGACTTACTTTTTCTCACCTAGGGGCTTGGTATACTTTGGATAAGATTCCTATGGCAGTCTTGAAAGCCTTGTAAATCTGTCTGAGTATGGTTCCCTTCTCCTTTCCCTTCAAGCAAAGTAAAATAAAAAAATAAGAAGAGTAATAAACTGAGGATAAGCAAGTAGCTTCGAAATGATCACGGGAGTGGTAGAGACCCCTATTACCTCTTGTGTTTCATGGAATGTGTCTAAAGTAATACCCCAATGAGGGAAGAGCAGCTGATAATAAAATGATACCCAAATGGGAAAAATCAGCGGCTGAAGTGAGAAAGGGAGAAGAAAGGGACCATAAGCTAATAGTCTTGTAATCAGGTACTAACAGAGTAAGAGTCCATGTGTTCTTCGATCGATACTCCGTTAGTGAGACCGCACTTAATAGATTATAGAAGTCAGTATGGTGAATTTGAATGCTTTGATTTTGATTGTGGAGTTTACTTGAGACAATTGCTAAGTGTGGGGGAAGTATATTGTGGCCTTGATGTCTGAAGGTTTATTTTCATGTGGCTTACTAAGAGAAATCTGAGTGTGGTACTCCAACGATGAAATGAGTTTCTGAAGTTTTCAAAGTTCTTCTCCTGATCTTGGTTTTATGTTTGCTTGAGGGCAAGCAAAGACTAAGTGTGGGAGAGCTGATATAACATGGTTTTTATGGGTTTTAACCATGATAAAAGTCTTTGTTTTTGAGTCTTTTCTGTGTATTTTACAGGTTTGGCACATTTGGAGCTTAATTGGACATTTTGGAAGCATTTGGAGCAATTCTGCACTATATAGAGATTTCACATAGTTCATTGGTTGCGTCTGCCTAGTGCATCGGTCGATGCAGTATGTGCAATGGTCGATGCACCCCCTGTTCCAGAATTCTGCGCTAGAATCTGCACTTTTGGAGAATTATAGCTTTTACCCAGGAGTTTTCCTTATTTTCAAAAAGGCCCAAATGTAAATTGTGTTTAACTTTATATATTAGGGTTTTTAATCTATTTTTTAGGCTAAGTTTTACTTAAGTTTTATTCTACATTTAGAGAGTTTTAGAGAGAGATATTTGGAGCTTTTTGGGGCTGATATGAGACTCAACAAAGAGAAGATTTCGAACCCATGTATGTATTCTATTTATCTCTTTTTGTTTTCTATTTCATATATGATTTATGTTTCACTGATCATGTATGAGTAGTTTACTTATTAGGTTTAGGGATTCTCATTAGGGATTTCATGGAATATTATGTTAATTGATTAATTGGGATTCATAACTTCTAGTTCTTCATCTAGGGTTGATCTTAATGCTTAATATGAATTAGCCACTTAGATTATTGATGTTAGGTTGATTTTCGTAACGACAGTTGGTTAATTAGCTAGAAAAGAATTTAGATGAGCAATTTGTCTATTCGCAAAGAAATTTGTCTTAGGATCTCTAGAACTCATAACGAAAGTTGATTTGCTAGGTTGTTGGACATAGTTAAGATTCGCAACAAAAGTTGGTCTATTATATTTCTGTGATTCTAGTTCTAGAACCGTTCTTGTTTTGATCCCGATTAATTGATTTGCATGTATTCCTGATTTCCTGAGAACTCCCTTGACATGACGCTTTGCTTATCTGCTTATAACCGTTTAGTTTAATTTCTTGTTTTGTTTACTTCTTTATTCACTGTTTCGCTTAGCTTAATTCGACACTTTACAATCTATCGCAAGAATCTAGAGTCTATGTGGATTCGACCTCTATATACTACATTCATGTTATGTACACTTGCAGTGTAACTCTAGGGATTAAACTCTGAGCATATCAGTTACCTGCAAGATGCAAGATGATGTAGATCTTTGAAACTTATTCCATTTTTAAAGAGTGGTGTCATAATTATATAAAAAAGTAAAAAAAAAAATTATGTTTCTTATTTTATTTTTAAAAATATATATAATAATAGTAAAATTAAAAAAAAAATTATATATGAGACGTTCAAACTAATAAGAAAACGTAATATTTAAACACAATTCTTTTTTATATATATAAAAAAAAGAATTTATTTAGATAGATTATATTTTCATTTGCGAAATATTGGAAGTGATTGGTAGATAATATTACCCTTGAAATCTAGAAATTTATAGTATTTTTACAACATAACTTGAGGTCCTTCACATGCATGTGAAGTATTAATCCAAGAAAAAGCCAAAGAATGCATAACCCAAACATAGGAGTGAAAGCAGAAACAGAAACTAGAAGAAAAGACTTAAGATTCAGAAACTCATATTCATTGATGCTTAACTCGTTTTACAATGTGTTTGTCTTAAATAGATAAGCTACATATAACTTTAGTTGAACTAGAGTAGAACTGAGGTTAAACTAGGGTTTCATCCTTGATCGGCAGGTGTCTTGGTGGCCTACTCTTCTTCATTAATGAGGAGTGTATAACGGTTTGAATCGCAGGCGTGTTAAGCTGCCTTGGTCGTACTGTTCTGCAGTCCTCTTTGTCTGTACTTTGTTCTGTTTTGTTTGCAGAGATTCTTATCTTCATTTGTCTTGGGCTGAGATTGTAGAAGGCCCAATTATGCTTTGTTGAGTGTCTATTTTTGGCCCAACAGACTGTCTCTGTTCACACTCCCCCTCAAACTTAGAGTAGGTGGCAGACATACACCAAGTTTGTGACGATGAAGAGCAAAGGGAGCTTGTGGAATAGACTTGGTGAAGATATCAGCTGTTTGTTGAGCTGCCGGAATGTGCTTAACCACGAGAACACCTAATGCAACCCTTTCCCGAACATAATGCCAATCAGTTTCAAAGTGTTTTGATCTTGCGTGCATCACAGGGTTTGCTGTAAGATATACAGCCGATAGATTATCACAAAAGAGCTCAGCGGGAGCTGCTTGAGAGATGCCAACATCACGAAGAAGCTTGCAGATCCAAGTTAATTCTTGAGCGCAAAATGATAAAGTCTTGTACTCAGCCTCAGTTGACGAGCGAGAAACAGTAGGATGCTTCTTAGCTGACCATGATATGATGTTTGAGCCCAGATAGGTACAAAAACCACCAGTTGAGCGTCTTGTTTCTGGACAACCATTCCAATCACTGTCGCTAAAGGCTGAGAGAGTGGAGTCTGTCTTTGAGGAAATGTTCAGACCCATAGTCATTGTTCCCTTAACATAGCGAAGAATGCGCTTTAGTAAGTAGAAATCAGCCATAGATGGAGAGTGCATCCGTTGACATATGAGATTGACCGAATACTGAATATATGGCCTTGTTAAGGTCAGATACTGCAGTTTTCCTGCAAGTGTTCTGAAGTAGGTCGGCTCAGGAAATGGTTTATCTTGACCTGTGAGTCTATCCATCTGGAGTGGCAGAGGTGTGGCTATAGGATTACAAGCTGACATGCCTGCTGAGACAAGAAGATCCTGCGTATATTTTTCCTGAGACAGAAACAAACCATCCTCATGTCGATGGACCTGAATTCCCAGAAAGTAGTGGATGGAACCAAGGTCTTTCATCCTGAATTCTTTGTTGAGAGTAGCAAGAAGCTGAGTGATCAAGTCTGGATTGTTTCCTGTTAACAGAATGTCATCAACATATAAAAGAAGGAAGATGACATCTTTACCTTGCTGATAAACAAAGAGAGAAGTGTCCCCTGAAGCACAAACAAAGCCAAAGTCCAGAAGAAAGAAGCTGAATTTATCAAACCAGGCCCTTGGAGCTTGCTTTAGGCCATAGATTGCCTTTTTCAGCTTGCAAATATGGTCTGGTCTGGAGGGGTCTTCAAAGCCAGGTGGCTGAACCATATATACTGTCTCCTTGAGCTCACCATGAAGAAAAGCATTTCTTACATCAAGTTGTTTGATATCCCAGTTTTGAGTGACAGCAACATGAAGAATCAGGCGAATTGTGGAAGTTTTAACCACTGGACTGTAAGTTTCAACAAAGTATACGCCTTGTTCTTGCAAATATCCCTTTGCCACTAATCTGGCTTTGAGTTTATCAAGAGAGCCAACAGAGTTGAGCTTAGTTCTGTACACCCATTTACAACCAAGAAGATTGATGTCGGGAATAGGTGGAACAAGCTCATAGGTCTCAGTTTCAACGAGAGAGTCTAGTTCTTCAAGCATTGCAGCGGTCCAGCCTTGATCTTTGAGAGCAGCTTTAAGTGTTTTTGGTTCTGTGCGGTTGCCTTTGACTGTTATCATAATGTAGCGAGGATTTGGTTTGATTATGCTATCTTTTCCTCTTGTAGTCATGTCATGACTATTGATGGGAAACTGAGGTGGGATAAGCACAGGATTCTGAGGTGGGATAATTACCTCATCATGAACTTGTTCATGTTGTTCAGGTTCATGCTCTGGATCACTAAGATCATTGTGAACTGAGGCAAAACTGTCTGTATCTGAAGGCTCATCATCATGACTGTGTTCTTCATTGTCATGATCAGTTCCTGCAGGCTCGGTGTGAATTGCAGGATTTGCAGGAGCTGGTGACTTTGCAACAGGAAGAAGTTCTTCTGGAGGTTCAGGACTTCTTGAAGCTGGAAGACATTGATGACCAAGACGCCAAGTTGTGGTCAAGAAGGTAGTGGTTGATCTGTAGCTGGAGTAAGTATCACTGAAAGGATAAACAGACTCATCAAATAAGACATGCCTGCTAATGAAAACCCGACCAGTAGGAGGATGAAGACAGCGATATCCCTTGTACTTATCATTGTATCCAAGGAACACACAATGAAGAGACTTTGGATCAAACTTATTTGCTTGATATGGCCTTAGATATGGATAGCAAGAACACCCAAAGACTCTGAGAAAATGATAGACAGGTTCTTTTCCAGTAAGAACAGTGTAGGGACATTGTTGGTGAGGTAACACAGAGGAAGGAAGCAAATTAATCAGAAAATTTGCAGTGAAG
Organism: Orychophragmus violaceus; assembly: GCA_030180135.1. Taxonomy (NCBI): domain Eukaryota; kingdom Viridiplantae; phylum Streptophyta; class Magnoliopsida; order Brassicales; family Brassicaceae; genus Orychophragmus; species Orychophragmus violaceus. The sequence goes on from CM058239.1 coordinate 81,908,173, forward strand.
AAAGCTTCGACCCATAGCTGATGAGGCATCTTTGCTTGAAACATCATAGAAAGACCAAGCTCAGTTAAATGTCTATGTTTTCTTTCAGCAAGACCATTTTGCTGAGGAGTATGTGGACAAGACATTGTGTGTTTGATGCCACAAGAAGCAAGGTGAGACAGGATTTGCTTGCTGATAAATTCACCACCACCATCAGACTGAAAAGAGAGAATTCTTTGTTGGAACTGGTTTTCAACAGCCTTTTGAAAGTTCAGAAAAACTGTGAAGAACTCAGATTTTGTCTTGAGAGGATACATCCAAGAATATCTAGAATAATTATCAATCAAGATCACATAGTATCTAAACCCTTGGGTAGAAGCAATTGGAGCAGGGCCCCATAAATCACAGTGAACTCTCTCTAGAGGTTTAACACAAACAGAATCGGAACTAAAAAACTGAAATTTGATGAACTTTCCTAACTAGCAGGCTTCACAGAGATGAGAGCTTGTCTTATTGATAGAGATAGCTTTCTTCCTTGCAAGTTGTTGAAGAATCTCCTTCTGTGGATGGCCCAGTCTCTTATGCCAAACATCTTCACTGATAGTTTGTTGTCTATTTGAGTAGAGAGCCTGCAGTTGAGGTTTCTCCAACACGTACAAGTCGTTAACCCTGCTTCCTTTGGTGAGAAGATGTTGTGTCACCTTGTCCTTTACCACAACACCGTCAGAATCAAAGGTGAAGGAACATAGATTATCTGTGGTTATCTTAGAAGCAGACAGCAGAGATTTGACAATATCAGGACAAACAAGCACATCATTAAGAATCAAGTTACCTTGAAGAGAAGGCAAGGCAATGGATCCAATATGTGTTATTGGCAGGAAGTTGCCATTACCAACCAGAACCGAATCATCACCTTCATAAGGACGAGCAGTATTGAGATGAGCTGAAGAGTTGGTGATGTGAGCAGAAGCTGCAGTATCTGGGTGCCATTCTGTTCCAGTAGCAGAAGAATGATCCTGAGCTCTAACAGCTGCCATGGCTTGAGGAACCTCATCACTTTGGTAGGCATTGTTGAAGCGGTTATAGCATTTTAAGGCTACATGACCAAGTTTACCACATATCTGACAGGTAGGTCGTTCTGATGGAGGATCTCCTTGACCAGAGTTGGAGCCAGAGTAGACTTGTTGATGAAAACCTCTTCCCCGAGTGGAATATGAACCTCTGCCCCTTTGATTGTTGTATCCTCTGCCATAACCTTGATTTCCAAAACGTCCAAACTGCTGTCCTCTGCCCTGATTGTTGTATCCGCGTCCAGAAGTGAAGGCAAGATGAGGAGTGACTTCAGAAGGTTGAGTATAAGCCTGAAGTTTGTCTTCAAATCCGACAAGCTTGAACTCAACATCATCATAACATGGAGTGGGAACCAGATCTATGGAGTTTTCTATTACAGTAATAATAGACTCATACTCTTTGCCAAGACCATTTAGAGCTCCATAAATCTTTTCTTGGTCAGAAAGCGGAAAACCAATGGAGTCTAGTTGATCACAAATGGTTTTGACTTCTGCGAGATACTCAGCCATGGTTTTTCCTTGTTTTGAAACAGTTTGGAGTCTCCTCTGAAGATCGAACTTGCGTGAGTTGGAAACTCTGTTGTAGTGTTTGGCTAACGTGGCCCAGACTTCCTGACTTGTGCCAAGACCATACACTTTTCGAAGAGCATCTTCAGAACATGCTCCAAAGATCCAAGCTTTGACCAGTTGGTCATTTTGAATCCACTTGAAGTAATCACGGTTTGCTTCTTCTACAAGAACATCTCCACGTTGGACAGAGATTGTTGGTGGTGGTTTGACCGTAGCTCCAGTAACATAGCCGATTAGAGTTTGGCTTGAGAGAAAAGATTCAAACTGAGTTTTCCAAAGAAGATAGTTGGAAGAAGAGAGTTTTAGAGTAACACACTGTGAGATGCTTAGTGTTGTAGAGGAGATTGGATCTGTAAGAGCAGCCATGGCTCTGATACCATGAAAGCAGAAACAGAAACTAGAAGAAAAGACTTCAGATTCAGAAACTCATATTCATTGATGCTTAACTCGTTTTACAATGTGTTTGTCTTAAATAGAGAAGCTACATATAACTTTAGTTGAACTAGAGTAGAACTGAGGTTAAACTAGGGTTTCATGCTTGATCGACAGGTGTCCTGGTGGCCTACTCTTCTTCATTAATGAGGAGTGTATAACGGTTTGAATCGCAGGCGTGTTGAGCTGCCTTGGTCGTACTGTTCTGCAGTCCTCTTTGTCTGTACTTTGTTCTGTTTTGTTTGCAGAGATTCTTATCTTCATTTGTCTTGGGCTGAGATTATAGAAGGCCCAATTGTGCTTTGTTGAGTGTCTGTTTTTGGCCCAACAGACTGTCTCTGTTCACAAGGAGTTGAAATGGGAAATGTTATATCGCAACAGAAACTTTGTATGAAACATGACCACTATGAACAATCTTCTCTATATGACTTTGCTTCTCTGGATCTTTGAAAATACAAAGAATTACTACTATATTTATGACAAGAAATATTCTCCAGTAAAAAGAAAAAAAAAAGTTCTCCAGCAATGCTTCAGATTCAAGGGAACCACTGATGGATAAACTTACGGCAAGCTATCTTCTGATTTTCATTGGAAAGGAAATTGACAAGCTCCCCCTAAAATCAGTAACTAAAGCAAATGACTACTGCAAACCGCATGGAAAAGGCTGAACTTCAAGATATAAATAAACATTATCAGCAGTGACAAGGTAATTTGATAAGATGTTGTGGAGGGTGCATAGGATGAGAAAAGAGCTTGGAAGAGTCAACATAGGTTGACTAAAAGGCTGATGTGGCATTGGATGATAGACTCCTCCTCGTCAAGAAGGTTTGTTGTTGAAGGATGTCGAGTTTATATACTCACTCGACTGGTTCTCTTCATTCTAGATGCTTGATCTTGTATGTTGTTAGAAGTGTCGCCATGAGACCTTCGTCTCCGATCGTCATGAGATCGTGAGAGAGCTACTGTTAAGCATCTTGTTACTCGTTTGTTGATAAGATTTAAGGAGTTTGGAGTTACGATCTTATCATAATTTGGCTGCTTCGCTCCTGCGTTAAAAGTTATAATAAGTTCCTTTTTCCATATCAAGTTAAAAAGAAACAAAAAGAAAAGGGAAACTTCAAGAATAAAGGTGTTGTCAGCAAGAGGTAAATGTACAATCAATGTAATTCACAAATCCATCTTCCAGATGACATACCCACTACAAATTGATGAAGAGAAAGATAGATTTAGATGCAAATAAACATAAATTAGAAAGCACTTTCGTTGCGCATCGTATCATGTTTGAAGTTTTAAAACATTAACTAGATTTTGACCCGCACTTCTAAGTGCGGGTATAATTTTCTTTACAAATTTTACTTTTTATTCATTTTGTTAATAGTAGTTTAGATTTTTTAATTATGTAATCTAATTATGATTATAATTGTTTAACCAACATTATAAACAGTGAGTTAGCAATTTAGTTTTTTTTTTAAATGAATTATGTGTTATTTGGAGGAGATATATCGTAAGGATTAAGAGATTAAAATAACGATTTCGCATTATATATTTTAATCTGTGTTGTATCGTAAGATCATAGTTTGGAAAAAATATATATATGTGAAAACAACTATTGTAAAAGTTATGTGGTATATGTTTAATTGTTATTTTATTTATCTAAAATATTATTTTATAAAATACATGCTGTAGTCGTATATATAATTTGCAAATTTGATGGAACTATCCGTTAAAAACTTCATTCAAACATAAAGCATAATTTGACGCTTCAAATATTTGAATAATATAAGTATGAAATCATTTTAATATTTTTATTAAGTTTAAAATATATCAACTGAAATTATTTACTATATGCGAATTTTTTTTATAGAAAATTTATAATCGAGATTAGCTAATTAATTTTTCAACCCGTTTAATTAATTAAATATTTTTCAGTTTGATGGAAAAACCTGTTAAAAAGTACAATCGTAAAAACATCAATCGTAATATGTGTATATATATATATTTGAAACAAAATAAAAAGATATTAAAATATATTATAAATATATTTTGAATCTTAATTTATATATAATAGTTGATGTATAAATTATTAATTATATTTATCAATTAATTTGTTTTGATTTTAATTAATTAGAAAAGTGGGACCCATTAGATTTTGGTTGTTTGGCTACATGTTTAATAATTGTCTTGTTTGGAAACATGGATTGTAGAGATAATAAATCAAATATAAATTGTTTTACAGTTTTACCCTTAATGAAGGTTACAAATCCTAATAATATCAAGGGCAAATTTCGGGAACAACATTTATGTACCATGGCAAACCTTCCTGTTTTAATAGATTAGATTGAATCCACGCTGTGAAAGCTTTACTTATTTTCACTATGTCTCTGCATCACTTTCATCAACTGTCCTTCAGTCACAAACAGCCTCTGCTCCATCTGAAACCTGTCAGAATCAAAAGCTTAATCAGTAACAATGCTTTGTATTGGAAGCAGCCACAATAAAACTTGATGACTGATACAGTGATCTTGAGATAAACTCAGTCAGTCAAAAAATGATTCGCCCTTACAACATCGATTGGATTTTTTTTACTCCATTAGCGGCACGCCTAGTCGACAATGTTAAAAATTCGGATCAAGTTATTATACTGGTCTGACCAGTCAACCGAATTGATATCTACTCTGATTATCAAAACATTGGTCTGAACCATAAGGTTTGCTACATAGTGGCGGTGGATAATCATTGAGAGGTTGACAACTTTGAAGAAATGTTGATACCATAACCAATGCTTTCTTCAACACTAAGACAATACCGTTAATCTATGTACGAAAAACATTCACAAATTAAACCAAAAAAGCAAAACAAAGTTATCAACTTTTCATAAATCAAAGCGAAAACACTTTTATAAATGTAGTTTTTTGTTAAACATTGATCATAGTTTATAGGGGAAACATTGATCATTAACACCATGTATTGCTTCTTCTTCTTCTACTTCAACATGTTCAACGTTAAACACATTCTCACATCGTATACACCAAAATAATAGTCACCCATGGAATAACAATTGACTGAAATGGAGAGACCCCAAAGACTTTAACTTCGTGTTTGAAATTCAAAATTGATCATAGGACTTACCTGAATCAGTTGATTATTGTTAGTACCGCAAACCGGAGGAGGCAAAACCTTAATCATCGCACCGGAGTTTCTCTGCATCCATTCCACGTTCTTCCCTCCCAACCCCAAAAAGGCAATCTGATTCCTATCAGCGAGAATCCCACATAAAGCTTCTTTATCATCGTCGTCGACGATTCCGCCGTTTTCCTTCGCCGCCAGAACCGCCCACGATCTCTCCAAACCCCTAATCAACGCAGTCTGGGAAGTGGAAACCTCACATGTCACTCAATCCTTGTGTTCCCCGCCGGAGAAATCTCCGACTCTAGCAGTCAGTAGAACGCTTTTGTTAACGGCGGTTGAGCCGACGATGAAAAGGACCCACTGATTGATAATTCTGACAATGATCGGAACCATTAGCCGGAGTCTCGCAATGTATTTTAGTGTTAGTCTCGCATCGGAGCTTTGAAGCAACACAGCTGTTTGATCTGATTATGCCACAGATAACTGAAGCGTGGCAGCCAACTCGTAACGCCATGTCGTCCGGTAACATGTGTATCACCGGTCTCAGTAATGGTCGGTGGATGTAACCAGAGCCTCAGAAGGGGTGCTGAATTAAGAATCGAAAATGAAGAAATATGAAGGCTTGTGAGTGGTTAGTGAAACATTGTGAAGGTTGGGAGGAGGTTTGTGTCCATAGTGACTGCAAATTTATAAAAGGAAATGGCGGGACATGGAAGGGTTAGGTTATTGAATGAAAATTTGTGTCACCTTATTAGCGAATTTATTGGGTTGTTGTAATGAAGGATGGATCAATGTCACCAATGCCACAAATGGTGAAAAAATAATCACTGGTGCCTTTGTTATGTTTTTTATTTTCTTTTTGATTTATTTTTAAATAAAAAGAAAGTAAAAGACTAAAGAGCCTTACCTCTTCCAACATAATTACTGATCGATCTGCATCCCAAACCATGTGACTCATAAACCCAATTATACATATTCCTAAGTAAAAATAAAAATTATAATTCATACTGTAAAAAAAACAATTTAACAGTTGTACCAGTTGGATCGAAAATACAAGTTAAACCATTTATACCCGAACAATTATACTTATGCTATTTTGACGAGATCTTCCATGGCGATGCATATCTCGGAGGCAGACAACGCATAGAAAGAGAGAGGAGTGAGATAGAGAGAGCAGAGAAGAGAGAGGCGAAGAGAAGAAGAAGGAAGAGAGAAGATGAAGAAGAAGAAGACGCACAGGAAAAAAAAAAGAGGACATAGATAGCGGATAAAGCAGAGAAGACATGGAAGGAGAGGGAGGAGAGGAAGCTGAGGAAGAGAAAGACGACGGAGGAGAAGAAGAAAAAGCAGAGGAGAGTGAGAAGAAGCGAAACGGAGAAGAGAGAGAGGGGAGAGATAAACATAGGAGAAGAAGAAGAGGAGAAGGAGAGAATAGAGTTGGGAGGAGAATCCATGAAGGAGAAGGAGAAGAAGAACAGAGGAGGCATATGATAGAAGATGAAGAAGAAGAAGAAGAAGAAGAAGAAGAAGAAGAGTGAGAGCGAGGCGCGGAGAAAAATCCACGGAGGAGAAGAAGAGAGAGAGAGCGAGGGGGAGAGAGAAACAGAAGAGAAGAAGAAGATTAGAGGAGGCAGGGAGAAGAGGAGAAGAAGAAGAAAGGAAGAGAAGAAGGAGAGAAGAGAGTCGGGGAGGAGTATCCATGAAGGAGAAGAAGAGAGACAAACAGAGAAGAAGAACAGAGGAGGCAGAGGATGGAATATAAAGAAGAAGAAGAAGAGTGAGAGAAAAAAATGAAGAGTGAGAGCGAGGCACAGAGAAAAATCCGTGGAGGAGAAGAAGACAGAGAGCGAGGCGCAGAGAAAAATACGCGGAGGAAAATAAGAGAGAGAAATAGAGGAGAAGATTATGAAAAGGAAGAAGAACAGAGGAGGCGGAGGAGGGAAGAGGAAGAAGAAGAGAGAGAACGAGCGAGGCGCGGAGAAGAAGAGCGAGAGCGAGAGAAATCAGAGAAGAATCAACTCCAGTTTTTCTTCTTCCCCGGGTAAAACGACGGTGAGATCATATTTTCAGGCGGTCGGCGACGAAGCAATGATGATGATGTGTTTGGAGTTTCAAGAGACGTGTGAAACTCATGATATGCATGTGGTTTCTGAAGCACTGATTTAAGAAAAATATTACTTAACCATATGTGTAGTGTGTTTGTGGTCCCTAAATTTTATAGTTAGTTGTACCTAAGTGTACAGTTATATGATCATCTTCATTTTTGTATTTTAGTGATTTTTGTGTATTTGTAAATGGACCTTCAAACGGAATATTATGTTGCAGTTGGACATATAATTTTTCACTATTAGTTATCATTTAGGAGGTTTCCATAACATAAATTGCACGAGATCATAGTTTTCACATCTTTCGCATCATAAGATGATGACCACTAATAAAGTCTTCCTTATACTATAAGGAGTGTTTTATGTGAAATCAAGAACATGAATTATGAGAAAAAAATTATTGTTATACTGATTTAAAATTGTTTCTTTATAGTTTTGGAATCTTTGTAAACCTTTTATCTTTTTTATAGTTATTGAAAACAACCACACAAATACAAATAAATCCGGTACGAATGGTCCAACTGGTATTTCTGGTTCAACTGGTACAACTATTATTATTCGTAGTGATATCAGTTGTACCAGTTAGACTAATTCTATAGATTTTGATTATGAAATCGAGGTTATTTGAGGATTCTAATTTACTTAAGAGATCAGTGTTCTAATGAGCGAAGAGAGAGGAGAAGAAACTATGATACGCGTTGAAGGAGACGGCTAGCGAAATCGGAGGCAACAATAGAGATGGTGCATATGGCAAAAGCTTTCGGCGGCGAAGAGATTTGTACATGTTGTACAGTTGTACTATTTTTCAGATTTTTTAACGTAATTTTTTTTAATTAAAAATAAATTCTTCAAAAGAAACCTTATATTCCATCTATAGTTTCTTTAAGGGTAAGATAGGCAATTCATATTAAAAGTGGCAATCTGATTAGTGAGTGGCACGCCATATTAAAATTTCTGGAAAAGTAGTGTTTGTGACTCACGTTCAGGAATGGAATGGCGGTGGAAGAAGGAAGACAAAGAGTGATTTTGGTTTAGACTTGTTTATATGAGATTGATATGGGTTTTTGTTTTCGGTAAAGAGCAAGCTTTGATTTTTTTGTCAGCGGCTCACATAGGAAAAAAGGAAGAAAGACATGTGTCCCATCTAAGATGAGAGAAACCTTCGCTATTATATAAGTATAAGATTTAACAGATGGGGTAAGCAAATCACAAACTAAATCACCATGAATTGGTTAAATTATATCAGCCACAAAATAAAAACCACGAAAATTTTGATAATAATGGTAAAACCCTTGTTCAAGAACGCGGTTACGGCGGCTGCTTAATCGGCGTATAGGCGTACAGCGGAAGTCGACTGTTGCGAGTTGGACCTAAGCGGTCAAAAACTAGAAAATTTGAAAACCAAATTTTTTCCATTATAACTTGAAAAATCAACATTTCTATGATGGATCTATAAATTTTGAGTGGAAATTCATTTAGAAATGGAAAAAAAAAATAGTTAAAAATGATATAAGAAACGGAAAAAAAGGTTGGAAAATGCAGCTATTAAGGTTGCAGACAAAAGAGGAAGATGAAAATAAAATTACCATTTTGCTCCTCATTTAGAATATGAAAAAAAATTTAGAGATAGAAAGGAGCTCTAAGACCACTGGACTTTCACGTATTTTGGTATATTATTTGTGATATATTATACATATATTTAATAAACAATATAAAACCATAAAATTCGGCGCATATTAATCGTTGCGTATTTTTCGATTTTTTCGTTAGCCCCTAGGCAATCTGACCGACTAGCACTAGAAATATAATAAGCAAAGAAAGTAAACATTTAAGCAAACAAAGAAATTTAAATAGAAGAAAAAATGCAAAGAAAACATCTATACAGAAATCAGAACGCCCATATAGTCTTAGAAGAAAGTCTTCCTACAATGTACGACCAATATATGTTTGGTAATAAACCACAGTCACTGGTGTGATTTTATAATATTGCCTGTCTCCATCAAATGTAACTGCAAGAAGAAGAAGAAAATATAAGCGAAATCGTGAGTCTTCTTTGGCTCCTCCTTTTTTGTACTTTTCGCGAAAACATATAAACCCAGTCTTCTTGCTTAGATTGCTAACTTGTGATTTTCAAGAGTTGGCGCAAGTTAGCATCGACTTTGTTTTGACGAAAGACCAGATCGAAACTCTCAAAGACGAAGACTTTACTTTGATTCGACGGAAACGTAATCTGGGTTTCGATTTCTCTTCCATCTCCTTGTTCAAACTAGCTTGTTTCGTTTAATCAGTCACTGAATCAAGGAATCAAAGTGAGAATCCGAAGGTGAATCTCCAAGTTCGTGACTTCAAAGGTAGTTTCTTTATTTGCAAGGACAAGTTATTACCAATCTAGTGAGTTTGCAGCTAATTTCGACTTAATAGTTTATCCGAAGACTCAAAACGTTGACTTGCTTTATACTCAGAAATTTTGGGGGATTTTATTGGGTTTTATGTGAGAAATCTAATTATAGTATGTCGATCTAATTGGTGTGTTAACCTGATTAATACTCTGTGATCAGTTACATATATATATGTATTCTTTCATGCTATGAATTTATTGTAGCTACTTCTTCTATTTGTAGTCTCATCGTTGGTCTTACAGTTTTACGGAATGTAGCAGCTTCGATTGGATGTCTACTTCGTCTTTGCCTTGTTTTATCCTTAATGATCTGTAACTTCAAAACTGACACTTAACATCTTCACTCAAGGATTTTGCTATTTGGGGGCCTCTACTGTTTTCCTGGAACTGCCGTTGATAGGCTAAAAGCTCCAAATTTCATGTGAACGGAGTTCTTAATAAAAGCATCCTGTCCATTAAGGAGAGAAGTGATCAGGTTCTCTCTCAATACTGATTTACTTTCTTTTTTAGGAATGGAAAATACTGTTTTCATTTTCATATCTTTCAAGTATCTTAGCTGCTTACTCTTCCAATGGGAACTAAAGTAGAAAGAATAAGTCTTCCACTTAAGTTGTCCAGAAGCTTAGGATATTAGTAAATGTAGCTCTTTTAGCCGAATTTTTTTACTATAAATGATGGATCTATTTAAATGGTTCCGAGCAAATTTTCCTTGAATAAGTAAAATTCTTTGACTGAGGTCGAATTCATTCTTTATTTCTCTAGTAGGTCCTCATTGGCAATGAAAACGTACGAACACGATGCAGTGGACTTGGAAGATGGGAAGACACGAAAAGCTGGAGATAAGCCAACTCTGAGAAAGATACCTAACCAGGCTTTGTTATCGGGTTTAGCTTATTGCGTTTCATCGTGCAGCATGATACTAGTGAACAAGTTTGTTCTTTCCAGCTACAATTTCAATGCTGGAATATTTTTAATGTTGTATCAGGTACGTTCTTTGTGCAGAATGTATGGATTCTTGAATTATGTGTCAGTATATTTGTCTGTGGTGGTTAATTTTTTACTTGTCTGTGATGTTGTAGAATTTTGTCTCAGTGATCATTGTGGTGACTTTGAGCTTAATGGGTATAATAACAACGGAACCACTGACCTGGAGATTGGTAAAGGTCTGGTTCCCCGTGAACGTGATATTTGTTGGCATGCTTATCACAAGCATGTTTAGGTAGGAATATGGGAAACACTCTTGCTCTTTACAGTTTTTAATCCTTACTTTCACTCCATCAACGACATAAGAAACTTTAAATTTGTTTGCCGGGGCAAGACTACTAAAAGATACTAAATTATGAAAACTATTTGGAGAACTATATCAATATTGTTTATATCAAAATGATTATTGCATAGCCTGTGGAGTTGGTAGATACCTTTACCATTCTAAACTGAGATATTCGCCAGTAATCTGGATTTTGGCCAATATTTTTGTATCTTATAGGGACCACATTTGAAGTGTTTTGACTGACTGTACTTTCTCTGGCAGTCTGAAATACATCAACGTAGCAATGGTCACTGTCCTGAAGAATGTCACTAATGTAATAACAGCAGTTGGCGAGATGTATCTATTCAACAAGCATCATGACAACAGAGTGTGGCTCGCTCTCTTCTTAATGGTACGTTTGTCCACTTTTCCACACTGAATCTGTATGTTAGCCTGCGAGATTGCTAACGATATTTTCTTTCGAACTACAACGCTGATACTTGGATTTACTTATAGGAAAAATTCACTAGAAAGCGTATCTTTATTTATAAACGACCCACCATTTGTGAGCTTATTCTTATTATCTGTGAGCAGCAGTCAATCATGTTATAATGATAATATTTGTTGAATATAGTCTGATGATAGGTTCTTCCCCTCCTCAATGCAGATCATTTCTGCAGTATCTGGAGGAATAACAGATCTATCTTTTAATGCTGTTGGCTACGCTTGGCAAATTGCTAATTGCTTCTTAACTGCATCGTACTCTGTGAGTAAACATATGATCTTGGGCGCTCTTATCACAATATCTACTAGTCATTTAAAACCCTAAAACATACATGAAAAGCAACTCATATTAAATCTTGAGAAAAGTCATAAAATAGCACAAAAAACATACCTTATCATAAATATAGCACCAAGGAAAATAATTCACATTTTTAGCATTATTTTAATTACAAAGACTTTTATATCATTATATAATTTAGGGTTTAGGGTTAATTATTTAGGGTTTAGGGTTTATTATTTATGGTTTAGGGTTTAGTATTTAGGGTTTAGGGTTTATTATTCAAGTTTAGGGTTTAGTATTTAGGGTTTAGGGTTTAGTATTTAAGATTTAGGGTTAGGGCTAATTTAGTGACAAAACATGTTTTTGTGCTATTTTTATGATTTTTCTTCCTTGGTGCTATATTTTTGACAAGTCATGTTTTTTGTGCTATTAATGCGATTTGCCCTTAAATCTTCTCTATAGTCATTATTATGCTCCTTTGCTTGATTCTTATTTTGAAGACGCTCATGAGATGCAACAAAATCGTCCATTCCTGTCCATGAAAACCAAATCTTTACGAAATGTTGGTTTCTTAGCTAAATTATTCCTCTTGAAACTTATGTGTATTGCTTATTCTTCGATTAGTTAATGTGTACATGCCAAAGTCAGCGAGTTGATTTGTTTATATGTCGTTGTTTTGTAGCTGACACTGAGAAGGACCATGGATACGGCCAAGCAAGTTACTCAATCTGGAAACTTGAACGAGTTCTCCATGGTCTTGCTTAATAACACGCTTTCATTGCCGCTTGGTCTTATTCTTTCTTTTGCTTTCAACGAGATGGATTATCTGTATAACACGTGAGTTACTTCCAGTCCTCCTTTCCTGTCAAATTGGAAATGGTTTGTGTTACCTTGAAACAACAAGTGATTGGCGTATTATGTTTTGTGCAGGCCACTTCTGCGATTGCCAGGTTTCTGGATGGTCATGACACTCAGTGGACTTCTAGGTCTTGCCATTAGCTTCACTTCAATGTGGTTTCTTCACCAAACCGGAGCTACAACATACAGGTAGGAAGTACAACAGTAAAATTCAGTTTCAAACTTTTTACATAATTCTGTGTTGGTTTATCCTTATTACTAAAGACATCTTCTGTTTAATGCAATTACAGCTTGGTTGGATCGCTAAACAAGATACCGTTGTCTATTGCGGGGATTGTTCTTTTCAATGTACCGACAAGTTTGCAGAACTCAGCAAGCATACTCTTTGGTAAGCATTCTCTCGGTTCCATTGCCAGGTACACATCTCTCGTTCTGTACATTAACCTGAGAGAGGCTTGTTTGGTATGCAGGTCTTGTGGCTGGAGTTGTTTTTGCCAGAGCCAAAATGAGGGAGAAGTCTTAGAAATGCTTACCATTTCCAACACATTTTCTTACAACATTAGTATTGGACATACCCAAATTGACTAAGCCCAATCTAATTGTTTGTGTAGTAGAGTTGGGTTTACAGCCTCACAAATATAGTGACAATCTGCGTTTTTGTGAGTAGCTATTAAGTTAATGCACTGGCCACATTCTATGATTCTATTACCAGTGACAAGACTTGTAGTAAAGTATTAAATGAATGTATTGATTCTTGGGTATAGGGCTGGACAAAATACGGGAACCGAGTATATGAACCAACTTGATCCGAAAAAGTGGTATTGAACTGAATTTGGATCTGATAAAATATATGAACGGGTTTTTAACTCATATATCCAGAGAATCGAACTTGAATCGATAACTGAATGATATCCAAAATATCTGAAACAAAATATTTATTATATTTAGAACTGAATTAATCAAAATATCCAAAACTACAATTATAAATAGATACAGTGATAAAGGATCACCTTGTCTCAGACCTCTTTGTGGTACTATGTTTCTGTGAGGTATGCCATTGATTAATACAGAGTATGTCACTGTTGTAACTGCACTCATGATCCATGATATCCATATATCGGAGAAACCAAAAGCTGATAATGTTTGTTCAAAGAATTTTCATTCTACTCGATCATAAGCTTTCGAGATGTCAGTTTTGATGGCCATGTAAATTTTGGATACACTTTTCGTGCTCTTTAGTGAATGCATGAGTTCATTACCTACCAACAGATTATCTGTGATCATTCTTCCGGGTATGAAGGCAACTTGAGACTCTGAAACTATCTAATCGAGGTAACCTTTTATATCACGTTGCACAATCCAATGGGCCTGAATTCAGAAAAGGTCAAGCATAAGTTCGTTTTGTTGATTTCTCTGTTCATTTGTGATGTTGCAAAAAAACGCCAGACTTCAACTATAACATCATGCCCCACTATGTTCCAGCAGCTTTGGTAGAATCTTGCAGTTAAACCATCGGGTCCTGGAGCACGGTCTGATCCAATAGATTTGATAGCTTCATAAATCTCTTCATCCGTAACCTCTTTAGTCAAATTCACATTCATTTCATGTGTGACTTTTCTTTCAAAGCCCTCCAAGATGGAATCCGAATTGGAGTTTCCTTGCGAATGGTAGACGCCTTCTTAAAAAGCAGTAGCGTGGTTTCCAATAGTTGTATCTCCTTTGTAGACCACACCATCTTGATCTTCAATCTGATTTATCCGGTTTCTAGCATAGCGAATCTTGGTAACAGCATAGTAAAATTTTGTGTGTCTGTCCCCGAACTTTAGCCAAGTGTTTCGACTTTTTGTTCCCAATGAATCTCCTCTGCACGGTAAGCAGCAGCTAGACGTCATCGTAACCGATGGATCGTGTCACTTCCAATGTTTGGAGATGTCATAGCTAAGTCTAATTCTTCATTGATTGCTCCTATTTTTTCTGAGAGTTTATGTTGGAATTCCTTCGACAGATTGCCATAGTCTTTCTACATTGTGAGATACGATCAGTGACTGTAATCTCATGTGCAGATTTTTCTGATTTCCATCCTTGTTCCACATAATCTCTAAAATCATCACAGTAAAGGAGGCGTTTATCAAAGCAAAGTGCTTCTTTCTTCTCGGTGTTTCAGATGCAATTCTTGTGATTACAGGTCGATGGTCGGACCCGTTTAAACTGAGAAATTCCGCCTCTGATGCAGGATATGAAGATAACCATTCTGGGTTTACAGCTACCCTATCAAGATAACACATAACAATGTGCTTATAAAGTCGCCCCACCCATGAGAACGGATCACCTTTAGCCTTTAAGTCCACCAAGTCGCAGGTACTGTAAATATTTCTGAAATCTTGGAATGTCCATTCTTCTCTTATATGACCGCCTTTCTTTTCTTCATTAGATAAGATTTCTTTGAAATCTCCAATAATGATCCAAGGTCCTTGTCGTAATGTTCCTATTCTTTGAATTCTCTCCCAAAGGATATTACGATATTTTCGAATAGGATCACCATAGACACAAGACGAATAGAAATCAAAACCATTAGATTTAAATTCAACATCAATCAATTTAGCATCACACTACAACTTCCTAATAAATATGTTCTTCTTCCAAAGCAAAGGAAGACCACCACTCCTTCCAACATGAGGTTGATAGGTCAAATGTTAATCCATATTTCTAACTGCAAGTGCACAGTGTAGAACGATGTAGTATCTAGGGTATCGAATCCACAGAGACTCAAGTTTCACACGATATATTATGAGTAGTCGAATTAAGCTAAGCGAAGCAGGTGAAAGCTAGTAAAAAAACAAGAAAAGTAAACGTTGTGTGATCAATAAACGAAGGCGTCCGGTTTAAGGAAGTTCTCAGGAAATCAGGAAATCAGATAACAATCAATCAGGATTCAATCTATTAGCGTTCTTGAACTAGAATCACAGAAGTATAACTAACCAGCTTTCGCTGCGATAATTATCTATGTCTAACAACCTAGTAAGCCAACCTCGTTCTTTCGTTCACAATTTCCCTAAGCCAAATCTCTTTTCAAATAGGTAATTTGCTCAACTAAGTTCTTTTCTAATTAATTAACCAACTCTCGCTGCATTAATTAATCAGATATCAATAATCTAAATGGCCAGTTCAGATTAAGCATTAAGAACAACTTAGATGAAGAACTAGATGATGAATCCTAATTAATCAATTATTCTAACATTCCTTAAAATCCTTAGTGAGAATCCCTAAACCTAACAAGAGATCTACTCAGACATGGTGTTCATAACATAAGACATAATCAAAATAGATATAATATAAAATCAAAAAGAATACGAACAGGGGTTCGAAATATCTTCTCTCTCGAGTACAAGACCATCTCCAAATCTCATAATCTCTGATAAAGTAAAGCATAAACAATGGCTTAAAAACCCTAATATAAAGTTAGAACACGATTTGGGCTTCTTTATAATTATGAGAAACTTTTGGGCTAAACTGTAAATTATTCAAAGTATTCATTAATCGGCGATTTTACTCCTGATCACGATCTGTGTCGACCGACACAAATGGAGTGTCGACACTCTCTCTAGATAATCATACCGACTTTTCTGCTATCGCATGAATGCTCCAAATAACTCAAGAATGCGCCATAATATCCAAATATGCTCCAAACGTGCTAAAACCTGTAAAACACCTAAAAGGACTTGAAAGACTCTATAAGTCTCGATTATGTACATATATCATGGCTCAAAACACCTAAAAATCATGATATATCAACTCCCCCACACTTAGCTTTTCCTTGCCCTCAAGCAAACAAAAAACCAAAATCAGGAGAAGAAGATTGAAAACTTCAGAAACTCGTTTCATCTTAGAAGTACCACACTTAGATTCCCCTTAGTAAGCCACATGAAAAATGCACCTGCAGACATCAAGACAAATATATACTTCCCCCACACTCAGCAACTGTCCTGGGTAAACTCCACAATCACGTTCAGAGCATTCAAAGTCAACATACTGACTTTTGTAATCTAATAAGTGTGGTCTCGCCTAGGGGGCATCAATAAAAAAACATATGGATTCTTACTCTGTTAGCACCTGACCACCATACTGTCATTTTCTGGTTCATTTCTTCTCCTTTTCCTTCCTTAGCAACTGATTTTTCTCATTGGGGTGTACTTTGGACACATTCCATGGATGCACAGGAGGTAATAGGGGTCTCTACCACTCCCGCGACCACTTCGGAGCTACTAACTCATTCGCAGTTTATCTCTTTTTTTTTTTTTACTTTAAGGAAGAAGAGAAGGGAACCATAACAGAGGAATCCGACTCAAAGTATACCAAACCCCTAGGTGAGAAAATTAAGTCAAATTAAAGTGAAGTCAGTAATGGATTCTCTGAATACCTGAAGTGATATGGGTGTCCTCAGTAGGCTGGTATGTGTTGGGTTTTCTAATAGTCATAGATCATCTGCAAACTCATTCCAATAGTTATTTAAGTTCCTGCAAGTGTGGTGATCTCCTCAAAAAGTCATTGTTTTCTACTAAACTGATTTGACTGAATAAAACAGACTCAACTGACTGACTCTATGAAAACAAAACACGATATCAGTGACTACCTCCCCCAGAATTGAATAACATTGTCCCCAGTGTCATAAAGTCTAGAGTCAGTGAAAGAGAAATCAAAACTTTGTGAAAATTGAGAAAAATTGAGTCCTTACCTTCTCTCGCAAATGGTGTCGACCGACACACAACTTGAATCGATCGATTCACAGCTTAGGTCAACCCATATTTCGGCATGTATCAGATCGATCGCCACAGAGTTTGGAATGTGTCGACCGACACAAGCGTGGTCTCAATCGACACTCTGCGGTTAGTTAATACTGAGGCCGCAGGTTTTGATCATGATCCGAGTATGTTGTGTTAGTTACACAATTTCTCTCAATGTTAGCACTGTCAGATCACTCACAAACAAGTCAAATGCAACAAGATAGATAGATCAAAGTTCCACAAAGTTCAACTCAAAAGAAGCATGACAAACTGACTCAATAAATATCAAAGTTGACTCAAGAGAAAGAAAAATAAAAGTGAAAAGAAAAACAAACTCAGGGAAATACTAGGATCAAGGAGGTAACTAGGCATCAGAATCCTCGTCATCTGCCTCTGGTGGTGTGGGTGATATATGATGTCTGCGACCGTGAGATGGACAGGTGCAGGTGCAACTGTAAGCTCTAGCAATACCACTCCACAACGATCTGACTGTGTCTACCAAATACTTCCTATGCGGATCATCATCGTAACCAAGAAGAGGTGGGGGAGCATCCATAGGAAGATCCCAATGAGGGTATGGGCCCCCAGCAGGTTCATGAGCATGGTCGTCCTCAGCAAGAATAGGAGCAGCTCGGGATGTAGATCCTCTACTGGCACGAGTAGGAGGTGCTTGTCTCGCATCTCTCGGATCAGGTCTGAAGCGCAAATCTTCCTGTGTAGCTATCGATGTCAAGGCTGCAGATGGAAGCTGGACCGCTCACTCTCTCACGCCATCTTTATAACACCACATCAAATTTGGCTTCAGCCAGCCTACACTCAACAGGTGTGTCTCATCAATCTCAGGGTACACCTGCTCGCATGAATAGTCATCCAATGGCTTCCCCTATAGGCTAACCAAATGATGCGCAAACACTGCACTCAGGTTGGTCCTCTCGTAGGGACCGTCTTCCTTATGCTCATGAGAGCAAAGATGCCCCACTGCTGGATGAAGTAGAACCAGCTCTTGCATCCTCATCTTGTTTGGCTCCATCTTGCACAAGAGCGTAGTAGCCAACACTCGTACGACATACCTCAGGACCGGATGTCGTACATCTTTCATCTTCGCCTCCTTGGAGAAATAGGGTGTAGATCCGAAGTTAATCCAGAACTTCTCTAGATCAGGAAATCCCTCTGGAAGTGTTGTTCGTGTGTAACCCTTCTAGAACCCATAGATAGCACAAAAATCACGCAGTGGCAGCCTGTATCTCCTGCCATGTAGCATGAAGCACAAATGACCCTCCTGCGCATTCTTGGCGTTCTCATCTCTGTATGTGACCCGCACCGTGGCCATAAACTGTCGCACCAACTCTGGGTACAGAGCATAGCGGACGTAAGGGCATGGTACCCAGACCATCTTCCTCAAGCATATCACAACCTGATCTGTCATACCAGTCATCCTCAGAAAGTCAGGGCTCACCAAATGCGTAGGCTTTATTGTAACATCGCACCATCCATTGTAAAACAAGGTGTCGTACTCATCCTAAGTGTCTAGAGCCTCTCTGTGTTGATAATCAGACCCGTTACAATTTTCCTCAGCAATCTAGCCCACACTTTCTCTATAAGTATCTTCTCCTTCTCCCATGTGGGCCATGGGTGTATCGGAAACTATGCAGGTAGCTGTGGAGAACCCGTAGGAGACTGAGGAGTCAAAGGTAGTGGAGGAGGTGGTGGTGCTGTCCCAGATGTACTTGTCTCCTCTATACGGTTTCTTTTCTTTGGAGGCATTTGTGGAAAAAAATCAGAAAAACTGGTATTAGTTGAAGAATCAAAAACAAACTCATCAAATCATCAGCAACATCATAATCAGCATCAAAACCAGCATCAATCAGAGCAGTATAGGCGGCCTATTCACGTATTTATTTCTGTCATTTTCGCACAAGAGTACAAGTTCTATCACAAAACCCAAATTTTCAAAAAATTGCAAAATCGAACGTGAAAACTACTTAAGCATCTTCATTCCACTACCAAACAACCTAAATCAGTGCTATATCATCATCATGGAATTGAGAATTAGGGGCCAAAATCGAGCCTTTCATCCTTAGAACCGAATCTGAAAAATTGAGTTTTAGAACACATACCTAGGAATCGACACAAACGAATGGTGGGAATGGATAGAGGGTGAAAATTCGCTCAGGTTAGACTTTGGAATCGATAAATTTGGTCAAGAATTGAGTGAAATTGATTTGGTGGAAGGTTTTTCGGCGATGCGGATTTGGGGGCGGGGGAATGAAGAATTGTTCGCGAGAAGGAAAAGAAGTACTTACCTCGAGACGCCTGGTGTCATCCATGTAAATTGTATCCATCGACATGGGTTTTGTAAAGTGAACCAGTCAAAGTGGTCTAACCGAGGTTAAACCTCGATTTCCTGAAAATCGGATCGATCGACCCAAAGTGCTGGATCGACATGCTGTTCACCGTGTCGATTGATATGTGTGTTGTGTCGATTGACACAATACCTTCCTATCGCTATTTTACCCTGTAAAGACTCAAGAAAAAACCAAAAAAAGAAAATTAGATTGAAAACTCATATATACAGACTCACCAGTGGGTTGCCTCCCACTCAGCGCTTGTTTTAAGTCATTAGCTTGACTATGGCAGATGGGTCAGATTCCTGTAGGATTCATCAGATTCATATAGTGCCTCGGTGAAAGTCTCCTCATCCATGGCGATGTATATGTGTTGTGCGTGTGAGACTGACCAAGAAATATGGGAATTACATCAAGGTCAGGTGGAATATTTCGTTTCTTGACTTGGTTTCCTTTAAAAATAACACCACTGTTAGAATACTTAAGGTCAGAGGGTGCATACCTTTGCTTCGTCGGATGTGGTCTGGGTAAGATGTTTGGAGCTTTGTGCTTAAGAGCAGGTGTAGGCTTCGAAGATGTTAGGGCATGTACATGATGAACCGCCATCTTCTCCTCTCCAATCTGAACATTTGGTTCCACCTCCACACTGAAGCTATGTTCATCAATGGTGGATCTCTGCAACCTATCCATTTTGAACTGCAAAGGCTTATCTCCCAGGTGGAGATCAATCATATCATGCCTCACATCAATCACAACTCTAGCAGTAGCTAAAAAGGATTTACCAAGTAACAAAGGATCGTTAGGCTCAGTCTCATACTTCATCACCACAAAGTTTGTTGGAATCAAGTAATTTCTAACTCTGAGAGGAATGTTCTCAAGAACTCCTTCTGAAAACTTCTTCGATCGATCAGCTAGGACAAGAGAGATCTTAGTGGGCTAGAAATCCATCAGTCCTAATCTCATAGCCACAGAGTATGGCATGAGATTCACATTCGAACCAAGATCGCACAATGACCTCTTAAATTTGTCTCTGCAAATAGAATAATCCAATACGAAACTCCCTGGATCCTTTAGTTTCTCAGGAATTCTGCCTTGAACCATAGCACTGCATACCTCATAGATCATCAAGTCACCCTCTTCATCAGTCATGTTACCAGAAAGCATGTCTGTCACATATCTCTTCACCAGAGGATTGGTCTTAGTAGCATCAATCAATGGGACTTCAATTAGCATCTCTCTCATTATTTCCTTGCACTTTTCCAATCGAATCTCCTGCCTTGACTTCCTAGGGAAAGGAATCTTTGTTTTGTAAGCCTTTTTCTCAGCAACATTCGGCTTCTCTAGACAGATTGTCTGCTCTCGCCCATAGTGTCGATCGACACTTAAGTGATGTCGATCGACATTCACCCGAATTGACTCGACCTTAGTGTTGAGGTGGATCGATTTTGGTTCGTCGTGAAAATTCGAGGGTGGTGTCGACCGAAACAGGTTCTATAACTCGAGAATCACTCGAATTTCCACCTTTGAAGTCTCTAAATCAACTCTCTGCTCAGCTTCATCTTCCACCAAAATCGCCCTAACATATTCTTTATGAGATTGAACCATCTTTCCCTTAATGTTCGCCTCAGCTTGCGCCATGCGACTGTCCAGATTATCAACTCTGCATGTCAAAGTCTCCAACTTCCCACTGAGATCTTGGTACATGAGTCCATCTTTCCATTCATATCTCACGTCATCTTATTCTGACTAAGAAGCAGCTTCTCAAGCATGGATTTAATCTTTTTCTGCTCATTAGGTGGAGTTGGGTGAGATGAGTAACCATACTCCCTTGACCATGATGTGTAACCAGAAGTCTGTCTTTGCTGATTTCCATATCTCTGAGCTTGATAACCAGTTCCAGCAATGAAATTTACATTCTCTGACTCATGAACTGGTCCATAAGTCTTTGTATATGCGGCAAAATAAACATGCTTCTTCCCAAGCAGAAGACTATGGACAGAATCTGTTTGCTTCTTCATCTCTGCAATCTGAATTCCAGCTGCATTTCCACCTGATCTCTATCTCTCCAGATCAGCATTCTTGGTGCTACTACTATACACCAATTCTCAATCAGATCCTTAGCTTGCTCTGGAGATTTTGTGTTGAAGTTCACATTGCTGGAAGCGTCCATGACCATCTAATACCACAAATCCACACCTCTGAAGAAAATATTCAGCAACTGAAGCTCAGAGAAACCATGATGAGGACAAGCTCTCTTGTACATCTTAAAGCGCACCCAAGCAGTTTTTAATGCTTATGTAGGACCCTGTTTGAAGGCAGGATGTCCTCTCTCAACTGATCAGATCTAGCATCATCATAGAAGTGTATGAAGAACTTCCTCTTAACATCATCCCAAGTAGTCAAAGATCATGGTGGTAGCTGCTTCAACCAGTGAGCTGCTTCTCCATTAAGATAGAATGGGAAGAGCTTGCAGAAAAGATAATTAGAAGAGACTCCATCAAACTTAATGCTACTAGGCAAATCCTCAAAGGTCTCTATATGGTCCATAGGATTTATATGGTCCATAGGATGTTCGGTAGAGAGCCCCTGGAACTGATGATGCCCAACCAAAGTGTAGTACTCTGGCTTCAGCTCGAATTCAGCTCTAGTAAACGAAGGTGGTCGAATCGCAGACCGATTGGCATAGAACTGATATGGTTTATTATAGTCAGCAAGTGTCTTCTAGCGACCATTCGCTTCGATCCTCTCATGTTGTGCCTGTTCCGCGCCCACGAAAACATCTGGCACGATGGGTTTGCCTTCCCATCTTTCTGACCCTTCGCGTTGCATATATGACCCTCTAGGTATCGTAGAATGCCGTCCTCACCGCGAATCAGAATTACAGGATCCATAGAAATCCTGCTAAGAGCTCAAGCTCTCGGTGTCTTCAGTCGCGGTCGGTGTCGATCGATAACAAATGTGTATCTATCGACACTAAGAGTTTCCTGCAACACCAAAGAAACAAGAACGTGGTTTAACAAAGAAAAGAAAATACTTAGTCTAAATTCTAATACGAAATCTATCGGTGAACTCAAAGAGTCTCCCCCCCCCTCCCGGCAACGGCGCCAAAAAACTTGATAGGTCAAATCTTAATCCATGTTTCTAACTGCAAGTGCACAATGTGGAACGATGTAGTATCTAGGGTATTGAATCCATAGAGACTCAAGTTTCACACGATATATTATGAGTAGTCGAATTAAGCTAAGCGAAGCAGGTGAAAGCTAGTAAAAAAACAAGAAAAGTAAACGTTGTGTGATCAATAAACGAAGGCGTCCAGTTTAAGGAAGTTCTCAGGAAATCAGGAAATCAGATAACAATCAATCAGGATTCAATCTATTAGCGTTCTTGAACTAGAATCACAGAAGTATAACTAACCAGCTTTCGCTGCGATAATTATCTATGTCTAACAACCTAGTAAGCCAACCTCGTTCTTTCGTTCACAATTTCCCTAAGCCAAATCTCTTTTCAAATAGGTAATTTGCTCAACTAAGTTCTTTTCTAATTAATTAACCAACTCTCGCTGCACTAATTAATCAGATATCAATAATCTAAATGGCCAGTTCAGATTAAGCATTAAGAACAACTTAGATGAAGAACTAGATGATGAATCCTAATTAATTAATTATTCTAACATTCCTTAAAATCCTTAGTGAGAATCCTCCCTAAACCTAACAAGAGATCTATTCAGACATGGTATTCATAACAGAAGACATAATCAAAATAGATATCATATAAAAATCAAAAGAATAAGAACATGGGTTCAAAATCTCTTCTCTCTCGAGTACAAGACCAGCCCCAAATCTCCTAATCTTTGATAAAGTAAAGCATAAACAATGGCTTAAAAACCCTAATATAAAGTTAGAACACGATTTGGGCTTTTTGTAATTATAAAAAACTTATGGGCTAAACTACAAATTCTTCAAAGTCTTCATTAATCGACGATTTTACTCTTGATCACGTTTTGTGTCGACCGACACAAATGGAGTGTCAATCGACACTCTCTTCAGATAATTATACCGACTTTTCTACTATTGCATGAATGTACTAAAACCTTTAAAACACCTAAAAGGACTCAAAAGACTCTATAAAAGACTCGATTATGTACATATGCTCAAAACACCTAAAAACCATGATATATCAGAGGTTGATAGGTCAAGAATTAATCCATATACTAACTGCAAGTGCACAGTGATGTAGTTGTAGTACTTAGGGTATCGAATCCACAGGGACTCCGGTCAACGATAGATTAAGAACAGAAAAGATTAAACTAGGAGAAAGCAAATATGGGAAAGTAAATCAAGCGAGTTTGTGAGCAAGGAAGCGAAGGCATTAAGTCTAGGGAGTTCTCAGGAGATCAGGAACATAAACTAATCAATCAATCAGGATCTAATTAAGAACTGTTCTAGAACTCAAACACAGATATAGAATTAACCAACTGTCGTTGCGAGAATTCTCTAAGTCTAAGTGCAGCAATCCAAATTCCTTTGCAATTACTAACAGATTAAACCAGCTTTAATTCCAAGTTCGATATGTTCACAGTCTAATTAAACCAAATTCCTTTGCGAGTAACTAAATTGCTCATCTAGGTTCTTTCTAGCTAATTAACCAACTGTCGTTGCATCAATCAACCTAACATCATAAATCTGGGTAGCTAATTCAGATTAAGCAGTAAGAACAATCCTAGATGAAGAACTAGAAAGTATGAATCCCTAACAGGTTGATTAACCTATAATTCCATGAAATCCCTAATGAGAATCCCTAAACCTAACAGGTAATCTACTCAGACATAATCATCGAGACAGAAAACATCTTGAATAGAAAACCAAATAATATAAAATCAAATAAAAAACTAAAGATCGAAATCCTCTCTCTTTCGAGAACATGATCAGCCCCTAACTCTCTCTGAATAAAAGAAGACTTAGTAAAAGCGTAGCCTAAACAAGTGGCTAAAAACCCTAATATATATTATAAAACACGTCTGGGGGCCTTTTTGCAAGTATGGGAAGTTTCTGGGCAAAAACTGTAATTTCTCTAAAATGCAGATTTTTTGGCGCAGAACTGCAACGACCGTTGCAGAGCTGCAACGACCGTTGCAAGGCGAAAACGCAGCCAGTGAACTCTGTGAAGTCTCTAAATAGTGCAGAATTGCTCCAAATGCTCCCAAAACGTCCAATTAGGCTCCATATGTCCTTAAACCTGTAAAACACCTGAAAAGACTCCAAAACACATAGAAAGACTCGATAACAAAGACATATACCATGGTTAAAATCCCTAAAATCCATGTTATATCAACTCCCCCACACTTAGCTCTTGCTTGCCCTCAAGCAAGTAAAGAACCAAAGTATAAGAAAAGAAGTTTGAAAACACAAAAACTCATTTCGTCCTAGGAACTTTCGCATTCACATTCACATAGTAATCCACTGAAAACTTTCCTACAGAACTCAAGACCACAATATACTTCCCCCACACTTAGCAACTGTCCCAAGTAAACTCCACAATCACATTCAAGCATTCAAATTCACCCTACTAACTTCTATAAGCAATTTAAGTGCGGTCTCACCTAAGGATTATCGATCAAAGGGCACATGGACTCTTACCTTGTCAGCTCTAGACCACCATACTGTCTTTCTCTGGTCCCTTTTCTTCTCTTTTCCCTTCCTTAGCATTCTGTTTTTTCCCCATTGGGTATCATTTTATTTTTTTTATCAGTGCTCTTCCCGTTAAGGAGTGTACTTTGGACACATTCCATGGATGCACAGGATATGATAGTTGTAGCTACCACTCCCAGAGACCACTTCGGAGTTACTAACTCATCCTCAGTTTATTATCTTTTTTTTTTTACTTTATGGAAGGGGAGAAGAGAACCAAATAGGACAGGTTTACAGGCTGTGTTAGAACTAACAAAGGAATCCGACTCAAGGTATACCAAGCCCTTAGGTGAGAAAATTAAGTCAGTATTAGAGTGAAGTCAGTAAAAGGATCCTCTGATACCTGAAGTGATATGGGTGTTCTCAGTAGGCTGATCTGTGTTGGGTTTTCTAACAGTCATAGAGGCTCTGCAAGTCTGTCCAATGGTTACTTAGATCCTGTTCAAGCGAAAAGTTTCCTAAAAAAATCATAGTTTCATACAGATTTTGACTCAATAAAACAATTTTGAAAAAAAAAACAAAGGACTGACTCTAAGAAAACAAAAGCGTGTGTCAGTAGCGACCTCCCCCACACTTGAACTACATTGTCCCCAGTGTAATCAAGCTCAGGATTGGTGAGAAAAATAATAAAATTGAAAACAGTCCGAAAAGTTGCAGAATATGTACCTGTTGTCGTCCTGTGTCGATCGATGCCATAAGGGTGTCGATCGATGCAAGGCGAATATGCTCGCGGTTATGTAAATAACCGGTGTCTGAACCGCAATTGAATCGGCTTAACTAGAAATCGCAACTGTGTCGACCGATGCATTATGTGTGTCGATCGATGCAGTGCGATTTTGCCTGTTTCTCTCGGATTTGAACACACTCAAATAGAAAAATCAAAACATAAAAATCAATACAAAAAAAAATGAAAAGAAAAACGAACCTACTAGAGGGTTGCCTCCCACTCAGCGCTTGTTTAAAGCCAATAGCTTGACTGTGGAAAGGAGATCGGACTCATGGTGGTTTCAACAGAGACCTTGAATGTCTCTGTGAATATCTCTTCATCCAAGGTGGTGTATATGCTTTCGGATCATGAGATTTCCCAAGGAACGAAGGAGTAGAATCAGGGCGGGAGCGAAGCTTGGGTGGGATACTGCGTTTTCCTGCATTCAAAGAAATGCGGTTAGGAGGTTTAAGCTTAGGTGATTTATACCTTACCTTTGGTGCAGATCTGATGTTTGGAGCTTTCTGCTTATGAGCAGTTGCAGGCTCTGAAGATGTTAGAGCAGGTTCAAGAGGAACCGCCATCTTCTTCTTTCCACTATCAGATACTGTAGTACCACCAATCTGAGCTTGTTCTTTCAAATGACCATCAGTGGAGATCATCTTCTTTGCATCTCTCAACACACAAGGGTGAACTCGCGAAGCTTCAGCTGGTGGAGTTTCATTCAGCTCCTTATCCATCACTTTCATGCAGTTAGCCACTTCTAGCTCTTGGTTAGACGGTTTAAGAACCTTGGGATATGGCACAAAGGGCTTATAGACTCGTTCCTGGACTGTTGCAGATTTCTGGTTTCGTTTGCGATCTGTGTCGATCAATGCACGATGTGTGTCGATCGACACAAGGCGATTATGTCCAATTTCATCAGTCGGATCGGGACTGTGTCGATCGATGCTTGAGCTGTGTCGATCGATGCAAGTCTCAGACAGACAGAATTCGTCCAGAAAATCCGAGATTATGCTATCTTCTTCTCCCAGCAAGTCAATCCCATCTCTTAAGGTCACAGCTTTGATGGATCTGTACTGTTCAGCTTTCCTAGCTTCATTTTGTCTTTGTATTGCTCCAGCTGTCTGCTGAACTTGGACATCTAGCTTCTTCACATGTGTGCTCAAGTATTCAAACTTCCCATTTAGATTTTCATGTATAGCATCCAGCTTCCTGTCGACGTTTACAGCAGTCTTAGCCTGATCCTCTAGCAACTGCTCCATCATGGCTTCCATCTTGCTCTTATAAGCATTAGCAGCAGGAGGTGTCTGATAAGAAGATGATCCATAGGTTCTCTGATAAGAATTACCTTGCTGATTACCAAACCTGTTTCCTTGGAACCCAGAACCATTTATGTAGTTCATCTCCTCTTCCTGTCTTTCCAGTAACTGCTCCATCATACTTATCATCTTATCAGATTGCGTATTCTGAAGGGGAACAGGCTGATATGACGAAGATTCATAATCCCTGGTGAATGAATAAGAACCATAGTCTCTGCAGAATGAGTTATTCTGCTGATTTTCCAATATCCGTTCCATCATTCCCATCATCTCACGCGTAGTGTCGATCGATGCACAGCAGTGTCGATCGATGCAAATGCGAAGATGTGACGATCGACACACATGACCGTGTCGATCGATGCAGAGCGATTACAGGTGTACCTGAAATGCAAGAAAAAAAAGAAGAAAAGAAAAAATTAGTAAACAAAAACAAAAACGAAAAACCTAGTCTAAACCATAAGCTCAAATCTATCGAGGACTCAAAAGAGTCCCTGGCAACGGCGCCAAAAACTTGATAGGTCAAGAATTAATCCATATACTAACTGCAAGTGCACAGTGATGTAGTTGTAGTACTTAGGGTATCGAATCCACAGGAACTCCGGTCAACGATAGATTAAGAACAGAAAAGATTAAACTAGGAGAAAGCAAATATGGGAAAGCAGTAAATCAAACAGCAAAAAGTAAATCAAGCGAGTTTGTGAGCAAAGAAGCGAAGGCGTTAAGTCTAGGGAGTTCTCAGGAGATCAGGAACATAAACTAATCAATCAATCAGGATCTAATTAAGAACTGTTCTAGAACTCAAACACAGATATAGAATTAACTAACTGTCGTTGCGAGAATTCTCTAAGTCTAAGTGCAACAATCCAAATTCCTTTGCAATTACTAACATATTAAACCAGCTTTAATTCCAAGTTAGATATGTTCACAATCTAATTAAACCAAATTCCTTTGCGAGTAATTAAATTGCTCATCTAGGTTCTACCGTCGTTGCATCAATCAATCTAACATCATAAATCTGGGTAGCTAATTCAGATTAAGCAGTAAGAACAATCCTAGATGAAGAACTAGAAAGTATGAATCCCTAGCAGATTGATTAACCTATAATTCCATGAAATCCCTAATGAGAATCCCTAAACCTAACAGGTAATCTACTCAGACATAATCATCGAGACAGAAAACATCTTGAATAGAAAACCAAATAATATAAAATCAAATAAAGAACTGGGGTTCGAAATCCTCTCTCTTTCGAGAACAGGATCAGCCCCTAACTCTCTCTGAATAAAATAAGACTTAGTAAAAGCGTAGCCTAAACAAGTGGCTAAAAACCCTAATATATAGTTTAAAACACGTCTGAGGGCCTTTTTGCAAGTATGGGAAGTTTCTGGGCAAAAACTGTAATTTCTCTAAAATACAGATTTTGGGCGCAGAACTGCAACGACCGTTGCAGAGCTGCAACGACCGTTGCAAGGCGAAAACGCAGCCAGTGAACTCTGTGAAGTCTCTAAATAGTGCAGAATTGCTCCAAATGCTCCCAAAACGTCCAATTAGGCTCCAGATGTCCTTAAACCTGTAAAACACCTGAAAAGACTCCAAAACACATAGAAAGACTTGATAACAAAGACATATACCATGGTTAAAATCCCTAAAATCCATGGTATATCAGAGGTACACTTAAAACATACAAGTTTCACACAAGAACATGAACATGATATCAGTTATATCACGTACAATATCACATCTACTAATAGTTTCACACAAGAACATGATATCCGGAGGCCAGCGTCTGCAAATCTCCTTCAATCTCGGTTCAGTCAGCAGCCCCCTAGGCTCTGACAATTCTAACTGCATAACTTCATGGAGACAATGGAGGTACCGGGCCCTCCGCGCCTCTGTCTAAACGGTTGTTGTCTGAAGTTGATCCCTGCGATTATTTTGATCGCCCTTTCTTCTCTTGTGGAACCAGGTCCTTCCACACATTCATACGAGGAGGACACTGAAAAGCATCCTCCATATCGGCCCTCTTCCTTTTGATAGTTTCTTTATGGTCCGCATAAGCATCAAACATGTCCTTAAAATCAGACTCGTGAAACTTTCCTTTAGCCAACTTTGCTTCATCATATCTGATTCTCTCTGCATGCAAGTCTTTATCCATATTTGCATATGGGTTGTAAGCCGCATTATACCCCCTTTGGTCATGAATCAGCCCCATGTTAATCGGCGGGAGTTGTACAGATACATGACCTTGTTCTGGAATGTTCCTGTGAGCATGGTAACCTGCGTTCTGTTCTTGAACTGCATCTTGACCGTTATCTTCATCATATGGCATTGGCGGTTCACCTTCTTCCTCATCGTTATTGTCAGGGTAGAGAGGGCAGTCTTTCCTCTCATGGGTAAGAAGACCACAACTCCGACAGAAATTCCGATGCCTTTCGTATTTAAAACAGAGAACTGTGTTTTCATGAGTTCCAAACTGTAAATTTTGTTGGGAACGTAGCGGATGGTTTGTATTCTACAGGACACGAACTCGCACAAATTCTACCCTTGTTGTTGAATTCTCATTGAAATCCACATCAACCACTGGCCCAGTATATCACCAATGAATCGAATCATAGCTTGTGTAAGAAACTGGAGCGGGATTCCTCTTATTTGAATCCGGAATGGGATCACCTTTGAAGCATCATTGGATAGATTAGGAGACCATTGATGCAGAGTAATCATCCAATCAGAAAAAGACCAAAGGCCTATGCGAAGAACCAGATCCATCATTTCTTCAGTTGGGAAGAGGAATTGGATCGTGTCTGGTCCAATTATTCTTCCAAATTCCTCTTCCCGTCACAGAATCGTCAAGGCCTCATAGTCGTGGGAATTGTGCAACCATAGCACGCAGGTTTTATTTCTTCGCATTGAGACACATCACGATGACGATGAACAGGTTGGATGATGCCGCTTCATTGCAAATCGTCGGTGGAAGTATGATTGGTTCATCTTCAATACCCAAAGTCAGATCCTATAACTGGTTTCTCATATTGGGATTCATGTTTACGGTATCTCGAATTTTTGGTAAACGATCTTCCATTGGTTTCGTAGTATATAAATAGATAATCCATGGCGGTTTCCTCAGATGGAAGTTATCAAATCTATTTTTTGATGAAAACCTTCTGGATACTTGTCCAGCGAAAGGAGACCGACATGATTAAATCCGAAAACCCGAAATTAATTGTCAAATAGAGGCTCTCAGAGTGAGAGATAGAGGAGGCAGAAGAAATCGCCTTGTTTGTCACCTTTGTAACCGTCATCTCCTTCAGACTTTTTGAGTATTTAATTAACTTATTAGTATGATGCCAAAAAAAAAAAAATTAACTTATTAGTATATATATTATTTTTAATAAAAGTTATTAAAATACAAATTTTGCATTAAATGGATATATGTTTCAATATTTACTTTTAACCACAACTATGATATAGAAGAACAAAAAGTTACATTCATAAAATTGGAGCCTCACTCTAAATTTGTTGAAGTTCAGAAGAAAAAAAACGATTTGAGGGATCGAATTGTATTGATTCTTTTTCGAGCTCTTAAGTTCAAGATAACAAATTTGTGCTTATTCTTCGAAACCATCTCATTTGTTCTGGCTTTCAAATTGATTCACTGAGATAATCTCTCATTACTGCTTGTAAGTGATTAAAATGTGTTCGAGATATTAGTTTGCTTATGAAGCCAATACAATTTTTGCTATTTTATTTGCTTTTAGTATGAAATTTTAAGTTCCAATCTATTGCTAACTTATAATATGTTTTTGTTCATTGGAATTATTTTTTGTGTGCGTGTGCTGTGGCATGACAACAAACATAGGATAGGATAGAGGCTGGTTAGGTTGGGAATCAATAGGTGCAATCGTACCAGATCCAAATCTAGATTTTTCCATATCTCAATAATAAAAAGTCCAGATTTATATATATACATACAAATTTTTATCAAATAATTAAAATATTAGAAAAATAGATTGAAGAGAGCAAAAAAAAAAGAGAAAAATCATAAAATAGCACAAAAAACATATCTTATCATAAATATAGCACCAAGGAAAATAATTCACATTTTTAGCATTATTTTAATTACAAAGACTTTTATAACATTATATAATTTAGGGTTTAGGGTTAATTATTTAGGGTTTAGGGTTTATTATTTAGGGTTTAGGGTTTAGTATTTAGGGTTTAGGGTTTATTATTCAAGGTTAGGGATTAGTATTTAGGGTTTAGGGTTTAGTATTTAAGATTTAGGGTTAGGGCTAATTTAGTGACAAAACATGTTTTTGTGCTATTTTTATGATTTTTCTTACTTGGTGCTATATTTTTGACAAGTCATGTTTTTGTGCTATTAATGCGATTTGCCCAAAAAAAAATCATGTGTAATTTGTTTTTATTATAAATTTACAAACACTACCTTAATAAATAAAAATCTTTAAAAATAAATTTTAGGGGTCAAAATTTATTTTGTCCTAAGGCACATAAAAGTGTTGAACCAGACCCTGCATAGGAACATGAAAAAGGAACTTCATATAAGTGAACTTTTGCAGTGAAGTATGAAGGTAACAAAACAAAAAGAAGTAAATAGAAGAAAGATACATACATGATCTTTATATATCACATACTTTACAAGCCTATAGCGTCAAGAAGCTGGGAATGCTTAGCAACTGTAACAAGAGAATTCGCCACAATCGCACCACTAGCAGCCACGGCAGGAACACCGATCCCAGGAAAGGTCGAGTCACCGCAACACAGAAGCTGCGAAATGGGAGTTGAATGGCCAGGAAACGTACCTTTCCCTGCCTCTATCGCAGGCCCATATGTTCCTCTATTCCTCCTCAGAAACCTCTGATGCGTCAATGGCGTTCCCACCAAACTAACCTCGCACTTGTCCCTCCTGAACCCTGGCCCTAACGCTCGTTCCACCGCTCTCCACATCACCTTCACCAATGGTACCATCACATTTTGGTTGAGATAATGAGATCAGAGCAGTCAAGTGTATGAAAACAAAATGAATACCTCGGACCGTTGTGATTTGAGTTCCTTGTACTCGGCACTTCTCCTGTCAAGACCTTCCCAGAGATCAAAAGGTTCGGTTCCAGGCATGTAAGCATGCAGAACATGTTTCCCAGGTGGTGCAAGGTTAGGGCTAAGAACGCTAGGGACTGATATCAGAACCACATTCTGGTCAGCATCCACACCGCGGTCCCAGTCATTCACAACGATATGATGAATCTCAAGGTCATCTGCTATTCCCTGTTCCTGTTCCATTAAGAAAATCTCAAAAACAAGAAAATTACAAACACACAAAGCTGAAACGTTTCTTTCTGTATATACTTTTGCATCGAATCCCAAGTGAAGATGCATGAATGATTCACACTGAGGCGTTGCGTTCACACCCGTAACGTATGAATCTGGGAGAGTTCCAGGAGGTAAGAGCTTTAACGTGTCCCACATCGATGCGTTGCTGACCACAGCCTTTCTCGCTCGAACAAACTGTATCATTTACATATAGAAATAAGTAAATTCATGAACTTTTCATATCAAAAGGATGGAATATGTTTCATGAAATCTTCGTACTTGACCATTCCTCAGCTTGACTCCAACGGCTTTACCATTCTCGATGACAATGTTCTCGACATGGCTTTTAAGAGAGAGACGTCCACCAAACTTCTCTAAGCCACGGACAAGCGCCTCAACCACTGCGCCGCTGCCATCAATAGGATACTCCAGTGTGCAGCCTGGCTTGTACCATTCCGCAAACATATAGATCTGCACACATATGAAGCAAAAACTTTATATGATTGATGATTATGGCAAATATTAAGGAGGAAGTAATTACCATCTCTGCAGAAAGAATGCCATCAGATTTGACACCAGCGAGAAGGAAAGAGAGAAGATCAATCCAGTTTCGTATAAATGGGTCTTTCAACTCCAAAGAATCAACGATCTCCGAGAATGGACGGAGAAGCTTTGTGGCTCCTAACGCTCCTTTAGGACCCATTTTGATGAAAGATTTCAAGAGGGAAGGAGCATACCTAGCAGCAGCTGTTGAGAGAACACCAAGATCCCCACGAATAGACAATGGTGGCAATGCCATAGCAGCAGAAGACAGAGGGAGTATTGCTCCCTGCAGGTTTCATAATCATGTGGTTATTAGCAGATGACATCTCACGAGTAGATGTCATATATATTGACACATAGTCACCCACAAGAAGCTTTTCCCATTCCTGGACTGCGTTAGGGCCAGCATATTTCTCTAGATCCTAGAGAAAAAAAGAAAAAAGATCAGAGATATAGTATAAAATCATCTCATAGAAAGTCACTGCAAAGCTTAAACCTTTTTGTACCTTAAAGAAATCGGTAGGGCCTATGCGTGACAAGAAATCCCCTTCTGGTAAGTAAACCATCCAAGAATCATATTTGGCACATGGAAGTGATTCCCCTAAAGCATCTAGAACCTGAAAGCACAAATGCATAAGAACAAAAGACAAGATAGAACACACAAAAAAAAATAGTAGACAACATATTTACTTGAGCAAGTGGGTTTGCTTGAGGGCCTCGTGATTGTAAGCCAGAGAACAGAGATGGACCAGAGTCAAACTTGTAACCTTTGATCTCAAAGGAATGTGCAGCACCACCAGGAAGGTCATGACTCTCGAGGACGAGCACATCTTGATTATATCTAGCTAACAATGCACCACAACATAATCCTCCTATTCCGCTTCCAATAACCACAACATCTGCTTCAGGCTCACCTAACATACAGTAAAATTGTTAATATTACATTTATCATTTTCCTTCAGAAACTTGCTAATTGTTCAATTAGACAACTAGTTCAGGTTGCTTTTTACTCACATCTCAAGAAACAAAGTTGCAGCTATTGAGAGATTCTTACACATAATGGAAACGCATAAGCAACTTCACATGATTTCAGCTAAAGCTAGAGTTTTGATTCTTTAGGATCCTACTAGAATGATGGGTTACGATTTCTTCAGATTACAGATTGAATTACAAATTATCATAATTTCAGTCAAAGCAACTAGTTTCATGCGTTACAATTTTACCTTCATTTCTGTGAATAAAACTGAAGAAACTAACGAAATGAGAGAGAGAGTCAAAACCAGCGAAAGATTTCTTGATGGGAAGATTGCCATTGGAAGAGGGTGAAGAAGAAGACGACGATCTGATCGTTGGGCGTTTAAAGTTAGCGACAAACGGTGACTGAAGAGTCCAACCGCAGAAATTAGCGGCCATTGGAGGAGAAAGAGAGTGAAGGGATGTGTCCCTCTGTGTGTGGATTTGGCGGGCTCATTGTTCTTTCCTTTGTGATTGAGAAAGACTTGGTAGATTTCAACAGAGGCCTCCAACAAGCCACGTATATGCAGGGGCGGATCTTATGATAATTTTGTTTTTATCTTCACTCATTCCAAACAAATTCTGTAGCACAATTGGCCGATGTGGGAAGTAATTTATGTTCTCATTTGATACATTTTTTGGGTATCATTTAGTACAATTTCCCCACAATCGGTCATAACCAAGTCCATTTAAGGTATAATTCACTTGGGGGATCAATGAGATATATGGTATTAATTATTTATGTTTGTAGTCGATGTGGGGTATATATTAACATTGCTGTCTTTAAACAGTAACGTCCTCGACGTTGTGATGAGTGGTAATCAAGGCGGATGGTACTTTGGACCTCTCCCATTCACTCTTCTTTTTTTTTTCCTTCTCACCAACCAGTCAGCGAATGTCGCATGCCCAGGGATCATGGCTTGATCTGATACCATTTGATACATTTTGTGTATTATTTAGTATAATTTCCCACAATCAGCCCATAACCAAACCTATTTAAAATCTCAAAAGTAGAACCACCCAAAAAAAGCTAGTTTTTAAGTGGGAGGACCAATGAGACCTTACATAGTATTAATTATTTATGTTTGTGGCCGATGTGGGACGTATGTATCAACTGGATGAATTAGAGGGTGGGGTTCAATCAGACACAAAGAGTATTGTAGTGTAATCTTTTTTAAAAAGATCAATTTACTTGATGATAATGATGAAGTACTTGTTGAAAAAATAAAGTATGTGGGTAGTTTTGAGATAGTAAATAAATTTTCACACCCAAGAGCCAATGAAAAGAAGAAATTTTACGAGGAAAAAGCGTTGGGTTATGGTAATGTTGAAGATAATCTTTCATTGAATGGGGAATCCTTAGACAACTTTTTCTATACCTTAATGAAGAAAGAGAGTGAGGATGACATGGAAAAGGAAAGGGAAAGGCATTAAAGCCATGAAGAAGATGACACAAACCAAGAACCACCCTCCAACCTTAGTCAAAGCTCACCCAAGACAGCTTAAAAGTGGAGAGGTTTTGAATGATTACAAAGGAAAAATTTGTTGGCTTGATGTTGATGAAAAGGAAACCTTAGAGGGAGAGGGCCTTCAAGGATTGTTTAGTAAACACATGGGAAGTGATCAAAAGGAAAGGGTTGATGGAGCTAAGCAAATTCATCTTGTGAGTAAAAAGAAGATCAAAGCACTCAAGCCCTCCAAATATGCTCTATGCGCAAGCACTCTCACGTTTCACACAGTCATTTCTTCCTTTTATCACATAAAGGACTGTGTGATTTAAGTTTGGGGAGAGGAGACTTGTTGCTGAGGTTGGCTTTTGTGATCTTTTTTTCTATGTCTCATGCATCATCTACGACATATAAAACCATAAAAATCTGAACATTTTTGAAACATTTTCACAAAAGAAAGCATCTAGTTGCATTTTCATCTTCAGGATTACATCTAGAGTCATATAGGATTGCATTCATTTTCATTTTAGAGCTAAGCCATGTTTTCCTTGTAAAAAATTGTGTTTTGGATTTGGATCATAATGCTACTATATGGTTATTTGATGCATCTAGAAAGCTTAAAGTTTGGAAAGAGAATAGGAGAAAAAAAAATGTGACATGGTGGGAAAATGAAAAGTCTAGATTTCTCTAAGTGTAAAGAAAAAAGGCTCTAAAAATATGACATGGTGGGAAAATGAAAAGTTTATTTCTCTAAGTGTAAAGAAAAAATGGCTACAAAAGAAAAAGAAAAGAAGTAAGGCTCAATTATGAAGTTAAAAAAAGACTAGTGAAAAAACAGAGATATAAAGAAGGGAATAGAGCTTAGACTCACCATAGTCAAGAATTGTAAATAAAATCTCATATGAGCTTAAAAGAGAAGCAAGTAATTGTGTTTGTGGTTTGAGAAGGCAATTTTTCATTGAGAAAGGGTAGAATAGGATTGTAACTTCTTAGGGCTTAGAAATTTGAGTTAGAAGAATTTTTGGGCATTGGGAAGATGGACGTTTATTCTTATATACATAGGTTGTTCTTTACTCTTAGCATTTTGCATTAGTTCGTTCTTTCTAGAGTGATCTCCTTGTTCATTAAAGCCACAAATCATTTGAAATCATCTTCATCTCAAGATCTTAAATCCTCAGCCAAATGTATTACTTGATTTTCAAAATCATGATTCACCAAAACTTTAATAAATGTCAAAGTAATATATGATATGAATTCATGTCGAAGTTGAGATCTTAGCTTGATGTGTCTGTTTATGAGAATGGTCTAACTCTTCTGAAGTATTTCGAACTTGTTTGTAGATCTTAGTTACATATCAAGATTTTGCTTCCATTTTAATTTGATGATTGCTTTCGAAAGTTTTGAGCACTTACTTTCAATCCTTTCTTCCCATGAGTTTGTTTGCTTGTGGACAAGCAAAATGCAAGATTGAGAGAATTGATGAGTCCATATTATAGCATATTTTAGCATCACAATTAGCATAGTTTTGTCTTTTGCATCTATTATTAGACATATTATTAGGAAACCATTCATTTGAGCACTTAGTGTATCTAGATGAGAGGTTTTCATATTTTGGTTTTTAGTCGTTTTAGGTACTTTTGAATGTTATTGAAGCTTGGAATTGATTCATGTACCATGAGGAGAGTTTTAGTATTATTTTGGAGTTTGAAAGAGACAATGGGTGAAACGGTGATGAATGAGGAAACTGGTGTACTTGAAAGATCAAATAATATGAAACTCTTCCCTTGATATTAATTTAGCTTTGGGATTTCATATGAAAGTCATTGGAAATTAAGTTAGATTTCCTATGGAAATTGTTTTAATGCATTGAAGCTGTATTGAACGGGTTATGGCTGATTTATTGGACACATCTTAACACATTCCGCGTCTCAGGGAACAACGGAGGATATTACGACCAGGAACATCGGTCTGGGCAAACCGCGACATGCTCCCCAGATCAGCTTATGACCCATTTTTACCGAGTCAAGCGTAGTTTGTCCCAAATTGACCTGATTCGAACTTTTTTCTTTAATAGCCATTTAAGCAAAAAACATCACTTATTTTTTTTTATTCTCTTAAGTTCTGTGTTGCCATTTTCATATCTAAAACTTTGTAAATCACAATATTATCATTTTAATGCAATTTATTATCTTTTATTCTTAATCTCTTCTTAGTTTATCTTCCAAATCATTTTTTCTCATTTTATCCTTATGGGTTCAGTTGGAAAATAATGATTAGTGAGTAGTCTTTTTGGATCTCAGGGATTAGGTAGATTAAGGTTATATTATGGATGATCTAGGGTGCTTAGTGATTAATTTAAGTATTAGATTGTTCTCAATACTAGATTTGTAAGGAATTATTGATTTAGATCATAGGCTTTTTGTTGCCCAAAAATGTCGATGAAATGCCTGAAAGAACCCAGTTAGAGATTTTGCATACTTAGCCAAAATGTCTTAGTGTTTAATAGTTAGAAAAGCTTGTTTTGAATGCTTGATTGTCTCATAATCACAATTAGGAGAATATTCTTTGTTAATGATTTATCAAAAGGATTAATGCCTAGGGATAAGATTAGATTTAAATAGTGTTTTTGACTAAAGTATTAAACTTGTTTGATGGTGTTGTGATTGATTAAAATGCATGCTATCTTTTTATTTGTAACTGAAAAATGGATAGTTGCATGATTAGCAAGGTTAAGAGAATGGAAATGCGATTAGCTAGCTTTAAGATTCAATAATCCATTTTAGCATTGTGTGATTGTTAATTAGCACCATAATCATCTATAGCTAGTGATAGGTCAAAATTTAATCCCTAATTTCTTAACTGAAAGTGTACAAAAAAATTGTCGTAATATTTAGGGTATCGAACAAAGAATCTCAAATTACCGGTAAACTGTTCATTTACAGGCAGAACTAAGCAGAGAAAATGGTGGAAAACAGTAAACAATGCGATAAAAATAAAGTGTAGATTCGATGGATTAAGGCGGCATACTTAGGAAAGTTCTCGGGAAGTCACACAAACAAGGCATTGGTCAATTAGAATTCAGATTAAATGCATGTTCATGAACTCGAAATACAAATATATAATAATTCAAATCTAGCTGCAATTATTAACTATGTCTAGTAACCTAAAAATCCAATTCTCTTTGTGATTCTATACTTCAAAATATGCAATGAATTCAAGTTCCTTCGTTAACAATATTATTAAAGCAAAATCTCTTTGTGATTAGTTAAATTGATCATTCTAATTTCTTTTCAGATTATTAACCCCACTCTCGTGCCAATCAATTAACATAAGACCTAAGTTCTAGGTAATCGAACTAGACTTAACTTTATGAACAAAGTGTTGAAATATTATATGGTGAATCCTAATGATACAGCTCTCGAATCAGAAACTAAGGCTGTGATTGGTACGTTGACTATAAAGGCTGTAGTTTATTGTACAGTCTTCACCGTTACTTTTCTTTTCCAATCAGGCTTTAAAGTCCTTTTTTCTCCACAACCATTACAGTCAATTTTCTTTCTTTTTTCCCTCTACATATTGTTTTTTTTAAAAGTGATTGTGTGACATTTTTTTTGCACCAAATAATTTAATCAGGCTTTAAAATCTCCCAGGCCCAATACTCGAGACGTGCGGCGGCTTCTTCACCGATTTCGTTTATGTCTCCCTGGCGGCCGTAGATCGATGTCGGTGCCGGGGAGGACTCTTATAAGCTTAGTATATCAAGTCTCTGTTTAGTTTCCATGCATATCCAGTCTTTTCGTGTTGGTGCGATCTCCATCTCTGATGCCACCCTCCGCCGTTGTCCTTTCGTCGTTGTCTGCCGTCGTCCTTTTCTGCCGTCTCCGCCACCCTGTCCGTCAGCGTTTGTTGTCTCTTTTGCCTTGTGGTGGCTGATTATGGTGGGTGAATAGCTTTCTCTCCTTTGTCTCCGTGAGATAAAGCCTTCGGCTGTGTGTTGGTCTGGATCGTTCTCCTCCGGCGAGGCGTGTGCTCCAGCTGTTCTCCTCTGGTTTTTGATTCCTTCCCTCTGGTGTTGTTGCTGTTCCTTGCGTCGGCGTCGTATTTTGTTTTCCGTAAACTGTTCGCGGAAGTAAGCCGGATTTACGCTTCGTGTATCGTTTTGTTCGGCTTCTTCTGGAGTTGTGTAGAGTACCAATTGGTTTGTTGGGTAGGTTTTGGTTTTATGTGGTACAGTTTGGTTATCCTTAGTTTTAGAGCTGCTGGTTTTAGGTTGGTTTGGTTCTAGTTTAATATTACCCTCCTCTAAGCTCATGATCAGGTGGTTCAGTTTCTAGCTTTGGTTCCTTTCCTTGTGGAGTTTGGGTTCGTTGCGGAGTTAGTTGTGATCGCTGTCCAGTTGGGTGTCTTCCTGGTTTCGTTCTGGGGGTTTTGATTGGTCAGGCTTTGGTTATTTCCATCTTTGGTGTGAGTTGGATCTTGTTTTTGTCTTCTATCTAGGTGTTGTTCAGACGCATTTGAGTGCGTTGCAGCTGTATCCGGAAGATATTGTGGGACTTGTATCGGTTATGTCTTGTCGGGTTATGAAGTCTTGGTTCTTTGGATTTGAGAAAGCCTCTCTCAGTTGTGTTTCAAGAAGCTGAAGTTATCGTATGGTGGGCCGTGGGCTACTTCGGTATTTCTCGTTTAAAGAGCTTCGTAGATGCTGAGATCTGTAAGATTGGTTTGCCATTGCTGGTTTTTGAATTTCATCGATTCATGTTTGTTTTAGTTGTAGGTTTTAGTTCCCTTTTGGGGTCTTCTTCCGGGAAAACCTCATTTTCCAACGGTTTTAGTTTCCCGGGGATATCTACTTATTCCGCCGGCTCAGTTTTCCTATATGAGATTAGTTTCCGGAGATTTCTTGTTTTTCTGCCGGTTTGTTTATTTTTCTTAGTCGGGTGTGTTCTTACCCTTGTATGGTTTTATATGTTGTATGTTTTTCGAAAGTTTAATGGAGTATCTTTTCAGAGGAAATTTTTTTTTTTTTTTTTGAATGATTAGGTGAGACATATCATTTTCTAATGTGACACATATCATTTTTTTGCACCCATAGACTTTTCTACGCGAGAAATGTTTTGTTTAATTCTTTTTGGTACTGTTTTAAATTTTTGAACTAAGAGAGAGTTATTATTTTTATATTATTATATTTAATTTATTTAAATTATTTGGTCAAACAAATAATAATCGATTGCTATTTTAAAGGCACTACAATGATATATATTATATTGAAAAATATATAAGAAAAAATTTTCCACACTAATCTTTTAGTAGTTCACAAGATTTAATTTCTAACAAAAATGGCATCATCATCTTTTCGTAATTTTACATCACTATATTTTCAAGATCAATAGATATTTGGAGCTATTTTTGAAGAACAATTATAATAGTGTAAATTTACTTGACAATTTATTTAACTAAAAAAATTGATTTTTAAATTAATTTAATTTTTCATATGT